>JABTXL010012406.1:10832646-10850773 GCA_025134845.1 Neodon shergylaensis
TGTGTGTGTGTGTGTGTGTGTGTGTGTGTGTGTGTGTGTGTGTGTGTGTATTATATAAAGGTCCCTGGGAGTAAGAGAAGGGGAACAAGGCAGGGTAAGAGAAGAAGTATAGGTGGACGCAAAACACAAATGCACATAATCACAGAAACATCACAATGAATTGCATTACATTATACAACCAATACTTATGATTCTAGTATTTTAAAGTTTCTCTATACTTTCAATGTAAAACCAGGCTTGAGAGCCATTGCTCTAGACTCTAGACAAACCGTTCCATTTTCAGCAAAATGAGAAAAATTCAGATGGGCTAGAGGTGTTGCATATGATAAAACCATGTCCAGCTCTCAGGTTTTCAGAGTCCTCACTGCCCCACCCCTTCACTGTGCTGACATTACATTCTAAGCACCATTCTGGGTATCTTAAATGAAAACGAGAAAGCACATGTAATAGTAGTAATGCTTTTGCAGGTACAGATTCATTTCTTGCGAGGATTTTAACATTCCTTTTGGTTGTCAGGGTTATTCCCTTGAGTATTATTGCCTCGGTTTTACAGACTGGTTACTGGTTACAGCAAGAGCATGATATCTCATTGATACCTAGGCCAGAGCTGCTAAGCCACATTCCAGTATTTTCATGAAAAATTGAGACTGTTCAATATCAGATGAGTAATAAAGGGAATAAGCTCTGGTGACTCACAGAAATTCAAAGTCCCTGGAGGGGTGGCATTGCGGAGAACATCATGAGGTACGAAGAGAGGTGTCTGGAGCTGAAAGAGGCTTCAGAGTAAGAGTGTTTGCTGCTCTTCCTAATGACCCAAGTTCATTTCACATCGCCCCTGTTGGACAGCTCACAAGTGCTTGAAACTCCACCTCCAGGAGAGCTGATGGCCTCTTCTGGTCTCTCTGGGCATACCCACGCTTATGGCAAACAGTCAGATGGGCAGGGGCACACCCACATGCACACACAGACACACACACACATACACACACACGCACGCTCATACATCTTTAAAAAAAACACCTCGCTGTATTCATGGAAGAAATTAAGCCAGCCTGAAATACATGAAACCCTGTCTCAAAAAAATATATCCATGAGGAATGAGTTTCCCCACCTCTGTTCCCAGTATTGAAAACCCATCAAAGCACAAGAGTCCTCTGGTGACCAACAAATTCTGACCCTGTGTAAAAGCGCAAGGTGTGCTGGCTTTGCTGAAAGTCTAGAGGAACTTCATCAGCTCATACTGACAGTGACTAAGTAGGGGTGAGAATGCTCTGCATAGAATACGGGCTTGAGCTGGGAACAGAAAAGGGTCCATCCTTGCCAGACCATTAGGGTTAGACACAGTATCTGGACCACTTCCTCCGCCTAGCCTGACATCAGCCTTACAGACACAGGTAACAGATGCAGTGGGGAACCACAGTCTTTGTACCCCACATCTCATTTGTCAGCTCTTCAACAGAACATATCTACTGTTTAGACAGTGGGTATAATCGGGTACCAGAGGTTTGTGGGAAGGAAGTAGATAAGACGTCATCCTCTGGGTAGTGAATGCGAGAGATGCTTGCAGACCCAGCTCCAGTCAAGGCCTCCACTTGTTCTTATCCAGTAGATTAGAACTGAGGTCCTGCCATTCGAATTGATGAAATGCTCATTTTGCCTTTCCATGTTCAATCACAGCATCTGAAATTCATCTAAAAAACGACAATGAATTAGTTGGGATCAAAGGCATGACAATAGGAAGAAGAAGTAAAATTGTGTCTAAAATGACTAATTCATCACTCTTGATTCTAGAAAGACTTGATGACACTGTGTTCTGGCCGGAAAAAAAAATCACAGGGCATCCCTTTATTTTTTTTACCAGAGGGGGAACAAAGGCATTTTGCTAATAATAACAGAGGCTGTTAATTTCCCCTTTGATAAACTCCTATGGGGAAATAATATAAGTAGACAGTTTATGCCCAAAACAAGGTGAAATTACTACATTATAAAAATTACATGAAAATACATTATAAGTCATTGTCGATACCCATTAGTTTTGATGCTCTGTGTTTTATAAAAAGTAAGTTTCCCACTTGCAGGACTCCGTCATCCCTGACTGCCTGCAATCAGCCTTCAGCTGTGTGTGATTAGGGAGGAAGAGTAGTACAGGTCGGTCATGAACTGCTTCGACCTGGGCTTTAACTGCGTCTTTGTAATTGTTTAAAAGGAAGGCATTGGGGCTGCGAGGCTTGCTGTGCGTAAATGGCTTGTCATGTAAGCCTGGCAACCTGAGTTCAGACCCCTGTAACCTACAGACAAGCTAGATGCAGTCCTATAGAGATCCGCAATTCCAGGACACCACGATAGGGAGCTGGGAGCCAGAGTCAGGAAAATCCCCAAAAGCTGATGCCAGCTGGCCCAGCATAAGAAAGAAAGACGCTGTCTCCAACACCATGTAAGGAGAAATCTAACACCTCTTCTTTTACCTCAACATGAGCGCGTAGCGGGTATGCACCCATATTGACACAAACATACTCTCACATGTGCACACACACACACCCTCTCACACACACACACACACCCTCTCACACACACACACACCTTCTCACAACACACACACACCCTCTCACACACACACACACCCTCTCTCTCTCACACACACACACACCCTCTCTCACACACACATACCCTCTCTCTCACACACACACACCCTCTCACACACACACACACACCCTCTCACACACCACACACACACCCTCTCACACACACACATAAAATGAAAGTAAAAGGGATTTATTTGAATTTGTTCCTTGGAGAAATATAAAAATGCTGAGATCCCTCAAACGCTGTAACTTTAAAAATGTAGGTATTTATTTCCTTCTCAAAATATTCTTTTTTATTTTTATTATTTTTACTTATACAAAACAATGACTTTTTATAGATATCATTTTACTGTGTTTATTTTTGCCCCCCCCCCCTTGTTGTATGCCCCAACACTTCACCCCTTTTCTCTCCCTCACTGGTCTCCTGTTCCCAAGTAGTTCCCCTTCTGACGCCATGTCACAATAGATAGACAGACAATAGATTTCACATATGAGAGAAGACAAGCGACATTTTATCTTCCTCCCTCCTAACAGTAAGTGGTCCAGGTCTTTTGAAGTGTCTGCTGTGATAAAGACTGACACTCAAGATCTCCATATACTGTTGCTCCCTCCTGGTGATGGAGTTAGTCATCATCGTTGTAGCTCAGCAAGCATGTTTACAAGGCATATATGATACAGTCCAGGGCCTTAGTCTACAGATGCACAAATGCTACCCATCACAGCCTTCACATTTTTCTAGGGGCACCTGCTCCCATTCATACACAAGAAGTACCAGTAGTTAGAGTGTCTTGCTGTGAAGTCATAAACTCAGGGTATAATAAAGGAGGAATATAGGGGTTTAATATCAATTTGCATCATTAGAATGAAGGGGACAAAGATGTTTATTTTCATCGCCCATCATGAGGCTCATGAATGAGGCTACTATAACAAAAGACAACTAAACAAGAGAAAAACTGCAAGTTAGCTTGATATAAGTTTGGTGTAACATGGGAACCTTCATAACGAAAGCCCAACAGAATAGGCCACCATTTTGAACACTGTTTTAATGAAGAGTAAACAGTCACAGGAGAATATGGTTAAAGACCGAGTGGGCAGACCTAACAATGGGAGACGCCCATTTGCTCAGGTTCTTTCTGATTCCTTTGACCCATTTCCTTGAAGTCTAAGAACAGTTGGGAATGAGGGCCTGAAGACTCCAAGAAGTATGATCTCCTTGCCTTTGCTGTTGTCTCCAGTGTGCAATGGCCATATTCTGTTGTAGCATGTCCAGAGAGCTCACAGTTAAAAGGGTAAGCTGTAAACAGCTTAGGAAGCTGGAGGCAGAAATCCTAAGGAGCTGGGGCTAGGCATGCAGTAGTAGATACTCAGTGATAGAGCACATGGTTGGTGTGTTTAAGAGCCTGGATTTGATTCCAATCAATCAATCAAACCTTCAAGAAAATACTAAGCAACCCCACTTCCCTCTTATGCTCTGGGAATAGCAGGATTTTGTGCATAGTGAGTGGAGCCAGTGCTGACATACCATGTGCTGTAGGACTTGTTCCGGCAGGCTGACCAGCAACAATGGTCCAATAGCAAAACCCGAGAAGAATCTGATGAACTTCACATCGCATGACAGCACACAGGTGCAAGGAGCTCTCAGACATAGTATATCACTGTGTAAAACCTATAACTTCCAATGGGGGGAAAGGGGGAAAATTTCAAAAATACTCAGGCTGTGTTTTCCACCTAGCAACAGTCTGTATTCTTTTGGGGCAGGCAGTAGCTTTCAAGGTGTCCACAACAGCCTCCTGTCTTTTACAGATAGGTGAGGCTTCATCGCTGGAATGCGTGAGGTTATAACAAGCACACACAAACCCAGTGTTCCCTTCCATTGTGGTGACAATGTTGTAGGGAGGTCCAATTATTGCTCCAGACAACAACTGTCACAGCCTTTCTTACCCTTAACGATGAACTGTGGAGCGCCCCCTTTAATTTTTCTAACATTTTCTGTACCTTTGTCATATTCTTCGCTGATACTACTGTAATCTCCGCTAAACACTGAGTTGACAATTTCACTAAAAATTCAGGTTTCAGGCTGAGGAGATGGTTCATCTGGTGAAGAGGGAAGATATAGTCCATCCCCAGCATTCACATTCAAGGAGCTGGGTACGGTGATGCACAGTTGTAACCCAGCACTGGGGAGGCAGAGGCAGGAAGATCTATCTCCGGAGCTTTCTGGTCAGCCCATCTACCCATATTAGCAAACTCTGGGCTCAGTGAAAGATGCCCATCTCAAGTAATAGGGTAGAGAGAAATTGATGAAGACACACAGTATCAACCTCCACATACACATGTACACATGAGCATGTCTGTACATACATGCATTTACACATACACATGCAAACCTGTAGATTCTTGAGATTAGACTTTCATTCATATTAAAGGTATCTACCGCACTGTAACATCAAGTTTAATTTTAGGATATGAGACAGATTAGGAGTATTAAGCTATGTGATAGAGTCTCTTAAGTCAGTTTTTAACAGGATGATTTCTTTTGATGTGATAAAATTAAATTTTCTATGATACTTTTCTATAACCTCAGATACAGAATCCCACCCTTGCATAAATACAGAGGTGAGCCCTCAAGCCAAGGAGAGATCACTTGTGCTTTGTAAATCTAACTGGCCCCTCTACCTTAGATGGCCATCTGCTGGAAAGAATGCCGCCATTGTTCTGAAATGAGCAGCTATGTACACACAGGAAATCAGTGCATGGATCACTGAGGGCAAACTAGAAATAAGACTGTAAAACAGGACTCAAGCTCAGCACAATTGGATGAATCATTAACTAACTGGACATCTAGAGACTTCTGCGGTAACTTGAAATAGTTAGGATGTGTTGAAGCATTGGGAAAGAGGGGGGCAGTGGGAACTATAACTAGGGAACATGAATTATTTGGAAATATATTAAGGCTGCATTTGCTATTAGAAAAACCCAGGAAAGATTAAAAAGAATAAGCTTACTGAAAATTTTCGTTCCCAGTAAAAATAGTAATACAACTGGAAACCCAGCAGTAATGAATATAGGACAGGAGGACATGGGCTTCTGTGCCTTTGAGGGAGGGGCCATTCCCAATTTTTCCTGTTTCTCCTCTGGGCTGTCATCTCATGTGAATAATTTATCTAATTTCACTCTGAATGAACTGACAGACGACTGAGGCTTAAATCAACCAGTTGGTCCATGAGCATCATTCAAGACCCAATGTGGAAGAAAGCGCACCATATGCATTAATCCTCCTGCGTTCAGTTCAGGTCCCGTTGGTGGGAAATTACGATAGGGTACTGGTTCTCTCATCTCCCTCGACTGTCAGGGCCCATCCCCTGCCCTTATAAATCTGAGCTCATGTCCGGATTTGTTTGGGAAGAGAAATAAATACTAAAGTAAAACGCACACCAGGGAAATATAACAAGACCATCATGAATGTGTTAAATTATTTCCGATATCTCTCAGCCTTCGAGACCCATGCCTGCAAGTGCTCGGCACAGCAGGAGAGCTGCCTTCATCCGCTGAAGCGCAGCAGACCAGACAACATTTGCATTTGACTTCTGCTGACCAAAACTGAAGCATTAAAACGCTATCTGGCGAATCCAGCAAGGCACAGAAGAGCAAAGCGGGGCTCCCCCACCCCCTCGTCCCCGATGTCGCTCCTTACAGAGTCCCCTTAAGAGTGCTCAGTAGGGTGTGACCATATTGCTCCCTGTAGCCATCATATGGTTTGCCCACGCAGACGCTGAATTGTTTTGTGCATGTGAAATATTGTATGTTACCCCGAGAGCTGTGGAGCCAGTGGATCCAGGAACCCTTGTTGAGACTGACAGTTACATTGTGTTGGTGAATAGGGAAAGGGCACAATCACAAACACAAACGGACCCAGACAGAATGTCCTGACCTTTCAGAAAAAGGCTGATTGGATATGGTGTGAGCTCGCCTTCATCTCCCTCCACAGTGGGTTACACCTTTCTCAGCCCACTTTCTCAGACCGGGCAGCCCATAGGCGAGAGTCTCTTGGGTTATTTATGTTAAATTATTTATGGGGGAGGAAAAAAGAACCAGGAGCCACCTCCCCCCCATATAATTTATTCCTCATACTTTTTTATATTAACATGATGCAGACATTAATAACAGAATGCTATCTTCATTAACCCAGCATGGCATTTATGCCTATGCTGAAACCTTTGAAAAAATATGATGACGAATATCCAGATACGAGAACGATATGTAACCAATCTTCCAAGGAAATATTGTTGATGTCTTTAAATTAGTAAATTACCATTTACAATAACAATTCACCACAATGCTAACTTCTTTAGAAGTTGGATGCAAATACAAAATACAGAGAAAGGCGGACAAGTACTTAATGTCTTATTTCTCCACGAGATTTTCTATTGAAAAAAGGTTGCAAAATAATGAAGATAAAACTCATTCACTAATGAAGTTGTGATAGCATGCTAAACAAACTGTAGACTCTATTTCTGTAAGCTGATCTTTTCAAACTCAGCTTCTTTCTCTCACACAAGTGACTATCAAATAGTCACTGTTTAAAAAGACAATCTGCTTACGTGGAAAAGTTCCTTGTGGCATCATACTGAATGTGTCACTCCTGGTCACCACTGTGAACTGAAGCAAGGGAGGCAGCACAAAGCAGTTGTTCATGTAAAACAGTGGCTGATGCGACATGTATATTGACACAATACTAAGTGTGGATGCTGAGTGAGATTGCGATCCTCGGAGTCTTCACTTCCAACAGACAAACAAAACACCTAAGACATGTTTGCCATTAAAATAGGACCCCTCTTTGTTCTTGCTAACCTTTCCCTGTTTGCCTTTCTTTTCTGATATCTTTTTCCTATTAGAACAAATGTTTAGAATAAATTCCAGCAGCTTTTCTAAGAGCTCCTCTCTCTCTCTCCCTCTCCCTCTCTCTCTCTCTCTCCCCCTTCCCCCCTCTCTCCACTCCCTCCCTCTCTCTCTCATACACACACTTAAGATTTCTAGGCTGCCTCACTGCCTAACAAAATGTGTTCCTCCTGCTCACAGTTTTGACTTCCACGGCTTCTTGTTACATAAGCACAGTCACTTGATAAGAAATGACTTAAAGTACGTGTAAGATTGCAGTGTGTTTGTGTATCTTACTGTTCTCTTCCTCAAGTCAGAAGCAACGACGTTACCTCTCTTCGTATTTCTTAACTCTAAACTTTCCCCGAAGCCTGATGAGGCTTCTGGCATTTCTTGCATCTCTGTAAGGGAAGCATTTTCTAAGTCAGTTAGCATGCTAAAGAGTGAGTTTGCTTCCGTGCTCCATTAAAGTCAACTAAATGGAGGCGCTGCGTGTCTTTATTTCAAAACTAAAGCTGAACAATTAAATCCCATGTCTCTTTGCTCAGCTTTTGATCCCACACAAAGCGTTTCCACTTGCTGCCTTTGGATGTAATGCTGACAAAGTCAGGAGCCGTCTAGCGCCACGGTAACAGGCATGGCAGAAGTCCTTGTTTTTGCTCAATCAGTCTGTGTTCCAACTATCAGTTTGATTTATTTGTCCACATTGACCCTTATTCACTACTTAATTATCCTCATATAATGTTTCAAGAGGCTCCTGACACAAGGAGAAAGACAATGGTTGACGTTCTGTAAAACAACAGTTGACCTGATGGGCCCAGATGAAGACCGTGGGTCGAAGGTTGTTTGCTTTTGGGAGAAGCCACTTCTCCTGTCCAAGAACTGTGGCCAGGGACACTCTCCATGGGTGCCCAGGGCTGTCCGGTCAAGCTGTTAATCAACCTCAGAGTATGTGTAAGCCATCACCCTGGGACACCCCCAGACTTTCACTTCCACAGCCTCCCCGACACTCTTCAACTTTTGAGATCATATTAGAACACAGGGCAGGGGGATCCACCTGCACTTGAATTTCAACCACATCTTTGGTAGAGCACAGTTGTTGTTACTGGAAATATTGTTTTTTATTTGGTGCATGAGGTTTCAGAACCATAGACGTGAAATGAGAAAAGGCATTGTAGAATTTAATCCTCCTAGTTTCCCGATGGATCTCTAAATGCGATCACTTGAGTGATTAAAGTAAATGTTGAACTTTTCAAACTTGGACAGGGAGTCTACATTTTCAGCTGCTAAAATTCAAAATAAATGGTAGCTAAACATACAAGCAACGGTCATTAACGTTTATAGGGAAATATGAATTTAAAGTGTACAAGTGTAATTTTACACGTATGAAGTGGTTTTCTATAAAATTTTGAAAATTCTTTCGTGAAAAGTTGAGCTCTATTTCATTCGGCTAAACCACGGTATGATAAAAATCCGTGTTTATTTACTTATTTATTGTACAGCATACACTGAAGCTCGGTTTGTCATTTCAGCGCTTCACACAACTGCCTGTCGTATTTCACAGCTCCCTCCTCTTGTTCTCCAGCACACAACACTTTGGTCTCCGTAGTTACCAGTGTAAATAGCATCGTTCTAGCTGCGTTCATGCATTAAAAACACGCACCAGCACAGGGTAGACCTAAACTGGAAGAGCAGTTAGTCAAGCATCGCCGACTTACGTGGCCTCAGCATTCCAGGGGTGCTTAGCACTTGGTGCCTTGACCTTTACTTCTTCACAGTGGATATATGATCAATCACGAGTGTTGCTGCACGGAGACAGTCTTCTAAGAGTGCACAAGCTGCAGGTGATAAGTTCAAAATAAAGTAGACTAGGGTGATGGAGGAGGGTCATCTTTCTATCTGTTGTTTCATTGGTTAAGTAATAAAGAAACTGCTTGGCCTCTGATAGGGTAGAATTTAGATAGGCGGAGTAAACAGAACAGAATGCTGGGAGAAAGAAGCAGATTAAGGAGCCGCCATGATTCTCCCACTCCAGACAGATGCAGGTTAAGATCTTCCCTGGTAAGCCACCTCGTGGGCTACACAGATTATTAGAAATGGGCTAGTCCAGGTGCGAGAGTTAGCAGAGAAGAGGTTAGATATAATGGGCCAAGCAGTGTTTAAAAGAATACAGTGTCCATGTAATTATTTTGAGGCATAAGCTAGAGCTAGTTGGCGGCCAGGAGCTGGGGCGGCAGGGAAGCTGCCCGCAGCTCCTATTACAACACTAGGGAGCTGCAAAATGACCTGGGAGGACTTCTGTTGCTATCCTTGTAATCAAGATCCCAGAAAGCACACATAGAAGCCCCTGAAACCAGTGTGAAAACTTACAGACATTGGTCTTGTAGATAAGACAACGCTAAGAGCATCTGACATCCTGCTCCAGGGGCCAGTGGCCTTCTGTGTGATTCAGTGCAGAGCTGGTGAGAGTCAGAAGCCTGCTGGTCTTCTCTGAGCCTCCCACTCAAATGTACTTTCTGTAGTCTGAAGCTCATATGCACACTACCAGGACCCCAATGATGTTCAACAGAGTGTGTGTCTGAGTGTGAGTGAGCCGGTTAGGCACCATGTGAGCTCACAACCCTACACCCCCAGGTTAGATCAAGCAGGTTCACTGTCATTAACTCTTTCCTTCTGTGTGAACTTTCTCACCATAACAATACGACCCATGGCCTCTGGAGAATATAGAGATGTCTTTCAGCTGGGGAGTTGTAGGACTTTAAAACCAAATTTTAATTCTTGAAGCTGAAAAACCCACAGAGAAAAGGAGAGTCAAGGGGGGAGCAGGTGGACAACTGGGCCTCCCTTAGGTAAGTCTACCCTCCTTCTACTGGGCTCTGATGAAGAATTCCTTTCATGTGCTTATCTGGACCATGTGAAACAAGACCTACCAAGGACTCTCGGACAGTAGGGGGTGCCATTGGGAAGGTGACACCCACAGGGCATTAAGGACAGGTTCATCAGGAATCCTGCTCAAAGAAAGGCCACAGAATTGCTTTCTCTGCCTGGCCTCCAATACAAAAGAAAGAAAGAGAAAGAAGAAAGGAAGGAAGGGAGGGAGGAATAGAGGGAGAAGGGAAGGAAGGAAGGAAGGAAGGAAGGAAGGAAGGAAGGAAGGATTCATTACACTCTAGAAGAAATTATCAAAACTTCTCTTTGAGAAAAGCATAAGCACCTTCTAATCCTCTGCTCAGGGTTTCTCCCTGTACCTTTTTTTTTTAGTTTGAAAAAAAAACCAATCTGCTTTAAATCTCATTGCTGCTTTTATCTTTTTCCTTCAAACACTAGTTATGCTGGAAGTTCATGTCCAACTTTTGCACAGCCAGTGATTATACATGAAATATTAATATAAAAAACCAAGATGGAAAAGAGTAGTTGAGAGACAGCAAAAAAAAAAAAAGATTTTTTTCCCCAAATATACATCACCAGTTCCTGCCCAGCGAGTCTCCCAATCCTTGGTATGATCCTTACCAAAAAAAAAAAAAAGAAGAAGAAGAAGAAGAAACTGGATTCCCAGGAGAGCTCTGAAATCATGGGAGTGTTTGGATTCTTGTGGCCATAGTTAAAATTTGGTTAGGTTTGTCTTTTGATGGAACAGAAATTGGAAATGGTACAGCTCTCCTGAGAACAAGTGACTATATATCAGTTGAGATCCTGTCTTGGTTCCCGAGCTGCGAGAAGCACATTTGGTACCTTACAGGCATATGTAACCCTCCCTCTTCTTACTTCCTTTAGACTCTTACAGAGAATTCTGTTCTCAGAACTGCAGTTTACTTATGTGGAAATGGGGCCTGGATTCTTAAGCATCTGTAGGGAGACAACCTCAGAACAACACCGACCACACCTGTTAGGAACTAAAGTGGTCTGTCAGTGGGTTTCCTTTTGATGCAGTTCTGTGGTTCTTCACGTCAGGGCTCAGAACACAATACTTCAGAGGGTAGAAACTAGGTATCCCAAGTGCTTAGAGCAGAAGGACATTGGAAGACACCAGAAGCAGGGTCTCTCAGCTCCTCTTCTATTGTTTGTCTTGCAGACCAAACCATGGGAAGTGAGATTTTTCCCTCCCCAAGGAAGACCATAAAAAAACCCCAGAATTCTTCTCTACAGCCAGTGGTAAAACCTAGAAGGCTGTTTCTTCCTTTCTGCTTTGTCCCCAAGGTCTCTCAATCCTGAGGACTCCTGGCTGTGCAGAGAGATCAAAGAGAACCCAAGCCACAGGTCCTGATGGCTTCCCACCTCAGATCACACTGTACCATCCAACCACACTGTCCTGTCCAGTCACATTGTCACGTGACTGTCCAGTCTTCATCAGTCCTACACATGAAAACATACAATTCTTCCTTGGCCATTTAATTTTCGTTTCTGAAGGTTCTTGTTTTGGGTCATCCATAACTTTGATTTAAAAGTGTTTTTCTTTTGTTCACATATGTTTTTTTTGTGGTAGTAATAGTGGCCATGTCCTTCATAATAAGGGGGGGAAGTAGCATGCTTTTCTTTTCCCTTGCATATAACACCAGTAGAGCGGGTGTGGTCATCCTTTTAAGAGTGAACTGATACTCTCAAGTACAGTTATCAGGAGTCAGACACTGGCCTGCTGGCCATTGGTCTCTCCACCCCATGCTTTTTGCTCACCTCACTGAGTCACTGCTCATTCCTTGGTGGCTACGAAGGTGAAAACGTGGTCGCAAACATAGTTGTTTATTGAGAAGACTAGTACAGGAGTAACCAGGTGCGGGTGGAAAAGAAATTTAAAAAAAGTAATAAAGACGCACGGCTTGTGATTGCACATGGAATTGGAAGCCATGCAAAAGTATCAAAATCCTGACTGGATGCTGGCTACAGGGGCTCACATGTGTAAGTCCCAACCCTCAGGAGGCTGAAGCAAGAGCATTGCCAAGGGTTCCAGGCCAGCCTAGCTTAGAGTGAAAGCCAATAAATAAATAAATAAACCTGTTCTGTTCGGAAGTAGACATTTATTGCCTCCGAGAGCATGTGGCAGTGTCTGGAGACAATGGGGAAGAACATGTCACTGGCATCTGGTGTGTAATGGCCAAGGATGCTACAGACATCCTACAATGCACCCAGCAGCTGCCTACAACAAAGGGCTCTCCAGCGCCAAGTGTCAGCTGCATTTTTGAAAGAAAAATCTACTGAGGAGGACAGTCTTCTTTCGTTGTCTCGGCCCCTTCTGGTGGCATTCTTGAAATGTTCTGGCAATAATGACAGATAGAAATTTGCCTGGAACATTAATTCATAATTATGAGATGATGGCAATGGTTCTAGCTTTGGGAGTTAGATATTTAAATTCATGTGGTGTCTCTAAAGGTTGGTATAAAAGAAATAATTAGCTTTCGAAGTATTCATGATTCTCAAATCACAAAAAAACCCACTATTAAATGTTAAATATTGGGCTAAAATACATAGTATGTTTTCTGAGTCATATTTTTTCTTCTCTTAATTAAGAGTATTCTTTTCTTAAATTGCTGGAATTCTTAAGGAGTGGGAACAAGCACCATCCAAAATAGAACAGGCATTGCAGAGAGCGATGCAGGAACAAGACTGTTTTAAGCTTAGACTGCTCTTAACCTGTGCAGTGTCTATAGCATGTTCAAGTCTGAGCCCTTTCTATAAAACAATCCTAAATCCAAATAAAATGTCACAAGGGAACTCTAAAAGAAAAAAGAGGTATATTTAATACAGTTTAATCACATGAATATGAGGACTTATTTGTTAATAACCCCCCAAAATACGAACCTCTGGCTTGCTCACTGAAAACCAAGTGCTGGCAGAGGAAACAATAATATTTCCTTTTTTTTTATTTTGCATGTATATTTCTAATATCATCATCACGGAGACTGTGTTCAGTTCAAAGTCTGTGTAGTTGATTCCAGAGTTCAAGATTGCTCTGGGAAATGTGAGCCTGTCTCATGGCAGACAGACAGACTTCTAGCTCTCCGAATCTAGAAAAGAAAATGAAATTGCATTTATTTTCCATGTGAGGATTCCTATATGCAGAACTTTAGATCTTGCTTAATAGCATGACCACATAAGACTTTATGTTAGGAAGGACACATTTAAAAATCATTGAATTTTTAAAAAATTATTATTGTACAAAATTTATGATCACAAATTCAGCATCTATCAAAGAGGTCGGCCCCAGTGCTCCAAAAAGTCTTCACCCACTGGGTAATGCTCCAACAGGGCAAGATAAAAGTAAAGTTGGTTCATTTCTTCCCATCACAACAAAAAGGTCGATAAAGCACACACTCGGTATCAAGCAGAGCTCCCTGCTGGCTTCAGTTACCTGGGAGTCTGCAGCCTGTGGTTTGAATGATGTTCCGCCTACAATAGGAGTGACAGCAGAAGCGTGGAGAGAATGATGGGCCTTCCAGCCGGCTGAGCGCCGCGAGGTCAGGCCCATTCTTTATTCTCCAGCAGAAACGGTAACAAATGTGCTTAAAAAAAATAGTCGCTGATCTTCTGAAGTGGCCTTCTTGGTGCTGGAAACTGTTCACCGACAGAGGTGATCCGCTCTCACCAAGGAGCCTTCCAGAGTCCCGTAAGTTTGCCAAAGAATTAAAGGACAAAAGTTTTTCATACTTTCTCCTGAAAAGGTGTTTTGTGTTGTGAATGGGAGATTCCTGAAGAAATAAGATACAGGTTACTAGATGCGCAGTATGAATGACTAGACAGAAAATGATCAGTAATATCAAATGGAGCGCACACGTGCAGAAGCGGTGAGTCCGTGAACTCTAAGTTTTATCTCCTTAATTCCGAAAATTTGTCAAAGTCATGAAATTTTAATGTAAAAGATTTGTACTTTGATAGTCAATATAGCACTCATCCTAGAGCCCTTAAAGATGATTTTTTAAAAAATGTGTGCTTAAATCGGCACTAAAAAAGGACTCTGTTAGAATCCTCAGGTACCAAATTTCAAATATCTCAATTAAAAAGACTTAGACAACATGGGTTTTACGGGGACTCGTGATTTTTCTCATCATTTCTAACCGTTCTTACGAAAAGTATAAATTTAGCTGCCACTCGCGGTGTCAAAATCCACATGTAAGCCTGAGATTTACAAACTGTTTTGAGTAAGGCTTGTCAGGGACTCCTGTCGCTGCTGAAGATTAACCTTTAGATTAAAGGGGATGGCAAAGAAAATTCTGGCATGACCACCAGGGGGCAGCATCCTCAAGAGGTTGCGGTGGGGGTGGCTGAGGTCCCTAGAGGAACTGGGAACAGCATTAGTTAGATCCACTTGCTTAAAACACAGTCTCACACTGTTGATTTCTGAGTGAAACCCCTAAGAATAAAGAAGTGCCCCCCACCCCAGCATCGATGTAAAGTGGATGAAATTTAGAAGCAAAAATAATGCTCTGTGGAACTCAGCGTGTGCCCTGCACGGTTCTAAGTGATTTAGGATTTACACGTATCAAGCAGTTGCCATAACCCTGCCGTGTGCACACGGTTATTGCCACGTCATTAAAATCATGTGTGCATTTATATAACGTGCTGTCCATGTTTTACAAGTGAGGAAACTGAGGCACAGAGAGTTTGTCACTTGCCTGGTGTCATACAGATGCTAAGCCCTGGAACTGAGAGTCTGCGGGGAAGCCCTGGCCCAGAGATCAGGCCTGAGACTACACTAACAGACTGAGGCTCCCAAGGCAGTGTTTCCTGACTGGCTCACGATGCCCTTCTAAACAAACTGGAATGTCAACAGGAACTTCCCCTGCCCAATCTACATTCTTGGAAGATACAGTGTATCTTAACTAGGATTACCTTTGCTATGATGAAACACCATCGTGACCAAAGCAAATTCGAAAGGAAAAGGTTTATTTGGCTTACACTTCCAATTACAGTTCATCATCAAAGGTGTTCATAACATGAAAGCAAACAGGCCTGGCACCTGGAGGCAGGTGCTGATGCAGAGGCCATGGAGGGGTGCTGCTTCCTGCCTTATTCCTTGTGGCTACCTCTGCCTGCTTTCTCATAGAATCCAGGACCACCAGCCCAGGGATGGTCCCACCCACAATGCTCTGGGCCATCTCCCATCAATCACTAATTAAGAAAATGTCCTACAGGCTTATCTACAGACCCATAGAAGCATTTTCTTAACTGAGGTTTCCTCCTCTCAGATGCCTTTAGCTTGTGTCAGGTTGACATAAAACTAGCCAGAACACAATATGATTTTTTTCCTCTTAATGTTTGTAGTAATAATCTATCTTTTAAAAATGTGTTCTATATTTTCCCAAAATTTGCACTATCACAAACATATCTGTCATATTCAAGACTCATCAGTGAGAAGGCTGCCCATATTAGGTTTTGAGTTTCCAGAAGTTAGGAATCTTAATATGCTCACAAAGACGAGTATCTCTACTACTTGAACTTATAAATTAATCAACCAACAGTGCGGAGAGAGTAGAAAATGAGGAATGTCTACACAAGAATCCATCAGTGTATCCTTATCAATATACTAAGGGGATAGGGAATTGTTGAGAAGGATCTCAAGCAGGAATATGAAAAAGTTAGATTAATAAGATAGTGCATGATTAAGCAATCAAGAACAACAAAGCCATTTTTAAAGCAGATGCAATCCCTGTGTAAAGGAAGATTGCTACGCAACAAGTCCCGGCTGTGAGGTGAACAATTCACATACTCTCCTTGCAAATATAAAGAGTTTGAGGTAAGAGTTTGGGTCAAAACCAGTGATTCCTTCATAAAGCAGAGAGCCTTACAGCAAGAGTAGCGTCTGCCTGAAAGAGGCAAAGAGAAGGAAAGTTTCCAAACTAAGTCAAGCCCAGCGGAGGAGAAATGCCGCTGGAAGACAGCCCCAAATCACAAATAGCTAGCTTGGGTGGGAAGGGTGGCTGAGTGATCCTGCATATGTAGGGAGCATCCGGAACAAACTTTGGGATTAGGGGACCAGGATACATGATGAGGTACTTGAGCCTCAAGCATCAGGACCATGTTTAGATTCCCAGTACTCAGGGTGGTAGCCTGCTATTACACACCCACCAGATATGTGCCTACAAGAGGCTTCTTGGAGCTCAGAGGCCAGCAAGTCTAGCCAACCAGTGAGTTCCAGGCTCAGTAAGAGACTTTTTTTTCAAAGTATGTGGTGGAAAATATTGAAAAAGATACCTGACATTGACCTCTGACCTCCACACTTATCTATACACTCATCCTCATACATACACACAGAGAGATATGTATTCACAGAGAGACACACATGACTCTTTCCTTCTACTCATCCAATGTTGACAGTTGAGGCCCTTGTACATCAGACAAGTGTAGACAAGGAAATACAAAAAAAATTAATTTTTTTCTAGATTATTTTATGAGTATAAATAGCTTTGCTTGCAAATATATCTATACATAGATATATGGGTGGATAGACAGATAGATGATAGATAGATAGATAGATAGATAGATAGATAGATAGATAGATAGATAGAGATATATATATATACCATGTGTATGTTTTGTGCCCACAGAGCTTAGAAGATGGCACCAGACACCTTGGAACAGGAGTTACAGGTGGTTATGAATCACCATTTGGCCCAGCAATAGAACTCAGATCCTCTGCAAAAGCAACACTTGCTCTTAACCTCATCTCTCCTGCTCCGTGAAAATACATATTTATTCTCTATGCATTTAACTTGATACTTCATGATAATAAAGGAAGGTTTATTAATCTTCGTGAGGAATGTTCATGAGGAAATAAAGATCAGAGGAAACATGTAAGCTTCATTCAGTATTTGTTTTGGAGTAAGCTGGTGACAAGGGAACAAGTATGCAGGAACAGTACTGGGAGACAAGAGCACATGCTTAAATTGTGACTAACTAGGTCATGTGTCCAGGTCTGCTGCTTGGACTATCCATGGCCCTTCACCTCCAGAGATTAAAAGGCTCTACATACAAACACCTGATTTAGAGGAAAGGAAGAATCTCCTCCCAGATCAGGCCTGCTTCGGGGTGTCTTAGATACTGTTCTGTTGCTATGAAGAGATACCATGACGAAGGCAACTCTTATAAGAGAAAGCATTTAATTGGTGCTTGCTTATGGTTTCATAAGGTTAGTCCATTGTCATCATGATGGGAACATGACAGCAATCAGACAGGCATGGTTCTGGAGAAGTGGCTAAGAGCTTTAAATCCTGATCCACAGGCATCAAGGAGAGAGAGAGAGAGAGAGAGAGAGAGAGAGAGAGAGAGAGAGATTGGGTCTGATGTGAGTTTCTGAAATTTCAAAGTCCACTCCTAGTGACACACTTCCTCCAACAAAAGCTACAGCTCCTTTAAAAAGGCCACACCCCCTAATCTTCCTACTCCTTCTCAAACAGTTCCATAGCCTGGTGACTAAGAAGTGATGTTTGGAGCCAGACGGTAGTGCTGCACACCTTTAATTCCAGCACTCAGGAGGCAGAGGCAGGCGGATCTCTGTCAGTTTGAGGCCAGCCTGGTCTACAAGAGCTAGTTCCAGGACAGGAACCAACGTAACACAGAGAAACCCTGAGAAGAAAAAGGAGCAGGAGAAGGAGGAGGAGGGGGGGGATTAAGAGGAGGAGAAGGAGAAGGAGAAGGAGAAGGAGAAGGAGAAGGAGAAGGAGAAGGAGAAGGAGAAG
>JABTXL010012406.1:10850783-10860944 GCA_025134845.1 Neodon shergylaensis
AGAAGGAGAAGGAGAAGGAGAAGGAGAAGGAGAAGGAGAAGGAGAAGAAGAAGAAGAAGAAGAAGAAGAAGAAGAAGAAGAAGAAGAAGAAGAAGAAGAAGAAGAAGAAGAAGAAGAAGAGATATGTGATGTTTGGGAGCCTGTGGAGGCCACTCTCATTCAAACCAGCACCAGGGGAGATGGGTATCCATAGGATAGGAGAGGGATTGTCCTGTTTCTTCAGTTTTCTCAGATTCCACTAGTTTGCATATTTACTAATGGAGGAGCCACACTTGAGGATAATATCCTGATTTCCACCTGAAGCAACAGTGTCTGGGCCTGAAATAAAAAATTTTCATAAGGGAGACTTGATTTTTATGTTTTAGGAAAGGATAAAGGACAGACTCTATCCGAATGCTGAGCGAAAGTATACCTCCAGCCAGTGAGGGGAGCCTTGAACATGTTTGGAAACAGCAACATGAAAGATTGAAATCATAAATGTCTTTAGGTTCACTGACACTACCGGTCTAGGAGAGCAAGTCCACACTTAGGGTGTGCGTGAGGCACACCCCATTTTAAGAAGTGAGCAAATGCGAGTGAGGAGAGGAAGACAGAAAAATTAAAGAAAACTGGCACGAATCAAGAACGCACAGAGGTGGCGTGGCGATACCAACAACTGCTTGCCAGTTAATGTCCATTTGTCTCAGACCAGCAGCTGCACATGCGCGTGGACCCCTGAGGTCAACCGCATGTCAGTCCTCGCCATTGCTCCAATAGCCCTCATGTTATTGTCAATGAGGGAAACAGCCCTTGCCTCAAAGAAACAAAAGGAATGACTTATTCTGGAGCTGGCTAGGAATGATCAAAGCCCAGGAACACGGATTTTAGTTCCCCCAAAGCCATGTTCCAAAGAGGGAGCAATTTCATGAAGCTTTAATAGAAATAAAGGATCACAAATTAAGACATTTTGCAAATGTGTTGGTGCAAACTTTGAATGAGCAGGTTACAGCAAAGTGGGGGACCCTCTGTAACAGGCCTCAGATGCTATCCAACGATGTTATTAGCTTTTGGGTTGGTGGAAGACAAAGGTCTGTTAAGTTCATGCATTTTAAAGGTTCTACAGGAGTCATAGGGATGTTAGCTCAGACCCAAAGGCGGGAAAGGAATGGCTGTTGAGAGGGTAAAGACAACTCAAGATAAATGGTCTTTATGGTCGGAACCTGAGACTGTTTCACCTCTCCATGGTCTCTGAGGTTTAAGTCTGTCCGCCAGCCTTGCCAAAGGGTCAGCAGAAGGCACTTCCTGTCACATGGGCAGCAGCAGAAATGTTTGGTTAAACAGCTGAGACTCGGGATTGCTTAGCCACAGTCATCACCGAGTCGGGTGCCAAATGCTCTTTCAGAGAACAGTGATCGCAGTGTGAGTCAGAGTCATGACACTCAAGTTTAGAGATCTGAGAGTTTGGGAGGAACTGAAAATGAAGATGCTTTAGTGATTAATTAAAGAGAAAGTTAGAAATATGGAGGAGGGAACCCAACTGTCCTGATTTCTGGGTCAGGGTCAGACGGTGAAAATGGGACATAGGGATGGGTTTCAAAAGTAAAAGCATGGGGTTCTCCAGAAGAGGGAAAGAACTCAGTGCAGAATAGGAGAGCACAGAATGCTTTCGTACACACTTGTGTGGGTATAATCGGAACGGGGCTGTCATCATCAGAATAGGAGAGCGCAGAATGCTTTCGCACACACGTGTGTGGGTATAATCGGAACGGGGCTGTCATCTGTCTCTATTAAGCACCTACCTAGCATGTAGACATAAGCTTAATTTGCATGAAAAGAGGTTATTACACTCAAGAATGCCACTTCTGGTGGAAAAGGTTGTTGGGTATTAAGAAGCATTATCCATGCTAGTCAAGGAATTTTCTTCTACAGCATATATTTAGTTCCAGATTAGACATGGGATTTTCCAAATTAATTACGGAGAAAGAGCTTTTCTAGCAGAATGATCTTACTCGGTTTCTCCTACTCCTACTATGACTTTGATGGTTACTTGATTTGGAATGGTTTCTTTAATGACTTTATTTTATTTTGGGGATTCTTTGCTTCACCATCTATAAAACCAGGCAATAAGACTGGATGATTTTCAAAACCTCTCAGAGTACAATAGACCCAGTTAGTACATTACAACTTACCATCTGGGTTATAGAAGGGCATCCATGAAAATGATACCTATGTATGGTCCTTCTTCATAGGTCCATGTTGGGTATGCATATATTGTATGTGTGGGTACATGCTTTTGTTTGTGATGTGCATGTATACACATATGATAGTCAGAAGCCAGCACCATGGTGATTTTCCCCCATCATTTCTAGTTTATATTTTGGGACAAGGTCACTCGCTGAACATGGAATTAACTGAGGCAGACTGGCTGGGCAGCAAGCTCTCAGGATCTGATTGTCTTCCTTCCCACCTTTTTCTTCCTGGGGGTACAAATGTGCACTGTTGCTGTTCCTGGCTTCTTTACATGGGTATTGGGATCAAACTCAGATCTCCATGTTTGAGAGCAAGTGCTTTGCCCCCTTGACCATCTCCCCAGCCCCTAGCAACACAAATAAAGACAAGAGGTACTCTTTGAATCACACAGTCCTGTTCCTAGAGGCTTAACTGCTAGTTGAAATCATTTTTATGCAATTAAAGTGCCAAAAAATGGTTAAAAATGCAATTTCCTGTCAGTTTTTCCCCTCTAAATATAAAACACAAAAGTTACTGCTTTAATTCTTGCCTACAGAATTAAACTTTATCATAGAATATGGATTTCTAGACTTTGGCTTAGGGTAGTGGTTCTCAACCTTCTTAATGCTGCAACCCTTTAATGCAGTTGTGGTGACCCCCAAACTTAAAATTATCTTCATTGCTGCTTCATAACTGTAATTTTGCTACTGTTATGAATCATGATAAGGATATCTGTGCTTTCCTGATGGTCTTAGGTGACCCCTGTGAAAAGGTCGTTAGATTCCCGGGTTGAGATCCACTGGCTTAGAGTGAGTAATAACTACATGTGACTTTAGATCTAACTCAGAATAAAACATAATATTCCTTATTCTCTAATGTTACAGTTGAGCCACTTTTAGAGTTATGTGAAATTTAAATAATTAGATCCTTAATTGGACATGGTGTTGCATGCCTATAATCTCAGAACCTGGAAAGCAGAGGCAAGAGGATCATAAATTCAAGGCCTTTTTTGACTTCAAGTTTGTAAACAGTCTGGGTTACAAGAGACCCTGTTTCAAATGATAGATAGATAGATAGATAGATAGATAGATAGATAGATAGATAGATACATACATACATACATACATACATACATAGATGGATGGATTCCATGTATGTATAATCTAAAATCATTCCTTGTTAGTATAATCTAACATCATTTAATAGGTGTGTTTTTCAAAATGTTAGACATGAAGCAAATAAACACTCAAGTAAGCAATGAATCATCACTACTGTCATGTGGGACCTTTGGTGAAAGGAGTATCAATGCACAGACTACAAGTTCACAAGATAACTCGAGAGAACAACTTATGAGTTACTGCACATTTATCTAATAGAGAGTTCTCTACAAATTCAACTACATGTGTATATGTATACCACACAAGGGGAAGGAATCTTTGTTAGAAAATGGTTTGTGCCATGTGAAACTCAGAGAGGAAGTTACACTGCAAAACGGGGTGGGAGTAACAAAACAAGCCACGAGAACACCCCGCATGGTTCCTCAAATCCTAAAATAAGTGCTGATTCTTAATCTGCTCCTCAAAACCCGAACAAGAGATAGTCTAAAACACAATAGGAACCTGACAAAAGACTTGTAAACAAAATCAGGAAACCATTATGTAAACCATAAACCCAGCATGCTTAAGGAGAGCTTGCAATTTTGGCTAGACTCGGAATTGGTAGGGCTCAATGAGCTACAAGACGGACAGCATGCAACCCTCTCTTAGTGAGTACTCAGTAGAAGCCTGTTGAAGGAGAGCATTGAGAAAGCAGCTATGGTTTAGTGTATTCAAACACCCCACACAGACTGGAGTAACAGCTACCTGCGGGGGGGGGGGGCACACTTGTCACTATTCACAAGCAACTTAACATTTCTTAATGGCAAGGGGAAAATCTAACAATGGTTATTTTGGATCTCATTCTCAGAGTCGTGGCCTGAATGATGTGTGTGGGT
Source organism: Neodon shergylaensis (assembly GCA_025134845.1). Classification (NCBI taxonomy): domain Eukaryota; kingdom Metazoa; phylum Chordata; class Mammalia; order Rodentia; family Cricetidae; genus Neodon; species Neodon shergylaensis. Next base: position 10,854,985 of record JABTXL010012406.1, read on the forward strand.
AGTTATAATCATTAGTTGCAACACCTTATGTGGTAGGCACCATCCACAAGCACATATATACTCGTATAAAGCTCTCTGAGGTTATGCAATTGTTAACCTCTGTGTGGTTGCAGCCAAAACACCTAAGAGACTGAGTTGAAGAAGGATTTGTCTTGGCTCATGTTTACGGAGATTCCAGTCCACAGTCTTTGGTACAATTGATTCTGAGTTGCGGTGAAGTCATGGCCAAGGAGGCTGTTCCCCTCATGGTGGACATAGCAGGAATGGGGACAAAGTACACTCCTCACAGGGCCTCGGTTCCTCTGTTTTTTTTTTTTAATGGAGGTGAATAGTTGAGTTGGAATAATTGGGGCTTGGAAGTTAACTAGACCTTAAGCTTATGTCTCTATGTTTTTCAACTTTCACATACTATTAATAAATCTATAGAGCCCCTGTGTAAGCACACCGTTCATATTCATTCTGTGTTATGTCAATGGGAGAAACAACACAACCTTATTACTACTATGTACCAAGCAGCAAGGAAACCACTTCTCACCTGCTCAATGGGTACCTCTAGGTGTGCCAGCCACACTGGCCCTAACGATGATCCTGCTTCAGCTTGGAAACCTGCCCCGATGTCCTCCCTATCAAGAACTGTGAGAGATCTGAGGTATTTACCCTACACAAAAGCAAGCAATTCAGTGTACCAGCTTCCTGGATAAAGACACAGGTTCTGGCTGCAGACAAGACTCTAGGCTGAATACCAGAATAGCAGGCAAGCATGAGTGTGTTTTTGTCCAGTAGGGTCATTACTCCATATGGGAGTAATGGAGAGGAGCCTGTGTGGATGCCACAAATACAGTGAAGTGGTGTCTTAGCCGCATTATGTGGAGATTAAGAATAACCAACTTGTTTTAATGGGCTATGAGGAAAAATTCTCAGCCTTTGTTTCAGAGAGTGTATTAGACTGGACTGTAAACAAATCAGCTTCCTGTTCTGAAGAACGATGCTGCCAGATCTTTCAAGGCTTCTCACTGTATAAACATTCCTGAAAAGATAGTTCAGGCTGAGAATGTGACCTATGGGCATCTATACATGCCCTCAAGATGCAAGGCATGAGAGACGCTTAGGAAGCATCTGTACTGACAGGACAGGATGTATATAGTCATTGTCCATCCAGTCTTTATTGCTCTTCTCCATTTTTTTCAAATCCTCATGGAAAGTGATTAAAATAATGGTAGAATCGAGGGCTTGCTGCCCCCAAGAAGGACACCTGGGTGCGGGAGAAACAACAGAGGCAGGAAAGCCTTTCTGAACCACCTGTCATTTCCTTCCCCTTCATGCTTCCTAAACATGCCAAAAACTGAGAAAGGACTTTCTGGCATGCCCTGAAACTATCATACGACCCTCCTGAGAGAATGTGTCCTCCGCACTGAGCAATGTAGAAGACGAGCCTGTGGAGACACAAGGGCGCAGAGGCTATTCTGGACAAGCAGGCCTTGCCAGGTTTCTGTGATCAGCTCACACCCTCACCGTCTCCGGTCATATTTCCTCAGACTGTCTCCTTTGGTCAAGCCCATGAATGAAAACACAGCCCTGAGAAGAGGAAGTGGACACCAAGTTCCACCCTTTACCAAGAAGCTCTTTGCAATTGCTCTGACCGCTAGCAAAGGGAAGCATCTGCTTTCACCAGTGGAGTCAACCACACCAGGGCAGGTTTAATGCCCCAGAGTAATAGACCAACACAACCTTTTGTGTATGTCAAGGGGAATCCTTTCTGTTGCATTTTGACATTTTTGTCCTATTAGAGTTTTTGTTTGTTTGTTTGTTTTGTTTGCTTGTTTTGTTGTTATTGTTGAGAAAGAGAATGAAGTTGGGTGGATAGGGAGGTGGAGAGGATGTAGCAAGAGCTATGCCCGCATAGACAGCTGGGCATAGGTGTGTAGACATTTCTGAACACATCCCATGCCTGTAAACCTCGTGCTATGGGGGACAGAGACAGGGTCGGTAGGGCTTGCAACGTGCCAGCCTAGCTCCCGGTTCAGTAAGAGACCCTGTACTGGGAAAATAAGGCGGAGAGTAAAGGAAAAGGACAGTAGACATCCTCGTTTGACCTCCACAGGGGCGTAGTACACCCCTGCATGCAAACATCCCCTAACATATACAACAACAAAAATACTTCATGTGTTACTCCATCTTCATAAGTACTTGAAGATAAAGGTTTCTGTCACCTCTCTTTTCCAGGTATAGAAAGAATGCTTAGCTTTTCCAGCAAGGTAGTTTGGCAGAGAAAGGCATTTGTTGACAAGTTTAGTGACCTGAATTTGATTTGATCCCAGATAGTAAAAGGAGAGAACCAGCTCCCACCTGCTGTCCACTGACCAACACACACAGACAGACAGACAGACAGACAGACAGACAGACAGACAGAGTGAATAAATAATGTAATTTTAAAAATGCATTTGCATTTAGCAACATGACAGAAAAGCATTTCAGACTTCAAATAACCAGGAAGCAGCAGAGCTAAGATTTGCTGCTAGAACGGTCTTGTCTTCCTCACCAACCCACTGCCTCCCGAAAGCACAGATAAGTGATGCTTGGTTGCTTCCAAACAAGGCCAGGTGGGCTGGATCCTGATATAGCTTTCCAGAACTTTCCTTAAGAACTGAGTTTCCAAACATTCACATATAAAGAAAAAGAGACGTGTGGCGTGAAAACGCGAAACCAGAGACTTGTTGTGTACCACGCTCATGCCAACGAGCACTGAAGTGAGCGATCAGGGATGTGTGGCTATGCTGGGAGTCACAGTTGTACAGCCTGGCCAATCCACACAAGCAACCACTCATACTTATGCCTCCAAGTCATGCTTGCCTGGTCATGGAGTGGAAATGTCCTGGAGCCCTGTCTGCCAAGAACATGTCAGTCATATCCTGCTGTATGGTCGTATGCTGCACAAGGATGCTTCAGCTACTGACTAACCATGCAGATCACAGTGTTCCCATAATGGGAACTGGGAGTTTTCTGTAATCTAGTGACATCATAGGCATCACAATGCATGATGCTAGGCCTTTGGTGAAATAATATGCCTCACTGACAGTCATTAAAAAAATATGCCCCGTTCAGTTATCATATAGTGATAATGACTACCTGTGTTACAGGTTTGCGAACTTACTTTTATCATTATTTTAGAAAAGTCCTTCTACTTATAAGAAGAACACTTTTTCTGTTAAACAGTAGGCCATGGAAATCTGGCAATAGCCTTCTATCTCTCTGGTTTACCAAGAGTCTTGGCTGTATCATTTTATCTATTCTTGACCTAACTTCAGATGTTTTTTTTTCTTATTACGACCCAGGACACACATAAACATTCACACACACATATGTATACATATGTGTGCGAATGTATCTATGTATACACTAAAGAGAAAATTACTAAGAATATATGCATATATGACATTTATGTGATATACAAACATATATGTATATACAAAAGTGTTGCGTCTCTCTAGTTTCCACCACCTCTTTAACCAACACTTTATTGAAATCAACACTGCTGTAGAACTTTCGATATACACAAAACTTCTTGAGAACCTAAGGAAGGAGCATGTGGTGTCGGAAAGCAGCTCACACAAATCAGTCAGGGCATTGGAGGTGTGCTCAGAACCCACCTTATTATGCAATCTAACACCAACATTTTCTCTGTGTCTAAGATGCCATAATGCTCCATTTCCTAAATGGCACCCAGTGCTTTATGTTATTTGTTTTATGGCATCATACTTTTTTAAAACAGATATTTAGAAGCTTCATGAAGATAGAAACCTCATCATATCTGCTGGAGGAAAGCTGGTTTGTGACTGAGTTAATAACCAAGAAGTTTGTAATTGTACAAGTTGGGAATTGGCTAAATTCCACATTGATCCCGCACGAAGCCCACATAGGAAACAGTATGTTAGAAACATTTGGGAATCTACACTGCTCCTTAGGAACCTGATGGACATATTATGTCGCCTTTAATGTACGCGATGCAGTGTGGCACTGGGTACAAACGTCTTGAGAGCATGCTGTCCACTCTACGAGCCTTCTCTTCCTTCAAGCTCCACCTCCAGGAGTATCTACACCAAAACTACTTGTTGATGAAGGAATCCCCATGCTAGACAGAGTAACAGTGGATTCAACAACACTCAGTGCCTATTCTATTCTGCCTCGGTGGCCTATAGCTTTTTTTTAGACCCCTTTGTCACCAAGCAAAGAAAACTGTGTCTGACACCAGGCAGTGAGACACATTTCCTGTCTGTGTTCTCTCCTCCCACACCAAAATGTGTACTATACACTATATAAAATATGTACTTACATGGGAAGAAAAGAGCATTTCCTCGCCCAAGCCAACTCTTCCAAATGGGGCAGCGCTGTATGCAGACTCGGGCTATATTAAATCCTTTCAGACAAGCCCCACCCGGGCCTCCTCCATCAAATGGCTCTAACCTCTGACCGGAGAAGCCCACCAGCCTCTACTTTTGCCTGGGACAAAAGTAGTAGGTATATAACTAAATGGAGGAGGTAAAGTAAGTTTGTTTATTTTCTAAATAAAGTTAATCAATTCTACCACATTTTTATGTTGTTTGGAGTGTGGCCAATGTCAATTCCTTCTGTAATACCTCCTTTCCAAGACTCAGCCAATCTGTGTGTTTTGTCTCATCTTCTCTCGGCAATCTGTGGGGTTTTAATCTCTATTAGCTGAGCTTCCCAGAAATCGAGGATGCGCAGAAGCCGGAACAGTTGGTGCAGCGCACCCGAGGGCAGATGAATGGGATCCACCAAACGTACATCAGGGCTTCCTTCAAGCAAGGTGCTGTTTTAGACACGAAGGTGTAAAGATGGGCCAGATACAAGACCCACTCTCAAACCCCCAGCCTGTTTGTTCAAAATACACACAGAGATCCAACTCTAACTGAAGTCAGAATATCCCAACTGTCCCTGTCAACAAGAAAAAAGCAAAAGAGAAGAGAAATGAACACACTGACTGGAGATGTCGGGAACCTCGGAGGTAAATTACTGCTTCAGACGTAGTCTAGGCAAAACAGTTTCAATGGGCAAAGAAGACATGATCATTACGGTAAAGTCAGCAACTGGTAAATTTAGTTTCAGGTTCAGAAATGAATCGGACCTTTCGTAGTATGAAGTTTTAGAAATAATGAAAAAAATTTAATCCAGGATTGTGGATTCTATATAGAATACCAGGCATTCCACTGTAAACAGAATTTCCTTTGCCTTAGATGGTTATTATGATTGGTAAGCATTGGGGAAAGCCTTGAATTTAGGTCTAAGAAATGTGTACCCACATACCAGGACTGCTTTTACTCCTATAGTCAGGGAGTAGCACGGCCAGAGACAGCCGAGACTGTAAGAGGCCATGAAAATGATGCGGGCTGAATTTCTCCTCTTCTCACACATCAGTTTACTGTTGCTAACAATAGAATTTATCCTGGGAATCGAGTCTTACCCTCTGATAGATATGAATAAAACCCGAAGCTAAAAAGCCTCCTGGGAGAGAGCGGCCATCTCCTTTCAATTTGTTTTGCAATTTATTAGACATGGGAGGAGAGAGATGATGGCAGACTCATCTTGCTCTCTGGCCTCGTGGGTGGTCTCCTGCTTAGCCATGAAGCTCACTCTTAGGCTGGAGAGATGGCTCAGTGTTTAAGAGCACTTGTTGCTCTTGCAAATGACCTATGTCTGATTCTAGCACCCACATGATGGCTCATAAACATCTGTGACAGCCACAAGCTTGCAGGCAGGCAAAATATCCATAGACATGGAGTAAAATTAATAAATCTTAAAATTCTAAAATAAAATTAGACAAATCTCTAGAAAGAAGAAAGGGAGTGAGGGAAAGAAAGAAAAAAGAGAGAGAGGGAGAGAGAGAGGGAAGGAGGGAGGAAGGAAGGAAGGAAGGAAGGAAGGAAGGAAGGAAGGAAGGAAGG
>JABTXL010012406.1:10868636-10878942 GCA_025134845.1 Neodon shergylaensis
TTCCTTCCTTCCTTCCTTCCTTCCTTCCTTCCTTCCTTCCTTCCTTCCTTCCTTTTTTCCTTCCTTTTGTTTGTGTGTGTGTGTGTGCGCGCGCGTGTATCTTTGAGATGGGTTTTTCTGTGTAGACCTGGCTGTCCTAAAACTCTGTACACCAGGTTGGCCTTGAACTCAAAGAGATCCACCTGCCTCTGTCTTCCGAGTGCTAGGATTAAAAGTGAGTACCACCAAGTCCAGCTTGAAAAATTGTTTCTTAACTTAAACAAATTATCTGGTTAACAAAGATATGATTAACTTAATACAGAATTAGGTTGTATTCTGCATGGTTATAGTCCCATATAAATAAAACATACTTTATGAATAATTGCAATGCTATTTTCTTAGGTGTCACATTTACCTATATTGACATCAAAAATACATGGAACTACATTTTAATTTAAAAAATCACAGATTTTCCCTTTTATTTTAATGATAGTCAAATTATTTACAAAAATGAATTATTTTATTTTCTCAGATTTAGCTCTAAAATGCAGATTCATAGGAAAAAGTTAGATATTTTTAGAAAGAGGTTTACATTATATTTTAACTGTATGATAGGAGCCTATTTTCAATAGGCCTTTATTCTCTACATAAGGAGCTCTTATTATTTGCATAGAATGTGATTTCAGGCCCAGCATATTAAGTGACAAAGTTTATGGCTTAACAAGTAAATGAATCAAGAAAAACTATGCATAAATCAGGAGCTTGCGAGATGGCGTACAAATATCTAGAAATAATTATAAACTAAAAAGGCTCTCTTCTTACAGAAATATATACTTCTCCAGAGGAATATGAAAAAATAAGCATTTTTTTTCTAAAAAAATTTTTTTTCTAAAAATAATTAGAAATATTTTCTATTCCTGGGTTAAAAAGTGCAGCACTATTTATAGGTCATGCGGAATTTACTCAACTCATATATTAATAAAAAAAAAACAAAATAAAAACAGCAATAGTAATGGCGTGTTACCTGGGGTGGAATGGATGAGGATGAGGATGGTTCAGGAATACTTGAGCCAGAACAAGAAGGATGGTATGCTGAAGAGTGTTATAATAACACTGCTGTGGTATTGACACCAGAATCGAGATAGACTGATAGAGTGAAAGAAATTGAAACATTTCTAGTTTAATAAAAATTATTAGTACATTGTAAGACTTCAATTGACATCATACTGGTGTACTTAATAAAGAATTTACTTAAGAACACTAAAACTCTAAAATGCTAAATACAAATTTTGTACCTGACATGAAGGTAAGAAGGATATTTTTTTAGATAAAGGCAGTCAAGACATTGCTTATAAAGGAAAAGGTAATGTAACACAAGTTTCCTGCATGTTAGAAAGCTGAGCAAGAAGCTGCAGACAAACTCACAGCAACAGAGGGAAAGACTGTTAGCAAGAAGCAGCTCTCCTTTATATGATAAATGCTCTGAAAGTCACGTACTAATGAAAAAAGAATATGAAGAAGTCTTATATGGAAATGCCACTTACAGAAAAAAATTAAATTTACCACACTCACTAGTAGATAAAATGTAATACCATTACAATATTTTGCTTTGTAACCTATACAATTGAAAAAATACACTTTCAGTGTTAATTCTCCATGCTCGCCAAAACAGCATGCATCTACTATTTACAAGAAAATAAATACATATTAACTTTAGGAAATCATATCGACAAATTACGAAAAACATTCATAGTCACTGAATAGTATTCTGCTTCTAAAGATTTTATTTTTGAAGTGTTGTGTGTATGTCTTGTGTGTGAATTTATTCACATGGCTGCACTGCCCACAGAGACCAAAAGAGGGTGTCAGGTTTCCTGGAACGAGAGTTACATGCAGTTCAACGTGGGTGCTGGAAACTGAACTCAGGTCCTCTGCAAGAGCAGTATGATTGATCTCTTAATGGCTGAGCCATCTCTCCAGTCCCTAAGTCTGATTCTAAAGTAATAATTCAATATAGGCTCCTGGATCCTCTGCAAAGAGTTCATTGCAATGCCATTTACAGCAGTAAAACTGCAGCAATAAGCAGGATGTTCAATGAGTGGCATATGATTAACCACTTTAAAGCTTTATTCATGTAATAGAATATTATAAAATCATTGTCAAAGTGCTTCCAAAATACCTTAAATAACCTGAAAATTTGTCACGATACAACACTTAAATGAGAACTCGGGGCTAAAACTTCTGCTTGTATAATAATTAAAGTATGTAAATGAAGACACTGGTAGGCTTCAATTACATAGCATCATTTTCATCCTCTTTTATATATTTTCCAGCTATTTTACTACAAAAATGTATTCCCTTCATAATTATAACACTCATTTAGCTTTTAAAACGGACAGTTTTGACATTATTGAAGCAGGAGTGGAAATGACATAGTTAGATAGACCAGACACAGCCGTAGGGACGTGACTCTTCTACATACATAAAGACATGAGCATTGTCACTGTACAGTTACAGCAACTCTGGTTTAGAGAGTGCTCACCTTAATTTTCCGTTATAAAGTCATTTGGTAACGGAGGTGCCACCTGATTGGCCATTACTAATCAGGTTTGTCCATAAAGCTTAACACCTTACACGGGGATGCCTTCCTCACACGGGGATGCCTTCCTCACACGGGGATGCCTTCCTCACACGGGGATGCCTTCCTCACACGGGGATGCCTTCCTCACACGGGGATGCCTTCCTCACGTGGGGATGTTTTCCTCACAAAGAAATGCTTTCAGCTCCACAGACCTCCACTCTTCTGTTCACATTTCATCTTTTGATAACTCAGACCGCTTGCAAAATTAGAAGACAAACAGAAACTAAAACTCTTATCTTCTTTCATTAGAACTGGCACCATAACTAAGCTTTTTAGTACCACCCGGCCTTTCAAGGGGCTTCTCTAGGGAGCGGGTCCCAGCATTTTGACCCTGCCCAGCTCGGCCACTCTCTCCGTGTTTGCCTAGAATGTCCCTTGTGTCCTGAAATAGCCACACTACCGAAAAGCCTTCTAAACAACCGGAAAGAGGAATTAGCCACAGAAGGAAATCACTGCAGCTGATGTGTCTTTCCTCTGTATTGAGTCTAAAGTTGTCAATACCACATCCTTTGCTTTGCAAAGTGCAGCGAAGATAAACAGATAATAAGATGACATGATGCATGACCACATGCAGTTAAAAAAAAAAAAGCCTAGACCATGGCATCTTTTGGCGACTTCTTGGAAACCCTGTTCAAACAAATTGCAATAAAATAATAAAATGGTGCAAAATTCCGGGGTGGGAGTGGGGGTAACTATTCCATTCTCTGTCAGAAAAGATGCCTTTCCTTCGCAGTTGCTGTGTTTAAGGGTCTCGGTCCTAAAGATACAAGAACCTCAATATTCTGCCACAGAACACGCCATTCGGTTAATTCGATAACTGATTTTAAAAAGATCTTTCAGAGGAAGGAATATACAACTCAGCTTTAAGGTTTGCTCAAGCAGATAAACACTGGTCTCAGCTGTGTACGTGTTCCTGTCCTGAACTTAACTGCAAATACATAATTTTGAGTTGAAGACTTTCTTATCCGCAGTTTGCAGTTCAAATTACAGTCCAGACTCACGTAGCTCTGACACTTAATCCACCGCCTTTGGTTTGGAATTGTGGTCAGCGGTTCATTTATTTCAACTTTCACTATGTAAAGTTGTCATCACTGTGGAGTGGTTGGCATTATTCTTCCCACGGCACCTTTTTTAGATCTCACCTTTTCGGCTTAGGAAAAGCTGTACATCATGGATGTATTTACTTGAAATGCAAATATATTAAGCATCTTATCTACATATGCAAGCAAAAGGTGAAATTAAAAAATTTAACAGACAACCTTGCAACACCACATCCCTTTCTCTTTTTACAGTTGAATTTTTGATAAAAAAAAATTAACTGTGTTTCCAAACATTCTGATTGAAACATAAAATTTATTTATGTTACCACTCTTTCAAGGAAGAAAAATAATCTGCACTTTTATCTGTAGAATAAGTCTTAGCTCATCATAATGAATTTTTAAAAGATCTGTTTAGAAAAAGCTTATTAAATGAATAGCTTGATGCTACATATTAAGTAGATATTTTACTTGTAATAGTATTTTGGCAACATCCTGATCAAATAACTAATTTTGTACATCTCTCACATATGATCGAGGCTTAAAGTATTAGTAAATAAATGACTTATTTCCAATTTTTTTTAATCTACTCGTTCATCTGACATGACATAAATCTGAAATACAAGTGTGGGTTTTAGAAGAATTTTAAAATTTAGGCAATGGCTAGATGCTTTCTTCACAAAACATTATTCCAGCAGATTTATGCTCATAGTATTCTAAATAAAACAAAGTTGTTAAATTTTTTAAAAGAGACTATTTTACATTTAATGTTTAACAAGAATGACGTTTTGAAAATTCTGTTATTTCAGGATTTCAGAGGTTTAAATGCCCCAAAAGCAGGTTGCTATGCTGCACTGCCATCTCGTGGATTGCAGGGGCAATTGCAAGGATGAAGGCCTCAGGCTCCTACTAGAAAAGTATCAGCCTAAAGATCGCCTCTAAACCAATGCAGGAATTTTTTAAATTTACATTGGTTTGTGTGTGTGTGTGTGTGTGTGTGTGTGTGTGCATGTGTGTGCATGTAGGGAGGTCAGAAGGACACCTTTGGGAGCAGTCTCTCTCCTACATGTGGGCTGCAGGCTTGACAGGAAGGGTCTTTACCCTTGGAGCCATTTGTCATTACTTATGCAGCTCTGGAAGCCACCAAATCTATGAAAAGAATTGAAATCAAGGCACTCCATCATAACTTAGGATAAACAGAAAATCCAGTTTTAGGGACAAAAATCATATACAAATACAGAATGTTACAGGATATACGTCATTGGTCACTTTGTGCTTCCCTCTTTGTTCACATAAACAGCATCACGGGCTCAGTGCCAGAGTGTGTGCCGGGCATGCAGAAGGCCCCCAAGCATGGGAAAGGAAGTGTTAGTATTATATTATAATGTGTGTCTTGTTTTTTTAAAATCACATTTATTTATTTATTTAGCCTGTCTCTGTGTGTTCACACAAGTGTTTTTACATTTTCCAAATGAAACACAAAAGAAAGTAAATAAATGTACTTGAAAATGATTCTCTAAGAGGAATACAAAAAGGCATGTAGAAAGAGTAATGTTTGAAGCAAGATTTCTCTGAGGAGACTGCTATATAAGACTTGAAATCATAAGTTTCATGCATTTTTAAAAAATTAAATTCATTTAAATAATCAGCTGCCATAGATCAACCACCAAATGAGTAACATGATAATATAGAAAAAAAGAGTTGTACCAGATGACTTCAAATTATGAGTATGTAAGCTACTGATGAGCATATCCTAAGACTGAAATGGGGTACAACCTTACTCTAACTTCTACCAGCTGCCTCATCTACAAGTTTGCTTGAACTAGTTTGTGTATATAATGAGATAAAGCAAATTACTTCATGTCATAGATACTGAAGTTTTTCAAGTAGAGAGAACAAGAAAAATTCAGGTTAGTAAAAACCCCATGGTGTCGTCTTTACTTGAAAATCTTATTATGGTGCCGAAGAAATGGATCAGTGGTTGAGAACACTGGCTGCTCTTCCAGAGACCCCAAGTTCTATCCTCAGCGCCCACGTGACAGTTTCCAGTTGTCTATAACTACAGTTCCAGGGACTCCAATGCCCTCTTTTGGTCTCTACAAGTGATGTAGGAGGGTCTTTATCTATCTTTTGTTTCATTGGTTGATTAATAAAGAAAACCGCTTGGCCTGATAGGTCAGAACATAGGTAGGCAGAGAAGACAGAGCAGAACGCTGGGAAGAAGGGAAGTGAGTCCAATGCCATGATTCTTCGACCTGAGACGGATGTAAACTAGAATCTTTCCCGGTAAGCCACCATCTCATGGTGCTACACAGATTATTAGAAATGGGTTAATCAAGATGTGAGAATTAGCCAAGAAGAGGCTAGATATAATGGTTTAAAAGAATACAATTTGTGTGTTGTTATTCCGGGTGTAAAGCTAACCATGCGGGAGCCAGGCAGGACAAAAAGCAGGCCTGCCCGTCACCCTTTCACTACATACAAGTACCACATGCATGTGATGTACAGACATACATACAGGCAAAGCACCCATAAGCATAAATTAAATAATTTTTTAAATGTCAGTATGATCTATGAAAAACACTTGTATTTAAGGATATGAATTTCTTATCTCTGTCAACTATAAGGTTTAAAACAGTAAGCACCTAATAGTAAGGTGCTTTTCATAAAACAGAGAGAGAAAATTACTTTATTAATCATTATTAGTGGAAGAGATAGTCACAACTCCTTATCCTGGGCACTGACGGTATTAAAGTGCCCAGTACTTAACCTGTTTTTCTTGAATGAGCATATCAACAGAATCAAGTACTCCAATTGATAAAGCAGGGATCTTTCCAAATTATTATTTATACAGTAAAACAAACCACAGGCCTAAGGAATGACAGAATTAGAAATTAGCCATTGTGACCCAGCTAGGCCCCAAGGATGTGGGAACAATCTTCCCACACCCACAACCATCCCCTACTGCATTTCTGGCCACCTGAGCCTTGGCTCTGGCTGCCCCTGGAGAGGTGAGTCTCTGGGTTCATAGCTGGAGGGGCAAGCACTCTGGACCCTAGGCCTTGGAGACACAACCAGTTCCCTACACCACTCAGCTAGGCACCAGGGACCTAGGACCAGTCTCCCCACAGCCGTAGACATCCGCCACTGTATCTCTGACCACTGGAGCCTTGGCCCTGGCTGACCCTGGAGATGTGTCTGGGTTCCCAGCTAGATGACCCTGCTTTCCAGTCCCTAGCCCATGGAGGAACTTCCCTTTTCCCACTCCTAAAAACCAAACCCCAGAGACCTTGAAGCAACCTCCCCACATCTGTAACCATCCCCTACTGCACCTAAAACTGATCACAAGAACTTTGGTCCTGTCTGCACCTGGAGAGGAGCCCTTAGAGCCACATCAGTGACTACCAGAGGCACAGGCCATACCTGCACCAAGAAGAAGAGTGACCATCTAAGCCACAGGTCCTGCCTACACCACTTGGAGAAAGAGAGATCCCCCTGAAACACAGGCCCCACCTGCACCTTGGAGGAATGGATAGGCATGCGCCAATGCAAGAACACATTCAACAACCTAAAGAGCAATATGGTAACACCTGAACCTGGTGGTCCTACAAAGAAAGACCTGAACAACTCAACCCAGAAGAAGCAGAAGAAAACATCCTTAAATATAACTTTCTAAAAATGATAGAGACCCTGAAAGAGGAAATAAAAAGTTCTCTTAAAGAAATAGAGAAAAGAACAAACAAAAAGGAAGAAATCAATAAATCTCTTAAAGAAAGCCAAGAAAATCAAGATGAAACAATCAAATAGGTAAAGAAAACAGTCCAAATAGTTCAAGACTTGAAAATTGAAATAGAGGCAATAATTCATACATACTGAAATTCTGGAAGTGGAAAATCTGGGTAAATGAACAGGAACTACAGATGCAAGCATAATCAACAGAATACAGGAGATGGAAGGGAGAATCTCAGGAGCTGAAGATACAGTAGAGGAAACAGATTAAGCCTTCAAAGAAAATGGAAAATCCAACAATTCCTTAACACAAACCATCCAGGAAATCTGGGACACTATGAAAAGACTAAACCTAAGAATAATAGGGATAGAAGAAGGAGAATTCAGCTCAGAGGCACAGAAATTATATTCAACAAAGTCATATAAGAAAACTTCCCCAACCAAAATAAGGGTATTCCTACGAAGGTACAAGATGCTTCCAGAACATCAGATAGACTGAACAAAAAAAAATCCCTTGCCATATAATAATCAAAACACTAAACATACAGAATGAAGAAAGAATATTAAAAACTGCAAGGGAAAAAGGCCAAGTAGCATTATAAAGTCAGACCTATCAGAATTACATCTGACTTCTCCAGGGAAACCCTGAAAGCCAGAAGGTCCTGGATAGATGTACTGCAGGCACTAAGAGACCACAGAAGCAAATCCAGAATACTATACCCAGCAAAACTTTCAATTACCATTAATGGAGGAAAAAAAGATATTCCATGACAAAAACAGATTTAAACAATAGCTAGCCATAAACCCAGCCTTACATAAAGTCCTAGAAAAAAAACTCTAACCCAAGAAAGCTAGCTTCACCCACAAAAACACAGGCAACAGACAACCTCACACCAGCAAACTCCAAAGAAGAGAAACACAAAAACACTACTACTGAAAAATAACAGGAAATAACAATAATTGGTCACTAATATCTCTTAATATCAATGGACTCAATTCACCTATAAAAAGATACAGGCTAACAGGATGATATAAAAACAGGATCTATCTTTCCGTTGCATACAAGAAACACACCTCAACCTTAAAGACAGACATTACCTCAGAGTAAAGGGTTGGGAAAATTTTTTCAATCAAATGGACCTAAGAAACAAATGGGTGTAGCTATCCTAATATCTAACAAAATAGACTTCAAACTAAAATCAATCAAAAAAGATGGAGAAGAACACTTCATACTCATCACAAGAAAAATTCATCAAGATGAAGTCTCAATCCTAAACATCTAAGCCCCAATAAAAGAACACCCATATATGTGAAAGAAACGTTACTAACGCTTAAATCGCATGTCAAATCCACACACCAATAGAAGGAGACTTCAACATCCTACTCTCCCCAATGGACAGGTCAACCAGAAAGAAAATTAACAGGGAAATAAGAGAACTAACAGATGACATGACTCAAATGGACTTAACAGACAGACAACTTCACGCAAACATAAAAGAATATTCCTTCTTCTCATCACCTCATGGAACATTCTCTAAAACTGACCACACACTCAGTAACAAAGCAAACCTCAACAAAAAAAAATTGGAATAACCCCATGTATCTTATCAGATCACCATGGCTTAAAGTTAGAATTCAACAGCACATGTAGGGTTTTTAAGAGGAAAATTCATAGCACTAAATGCCTACATAAAGAAGCTGGAGCCGGGCGGTGGTGGCACACGCCTTTAATCCCAGCAATCGGGAGGCAGAGGCAGGCGGATCTCTGTGAGTTCGAGGCCCCAGGACAGAACCCAAAAAAAAAAAAAAGAAGCTGGAAAAAATACAACACTAGTGACTTAACAGCACACTTGAAAGCTTTAGAACAAAAAGAAGAAGACTCACCCAGGAGGAGTAAAAGACAGGAAATAATCAAATTGAGGGCTGAAATCAATAAAATAGAAACAAATAAAACAATACAAAGAATCAATAAAACAAAGTGCTTGAGCAAGATAGACAAACCCTTATCCAACCTTCATAAGGCAGAGAGAGAACATCCAAATTAACAAAATTTGAAATGAAAATGATGACATAACAATAGACTTAGGAAATACAGAGAATCATTAGGTCACACTTAAAAAACCTGTACTCCACAAAATTGAAAATTTTTAAAGAAATAGACAATTTTCTGGATAGGTGTCACATACCAAAATTAAATCAAGACCAGGTGAACAATTTAAATAGCCCTATAACTTGTAGTGAAATAGAAACAGTCACAAAAAGCCTCCCAACCAAAAAAAGTTCAGGGCCTGATGGTTTCAGGGCAGAATTGTACCACAACTTCAAAGAAGAGCTAATACCTATACTCCTCAAATTGTTCTATACCATAGAAACAAAAGGAACATTGCCAAACTCTTTTTATGAGGCTACAGTTACCTGCTATCCAAACCACACAAAGACTCAACCAAGAAAGGGAATTACAAGCCAATCTCTCTCATGAACGTTGACGCAAAAACAAACAATAAAATACTGGCAAAATGAATCCAAGAACAGATAAAAAAAAATCATCCACCATGATCAAGTTAGATTCATTCCAGAGATGCAGGGATGGTTCAACATATGAAAATCTATCAATGTAGCCCACCATATAAATAAACTTAAAGAAAAACACATAGGATCATCACATTAGATGCTGAAAAAGCATTTGACAAAATTCAATGCCTCTTCATGATAAAAGTCTTGAGGAGAGAGATGGCTCAGAGGTTAAGAGCATTGCCTGCTCTTCCGAAGGTCCTAAGTTCAATTCCCAGCAACCACATGGTGGCTCACAACCATCTGTAATGAGGTCTGGTGCCCTCTTCTGGCCTGCACCACAGACAGAATATTGTATACATAATAAATAAATAAATAAATAAATAAATAAATAAATAAATAAATAAAT
>JABTXL010012406.1:10878952-10895652 GCA_025134845.1 Neodon shergylaensis
AATAAATAAATAAATAAATAAATAAATAAATAAATAAATAAATAAATAAGTCTTGAGGAGATCAGGGTTACCAGGGACATATCTAAACATAATAAAAGCAATATACAAAAAAAATAATAAAAGCAATATACAGCAAGCTGACAGCCAACATCAAATTAAATTGAGAGAAACTCAAAGTGATTCCACTAAAATCAGGACTAAGACAAGGATGCCTGCTCTCTGTAGGAGGGAGAGCTCCTTGTTGGTTCCCAACCACCTGGTTATCTTAGACCAAAATAATCACACAGAAACTGTATTAATTAAATCACTGCTTGGTTCATTAGCTCTAGCTTCTTATGGTTAACTCTTACATATTAATTTGACCCATTTCTATTAATCTGTGTATCACTACATGGCAGTGGCTTACCGGCAAAGTTTCAGAATGTCTGACTCCAGCTGTGGCTTCATGCCATCTCTCTGACTATGCCCTTCTTCCTCCCAGCATTCAGCCTAGCTTTTTCTGCCTACCTGAGTTCTGCCTTGTTATAGGTTCAAAGAAGTTTCTTTATTCATTAATGGTAATCACAGCACACAGAGGGGACTCTCACATTACCTCCCCTTTTCTGTTTAAATAAAAAGAAAGATTTTAACTTTAACATAGTAAAATTACATATAAAAAACAGGTATCAAGCAAGAATTTTAGTTATGATATTTATATCTACTTTATCTTTTATCATAACTAAAGAAAACTATAACTGTAACTATAAATTCTTCAACTCCATCAACGACTCCAGAAGGATATAATAGTACCTAAGTAAACAGAAAGTACATTGTAAGCAACTTCCAAAACTCTAGAATTGGCAGAGACATATTGCTGCCTGGATAGTCACCCAACGTTCTTTTGTATCATTGGCGCATCCATCTTTAGCCTACAGGTCCATATTATTCAACAGACTTTTCCACAAAGCAGGAATTTTCAAAGACAGTCCCACTTATATTGGCAGTTTATCAGTCACTTTCTTCTGTGTCCTGAATCTGTCTATCAGACTCTTTCATGAAGCAGGAAGCCCAAAAGATTGTCTCACCTTTAGGCAAGTTCAGCAGTCATTTCTCTGCTGGTCCTGCAATGTCCAGTTAAGCAGTCCAGGTAAGAGCAGTTTCTTGCCCAAATGGCTAGCCAACTCCATGAGGAGCCTCGTCAATGCCTATCTTCCTCCTGAAGTAGATTGGTGCTGCCAGGAGCAGATGTGTCTCACTGGCATGAAAAGTCTTAAGTTCTTAAAATATTTTAAATGCCATAATCTAAAGGTCTCTGAAAGATTTGAAGAAAAATATCTAACTGAAATATATCTCTATATATCTAGAAAACCTAACTAACATGACTACAGGATTGACTATTATAGATGATTATTTATTAACCTCTATTTCTTAATTATACATTACATTTTTTAAATGAGTTAAACAACAAGTTACTTTAATTAAGAGCAGAAATATACATATAACAAAATTGGCCTTAAATTTGTATCAATAAACTATGATCAATACCAATGCAAAGTATCCATCTCTATAGCATTATCCCCCTTTAAATGTAAACAAACATTTATAGACAATACTTGGGAATATGGATGCAGTTCTGTCCAAACTTCTTCCTGCTGTTTGGGAGTGTTGCTAATCAGGTCTTTCATGGTGTAGCCTATGTGCTAGGTTCATCTCAGTCAGCAGTTGGGCAAGGTAATTTTTTGAGGATGTTCACGGCAACCTTTCAGGAGATCATGCTCTATCAAATCATATTAGCCTGGAATGAATCAAGTTTTCCTCTGTGGAAAGAAAGAAGAACCTCTTTTCCAGAGAAACATATCCTTGGACTCAAATTTTGGAATCAAGATATCTTTATATTGGTTTAACATAGCAGTCCATACATTAAAATGTCTCTCCGTACTTAGATCCTTCACAGTCAAAAAAATTCAAAGAAAACACAATATACATAATTCAGACTCTCTGTGCATATTTCATCTTTATGTGACTTATTATTATTTTTTCTCCTTTTAATCTATGACTATCTGACTCTGTCTCTTTAAAGACTTACCTTTTTAAAACAATTTACTTCTTTTCCAACTCTCCATAATTATTTTGTTTTCTTGCCCAAGCCTATGTACATTTATCAAACACTGTGATACATTTAGAGTTCTTTTCCATCTAGATTTGTCTTTATCGCATATCTGTAATTCTTTACTATCCAAGAGCTCTTTTTAAAATGCTAAGTGCTTCTTAAAACTTCTTAAAACCACTACTAGAGTATATATGGTATTTCCGGCTTTCCCTGGCCAGTCCAGCATGGCAGAGTCACTTGCACCTCTGAGCTGCACATACCACCCCACTTCCAGGCACACAGCCAGTCCACGTTGCCACTAAGCAAGCCGCAGCATGCTGCTCACAAACCCCATCCTAATGCTTGGTTTCCCGAAAGAGTCAGAGTTCGTGCCAGGAGCATGGCTGGGAAACTGCCATTTTGAAACCCCGCAGCAGCCACCATTTAACTAGTAAGACCATTCTTAAAGGAGTTGTAGCATGCCACCCCAAGCAAAGCCCATTCGGGAAAAAAATGTGGCTAAACATTGTTTTTTTAGGATCTATAGTAACTTTCCAAGCTTTCTCAGGCTTTACATAGATTTAGTCCACCACATTGGTGCACCAATTGTAGGAGGGAAGGCTGCTTGTTGGTTTCTGGCCACCTGGCTACCTTAGACTCAAAAAAATCACACAGAAACTGTATTAATTAAATCACAGCTTGGCCCATTAGCTCTAGCTTCTTATTGGCTAATTCTTACATATTAATTTAATTCATTTCTATTAATCTGTATATCACCCCGTGAGAGTGGTTTACCAGCAAAGTTTCTGCATGTCTGACTCTGGTGGCTCCATGGCATCTCTCTGACTCCACCCTTCTTCCTCCCAGCATTCAGCCTAGCTTTCCCTGCCTACCTAAGTTCTGCCTTGCTATAGGTCCAAAGCAGTTTCTTTATTCATTAATGGTAATCACAGCACATGGAGGGGACTCCTACATCAACTCTCTCCATATCTATTCAACATAGTACTCAAAGTTCTAGCTACAGCAATAAGAAAATAAAAGGAGATCAAAAGGATTCAAATTTTGAAAGGAAAAAGTCAAACTTTTGTTATTTGTAGACAATATGATATGACCCCCAAAATTCTATGAGGGACCTCCTATAGCTGATAAACACCTTCAGAAATGTGGATGAATACAAGATCAAGTCAAAAAAAATCAGGAGCCCTCCTATAAACAAATGATGACGGGACTCGGAAAGCAAGGAACTCACTCAGAGAAACATCACCTTTCACAACAACTACAAATAACATATAACATCTTGGTGTAACACCAACCAAAGAAGTGAAAGACCTGTATGGCAAGAACTTTAAATCTCTGAAGAAAGAAATTAAAGAAGATATCAGAAAATGGAAAGATCTCCCATGGTTTTGGAATGGTAGGATCAACATAATAAAAATGGCAGTTTTACCAAAAGCAATCAACAAATTCAATGCAATGTTCATCAAAATCCCAACACTATTATTCACAGACCTCAAAAGAACAATACTCATCTTCATATGGAAAAGCAAAAAACCCAGGATAGCCAAAACAATCCTGGAAAACAAAGGAACATCTAGGGGCACCACCATCTCTGACATCAAGCTTATTGTAGAGCTACAGTAATGAAAACTGCTTAGTATTGGAATAAAAACAGAAAGGAGGACTAATGTAATCAAATTGAAGATCCAGATATTAATCTACACACCTATGAACTCCTGATTTTTGACAAAGAAGCAAAAATTATATTTCTGAATGGGCTTTGCTTGGGGCGGTATGCTGCAACTCCTTTAAGAATGGTCTTACTAATACAGCAGTGGCAGCTGCGGGGTTTCAAAATGGCAGTTTCCCAGCCATGCTCCTGGCACGAACTCTGACTCTTTCGGGAAACCAAGCATTAGGATGGGGTTTGTGAGCAGCATGCTGCGGCTTGCTTGGTGGCAACGTGGACTGGCTGTGTGCCTGGAAGTGGGGTGGTGTGTGCAGCTCAAAGGTACAAGTGACTCTGCCATGCTGTACTGGGCAGAGAAAGCCGGAAATACCATATATACCCTAGTAATGGTTTTAAGAAGTGCTTAGCATTTTAAAAAGAGCTCCTAGACAGTAAAGAACTACAGATATGCAATAAAGACAGATTATACAATGGAAAAAAAGAAAGCATCTTCAAATGGTGCTGGCATAACTGGATATCAGCATGTAGAAGAATGAAAATAGAGCCATATCTATCCCCATGCACAAAATTCAAGGCTAAATGGATCAAAGACCTCAATATAAATGCAGCCACACTGAGCCTCATAGAAGATAAAGTGGGAAGTAGCCTTAAACACATAGGCACAGGAAACCACTTCCTAAATATAAGTCCAGTAGCACAAACACTGAAAAAAAAACAATAAATAAATGGGACCTCCTGAAACTGAAATGCTTCTGTAAAACAAAGGACACAGTCAATAAGACAAAAAGGCAGCTTACTGAATGGGAAAATATCTTCACCAACACCACATCAGACAGAGGACTGATTTCCAAAATATATAAGGAACTCAAGAAACTAGACATCAAAATACCAAAAAATACCAAATAATCCACTTTAAAAATGGGGCACAGAACTAAACAGAAAATCCTCAACAGAAGAATCTCAAATGGCCAAAGGGCATTTAAGGAAATATTCAACATCCTTAGCCATCAGGGAAATGCAAATCAAAATGACTCTGAGAAACCATCTTACACTAGTCAGAATGGCTAAGATCAAAAACATCAATGATAGCTTCTACTATCATTGGTATAGTAATAGACAGATAGAGTAAGAGGAACACTCCTCCATTGCTGGTGGGAGTACAAACTTGTACAGCCACTTTGGAAATCAGTATGGTGATTTCTCAGAAAATTGGAGATCAGCCTATGTCAAATCCAACAATACTACTCTTGGGCATATACCCAAAGGATACTCAAGTATAATGACGTTTGCTAACTATAGTCAGAGCAGCATTATTCATAATAGCCAGAACCTGGAAACAACTTAGACACCCCTCAACTGAAGAATGAATAAAGAAAAATGTGGTACATTTACACAATGGAATACTATTGAGCAGCAAAAAACAATAACATCTTGAAATTTGCAGGCAAACGGATGGAACTGGAAAAAAGCATCCTGAATGAGGCAACCCAGACACATAAAGATGTACATGATATGTACTCATTCATAAATGGATATTAGACATAAAAAAAAGCATAAGGAACCTATAGTCTACAAACCCAGAGAAACTAGGTAACAAGAAGAACCTCAAGAGAAACAAACATACATAGATCACCCTGGGAAGGGGAAATAGACAAGATATCCTGAGAAAATTGGGAGCGTGGGGGTGGAGAAGGGAGGGCAGAAGAGCAGAAGGAGGGGAGAAGGCAATGGAGAAGAACTTGAGGGAACGGGATGGTCGAGATAGGGGAAGGACAGAGAGGAAAGCAGGAAAAGAAATATCTTGATTGAGGGAGTCATTATGGGGCTAGCAAGAAACCTGGCTCTAGAGAAATTCCCAAGAATTCACAAAGATGACCCCATAAAAGACCCTAAGCAATAGTGGAGAAGATGCCTGATCTGGCCTTGCTCTCCAGTCAGATTGATGACTATCTTAAATGTCATCATAGAACCTTTATCTAGCAACTGACGGAAACAGAGGCAGAGACCCACAGAGGAGCACCGGGCTGAGTTCCCAAAGTCTAGTTGAAGAGAGAGAGGATCAATAATATGAGCAAAGGGATCAATACCATGATGGAGATACCCACTGAAACAGCTTCCCTGAGCTAATGGGAGTCCATCAACTCCTGCCTGACTGGGGAGAAAACATCATGGACTAAACTAGACCCTCTGAATGTGGGTGACAGTTGTATGACTGGGGCAGACTGTGGGCCCACTGGCAATGAGACCAGGATTTATTCCTACTGCTTGTACTGGCTTTTTGGAGCCCATTCTCCTTGGAGGGTTACCTTGCTCAGCCTACATACAATGGGGAGGGCCTTGGTCCTGACTCAAAGCAAAGTGCTAGACTTCCTTGGCTCTCCATGGGAAGCCTTGCTCTCTCTGAGGAGTGGATAGGGGTGGGGTGAAGGAAGCGAGCAGGAGGAGGGGAGGGAGCGGGAACTGGGTTTGGTATGGAAAATGAGAAAAAAAATAGCCCTTTTCCTTTTCCTCTTCCAGGGACGGTGCTTAAAGGCACTCAGAATGGTCCAGTGTTTGACATACCATTGCAGGCTTTCCTACAATACAGTCTCTAACAAAACTAGGCTGCCTCAAACCCCTGGCAACAGGATTGTTTACCTTTATACCAAGAAGGTTGGGAAAGCACCTAAGTCGGCATGCAGTGTGTGCCCAGGCAGACTTCAAGGGATCTTAAGACAAAGAAGCATGTCAGCAGGTGTGT
This sequence comes from Neodon shergylaensis, assembly GCA_025134845.1. Taxonomy (NCBI): domain Eukaryota; kingdom Metazoa; phylum Chordata; class Mammalia; order Rodentia; family Cricetidae; genus Neodon; species Neodon shergylaensis. Next base: position 10,885,448 of record JABTXL010012406.1, read on the forward strand.
CCATGACCGGATCAAGTGGGCTTTCCTTATTAAGGAGCAGAAAATGTTTGCAAAAGTGTTGCAGGCACAAGCGCAGAGTCGGAAAGCAAAATAAATACGCAGCTTTTTAAAATAAAGGTCAAGGCTTGGCCTGTGGTTCTCCATTTGTGTAGGCCTCATATAAAAGCCTTTTATAAGGAAAGTAAAATTTGGTGTAAAGTTGTTGATTTTTTAGTTTTTTGGCTTTTTTTTTTAAGTCACAAAACTGCTGAGATGCCTCAGCAAGTATAGGGGCTTACTGCCAAGCCTGACAACCCAAGTTCTATCTCTGGGATCTTGGTGGTAGAAGGAACAAATCCTGTGGATCTCTCTGTCTCTCTTTCTCTCTCTCTTTCTCTCTTTCTGTCTCCAGAGAGAGAGAGACAGAGACAGACATATAGAGAGATGTAGTTTAGGGAAAAACCCACAAACCACTGTCGTAAAGTAAAACACTGAGTTAAGAGATGAGAAAAGGCAAATCTGAGGGCATTCTGCTGGTTCCCCACCTAGCGGACTCCAGGGTGACTTGGGCAGGAGGAAATTACACTAAGCCAAAGGCATTTCCTTCTCACATGTTGATTCTCAGCCTGGGAAGCAGTTTCTTGGGAACATAAACACAGAGTCACAGAAAAGATTGCTCTGCGTCTTTTTCTCTTGTGGGGTCTTACCCAAAACAGCTAAACCCCGATACTGTGCTTTGCGGTTCCCTGATACATCGCCTCGCGGGCTCCTTGCTTCCCTCCCAGCTTCTCTACACTGCACTTGATATAAAATCTTAACCGTGTCTCTCTCCCGAGGACCTCAGTACCCTGAGGGCAGAGATTCTGCCTTTCCACTCCTAACAAATAGATTTGCCATTAAGATCTGACTGTGGCAGTTGTTACTGTCTACAGGACTAGATTTGGAAGCACCAGGTGACACACCCATCAACCAGGTCTGTGAGGCTGTTTCTAGGATGTTCAACGTGAAGGAGGCTCCTGTGACTGTGGACGATGCCATCCTGTAAGCTGGGGTGAAATGGAAAAGAAGAAGTCAGAAGATGGCTCCAAAGTTCTCTCTGCTTGCGTACTGCAGCCGCTAGAGAGACCAAGAATGGACCACGCCTGTCACTCATTCTCCCCACGGATGGGCTGTGTTCCTAGAGAGCCCTTCCTTCTCTAAGTGGCTTTTGTCTGCTATTTTGTCACAAATATGAGAACAGTCGCTAACACACTACCAAATACACACACCTGTTTTTAGTAAGTCTTGGTGATCCCCTCAACAAGGACTTCGCCACCCCAATCCCCATCCTTAATGTCTTTACTAAGATATGGAAGATTTTCTAAAATCATTAATTCATTTGTTGAATTTATGGATCAAATGATATTATCATGTGGTATTTGAATGCTTGGTTATTAGGTAGTGGTGCTACTAGATAGGGATTAGGAGGTGTGGTCTTGTTGGTGGAGGTGTGGCCTTGTTGGAGGAAGTGTGTCACTGGGTGTGGGCTTTGGGGTTTTAGAACCTCAAGCCAGGCCCTGTTGGCTGAAGGCACTTGTTTGTTTCCCGGTTGCCCAGGCCTGAAATGATCCCTCAGAAACTGTATTATTTGCAATGGAAATTGCATGGTCCATAGTTTAAGCATATTTCTAGCTAGCTCTTACATCTTAAATTAATCCATCTCTACTAATCTGTGCATCATCACCACTAGGTCATGGCCTACTGGCAAGGTTGTGGCACATCTGTCTCCTCCAGTGGCTCCATGGCATCTCACTGATTCCACCTACTTTCTCCCAGCATTCAGTTTCGTTCTCCCACCTAGCTCTAGTCTGTTCTATCACAGGCCAAAGTAGCTTATTTATTCATTAACCAATAAAAGCAGCACATATAGAAGGACTTCCCACACCATTTCCTCTTTTCTGCTCAAATAAAAAGGAAGGTTTTAACTTTAACATAGTAAAATTACATATAAAAAAACAGGTATCAATCAATAATTACAGTTAACAATATATGTATATACTTTATCTTTTATCATAACTATGAAAAACTATAACTATCTATTCTTCAATTTCATCAAAGAACCCAGAAGGATATAACGTTACCTAAGTTAACAGGAAGTGCATTGTAAGTGACTTCCAAAACTATAGAAATGACAGAGACATCTCGCTGCCTGGACAGTCACCCAAAGTTCTTCTATAGCATTGGGGCATCCAGCAGACTTTTCCATGAAGAAGAAAGTTTCAAAGACAGTTCCTCCTATATTGGTAGTTTGTCAGTCACTTTCTTCTGTGTCTTGTAGACTTTTTCATGGAGCAGGAAACCCAGACTTTCCACACCAAGGCTCCATGTCTCTCTTTCCTCCTGCCTGCTGCTCTGGATGTAAAACTCTCCACTCCTCAAGAATCATTCCTACCTATGTGCAGCCCTGCTTCCCACCATGTTGATAATGGACTAAATCTCTGAAACTGTAAACCATCCCCAGTTGAATGTTTTTTTTTTTTTACAAGAGCTGCCATGGCCATGGTGTCTCTTCACAGCACTAGAACACTGACTAAGGTGTGTGTGGCAATCCTTTCATTCAGATGGGACTTTCCATGGTTTCATCTTACCTGAAGTCCAAAATATATTCAGCAGGAAATTCCAGAGATAAATAATTCATGTCTTAAAGTACATGCTGTTCCGAGTAGCAATGATGAGGTCTCACACTACCCTGTTAATACATTTAGAAACTTGATAAGAACTATAGACTTTGATAAATTAACTCTCTGTTTTCATTTCAGCGGGTGGTGCTGTGTATGTGCTGAGTTTTCTGGCCTGAATGGTACTTCCATCAGGGAGTCAGTTGTGCTAAGTTCTGGGGACCTGTAACTCATGTAAGGATTCCTGCCTGGAGCATATTCAGGAAATATTCAGTAAAGAAGAGGTTTGTCACAATTTGAACTAGGTAACCCATGAATCAACAAGTCCCCAAAACTTCAGCATATAAAATTGTCTAAAGAGAAGTCATTGCATTTGTATGAGGTGAATTTGTTCTTGACTTAAAAAAAAAAACACTAACTGAAGTAGGTCATATTTCCTAAATTAATCATTTATAGTATGCAAATCATGATTGAAAATGTAGTCATACATTTGTAGAATCAGCTCCACACTGTCGCTTGGGAACATTTTTATCACCACCCTCCCTCACCCACTAAAGTTTCTCACTCTGTCCCTTGTTATCCACACATGAATATATTTTTGACCTTTATAAGTCTGCCTATTACAGATATTCCATGTAAACAACATTGACTAATACATAGTCTTTTCTGAATGACTGCTTTCTTGTAACATAAGTTTTACTGGGTTATAGCATGTATGAGTATTCCAAACCTTTTTTTCTGCATTCATTTCTATTTCCAAAAACAAATTCTTTTTTTTTTTCTATCTCATTCCTGTCTCCCTGGGCTCTTCAATTCTTACCACTTTGAGGGTCACTCAAGGGGTACATGTGAAGAACTATACAAAGTCCCAAATCACAAGATTTGCATGTATTTCTCCTGCTCTATAAGCTGATTTTTATTTTCTTGAATGTTTTGAAGCACAATTTGATATCATCCTAACTTATCCATTATTATGCTTTTGTGATTATGAACTCATCCATTGGCCGCAAGTGATAAAAATGCAATCCTATGTTTTCTTCTAAGAGTTTTACAGTTATAGCTCTTTTGTGGTAGTCTCTGGTCCATTTTAACATTTGTATAATGGTGTGAAGCGGGGGTTCCATGACTACTTACATGGATATGTAGATAGCAGCATCCTATTTTAAAAGAATACTCCTCTCATTATTAAATGGTCTTGGCACGCTCCTCTAAACCCATTAGCCACACATGAATATATTTGTTTTAAACTCACTTTATAAAGATAAGAGGACACACAAAAATCTGTCTTCACTTGAAGAGTTTGGAGACAAATGTATATCCAAGAAAATGTCACCAGAATCTATGCCATAAATGTATGAACCCCCTCTGCAAATGTCCCCTCATCATCTTTGTGAGTATGTGTATACAGGATGTGAGCACAAAGATCTCCCCTCTTAGCAAATTAGCAAAAGATTGCTATGCTATACTCTATACTCCAGACCCTTTGGACTTAATCTTGCATGGTTTTATAGTTTTTTTAGTTTTGTTTTAAATTATTTTTATGTATAAATTAATTTTCATATATTTTGATCATATTTTTTCTTTTCTCAATATTCCCAAATTCTTCTCACCTCCCTAGCCACCCTACTTCATTCTAGCTCTCTCCAAGAGAAAAGGAATCAAAATCAGAACAAACTATAAAAACCCAATAAGACAAAAGATACCAAAGCGATAGAAAAATTTATCTTTGATTTTATGACTTTTGTAGTTTTTAAAAATTTTTCTTTTATTTTTGAGATCATAAGAACATTACACCATTTCTCTCTTCTCATTCTTTCCCCCAAGCCCTCTATCTGCTCATCCTTGATCTTTTCAAATCCATGGCCTCCTTTTTCATTAATTATTGTTCCGTGCCTGTATGTAGACCCAAATATAATCTTGATTAATTATAACCTGCTCAGTCTGCACAATGTTGCTCATATGTGTTCCTTCAAGGCGACCTTGTGGTACTGGATAACCAGTCGGTGTGTTCTTCTCTGGAGAAGACTGATTGTCCTCCTTCAGCTCATGTGTAGGCAGTCATGATGGTGAGACTTCATGGGTGTAGCTGTTGACATCACCAGGAGACACATTCTTACAGAAAACCCCCTGGTCCTCTGGCTTTATCAGTCTCTCCATCCTCTGTTTGAAAATGTTCCCTGAGCCTTAGGTGTTGGAGTCTTCTGTAAACATATCCATCAGCACTGAGTTCCACACCTCTGTACTATGATTGGTTGTGGTTTTCTGTAGTAGTCGCTGTTGCAAAAGAGAATTCCCTTGATGAGGGTGAGGACTACACTTATCTCCGAGAATAAGGGCCGATGTTTAGATTGTTGTTGGGGTTTATATTGATTTGGTCAAGTAGTGGTTGTAGGCTCCCCTCAAGTAGTACCCTTGACTTCACTAGAAATTTTAAAATTAATTTCTTCCTTTTATATTAGAATTACAGGTGTAGTTCAGTGGCAGGATGTTTAAACAGTATAAAAAAGAGTCTGAGTTGGATTTTCAAAAAATGCACCAATAAACAACGTCCAACTACATTGTGAGAAAAATTACTCACAAATAGTAACTTGAGGGTTACCAGTGCTCGGGTCTGGGTCAATGGTGACTAAGACAATATTGCCAGCACTGCTTTCAGCACAACTAGAAAACTCACTGCCCAGCTCAGATATAGAAGCTTCCTTACTTGGGTTACCCAAACCTCATGGCCTCCAGTTATTTATCTTCCTTAGGCTCTTGAAAGCCTAAACCCACTTTTCTCTGTTTTCCTATTTGCCTACATATCTTCCCTCCTCCCTCCCACCCCAATGTTGCTAGGAAAATTAAGGCCAATTAAATGTAACAAAGTTGATTTAGGCAAGAAAGCCTTGTAGACTGAAGAAACATTACCAAATGCCCGACTCATCTTGCCCCATCCCACCTCATTGATAAGTTAGACAGCCTGCCAGCCAAAAGAAAGTGACACACAGAAACAACCTGATTGGCTGTAGTTGGCATTTGGCTCATGTAAGCATTTGTCCGATCAGTGAGTTAGCAATCTCTGATTGGCTAAGACATGGCTGGTGTTTGCCTGGCTGATCCTCAGTTGCTTTGGCTATTAAGGTGTGCTCTTGGGTTATATTCCAGTATGTTTACATATCAAGGGTATAGTTCATATGCACGGGTGATTTCATCACCTAAGTAGAGACAGGTTTAGATCAAACTTAGCCCTGTTTAACAATACCAGAGACTCAATTCAGATTTTAATTAACTGAATATATTATTTCTATTAGCAGGGCAGCCGTCTCTATGCCAAATCAGAAACATGCTATGCCTGAGCAGATGAGGAAAAGGATTTTAAACTTGAATACCACAGTTACTCTACTTCTGTGGAATTCACAACTACATGAGTATGAATTGTACCAGCCCCACCCTCCACCCCCACCACAGAGGAAATGTCTCACTCCCTTGCTACATGAGAAACTGCCTTTCTCCCTGCCAAGAGCAATGCCTGTGTTTGCAGAAGTCAGAGCAAGCAGTTAATCATTTCACAGCCGTTACACGGTTTAGGGGAGGTGAATGAAAGGTTAGAGCTTTTCAGAGTTTAGGTCAAGGGCCTCAGGCTATCAAAGAAGTCCTGGAATGAAATGGAATTTCCTTAGCCCTCACAGTTGTGTGTTGCACACATTAAAAAACTTGTTTGTTTCAGGTCCATCTGTCTGTTTTTACAGGGCTCCATCCCAAATAAGAACTCATGGAGGTTATAGAAAAGCTACACTTTCTCCATGACATGTCCCATGTCACTTCTCAACCTCAGGCACCTGGCTTATTCAGGAGTGACCTCAGAGCATTTTCCTCTCTGATCCCTTTCTATCCTGAACTCCCTTCAATGTGTTACCTTCTACAAAGTTTTGTGATTGTGTGCAAAATAATGTATCTTATACATTCAATTGCACAGAGATTATAGCCAGAGCAACCCCTTAATGTCTATTTAATTAAGGGCTTTATTGATAAAGGATGGTGAAAATTTACTACTAAATGTATCTGGGTAAGAAAAAAAATGGCAATGATCATAGAAATTATGAGTGTAGTAGACAAAACAGTCTCTCTCTTTCTCTCTCTCGCTCATACACACACACACACACCTTAATGTTTAGAATCTTTTCCTCATATAACAAAAAATACCTTTTGTAGCTGTTGATTAATTAAGAAGGTAGGCAGATTTCTGTGAGTTCAAGGTCAGTCTGGTCTACAGAGCTAGTTCCAGGACAGCTAGAGCTGTTACACAGAGAAACTTTGTCTTGAATAGCAAACAAACAAACAACCCTCCGGTCCCCCGAATAAAGACCCTTGATCAAGACTCAGGGATCAGAGCTGTTAGGAAGATTGTAAGAGCCAGGGGTGGTAGATGACTCCAGGACAACCGTATCTTCAATACAGGAGCATGGCGCACGTATGAACTCACAAAGACAGCAACAGCGGGACCTGCAAAGGTTCAAACCAGACACAATCCCAGCCCAGAGAGGGGAAGTGGACACAGTCTTATCCCTAACCAAGACACCATTTGTAGTTAATACCTGATGGGAAAGGCAAAAGCAGTTTTCTCCAATGGCGTGTCACTGGAAGTATCAACCCACACTCGAGGGCAGGCCTCATACCTAGTAGTTGACCAACAGAAAACAGACTCCAGGTGTGCGTGCATGTGTGTACGTGTGTGTGTGTGTGTGTGTGTGTGTGGTGTGTGTGTGCGCGCTCTGGTATTTTTGCTTTACTATTTTTTTAATTTGTTTTGATTTTTGTTTTTTTGTTTGTTTTTTGTTTTTGCTTTTTTGAGAGAGAGAACCTGAAGCTGAATGGGTTAGGGTGGTGAGTAGGAGGTGGGAGGAGCAGGGGGAGAAAAAAGAATATGATGAAAATATATGAAAAACTTTTTAATAATAAGTGAATTGACTATAAAAAGGATAGTAAAGAAAAAAAGAACCTTGTGATGGTGACATTATTAATCTCTCAAGAAGTGAACCCAGTGTAGCCACAATTTAATCTTAAAAGTAAAAGGGGGAGACAGTTAAGGGTGTCAGGAAAACACACTGTGAATAGGATTGGATCTGGAGGTGATGGATTTAAACATGGAAGGCTTGACAACAGCAGGGGAAAGTGGGCAGTCCCTAGGGGCTGAAGAGGCCAAGAAACATATTCTTTCCAGGGTTGGCCTAACCCCAGTGAGACCCAGTTCAGATTTGCCTTTCAGAAGCACCAGATTATAAACTGATATTCTTTAACTATATATTTGCAACGCTTTGTTAGAGCAGAAAAAAGGAAATTAATGTGGTAGTGTATGGAAGAGGAAGAGTTAACAGAAGGAGAAAATATGCTTGACTTGGGAATGCTCTGATCTGGGGTCTTGGGATCCAGCAGGGAGGAGGGGCCTAAGGAAGCAGGACAAGGACATCCGTGTTAATTCCATGATAGAGGATACATACTGGGTCTGGCTTTAGTGTTTTATACACCCTAATAAACTTGATTATTTTACTCCTGTCAATCTGAAGGCATAAGCATCTCAACAGGCAGACAGAAAGAAAAAGCAGTCACAAGTAAACAAGATGGCAAGCTTCTAATTTCTTCACCTAGGACAAAGAAGTGGCAAGCTTTTCCCCACTGCCCGGGCATACTTAAGGCCTGGATGTATCTCAGCTTGCATAAAGCTGCTGGGCTTGTTGGGCTTCCTCCTCTTTGTTTAAGATGACTGGTCAGAAATTAGGAAGGAAGCCGGGCGGTGGTGGCGCACGCCTTTAATCCCACCACTCGGGAGGCAGAGGCAGGCGGATCTCTGTGAGTTCAAGGCCAGCCTGGTCTACAAGAGCTAGTTCCAGGACAGGCTCCAGAACCACAGAGAAACCCTGTCTAGAAAAAAATCAAAAAAAAAAAAAAAAAGAAATTAGGAAGGAAGATCTATCTTATACACCTAAGTCACTTAAAACAGCCCAGTCTTCCTGGGACGAGGTAGCAGGGAGCAGATACCAGCTCCCGAATATTCCTGCTCTCGTGGGGAGTCTGCCTGCTAGAGTGAGCACGTGTGTGCTTCTTCACTCTTAGTAAAACCCATTGCCTGCTGTGCCTGAGAGTCTTCCCCATCGAGAATCCTAGAGGGAAACAAATTCATATGTCGGAAAAGGGTTCCATCCAAAATAAGAATCTGTGAGTGGTGTGAGAAGATTCTTAACTGCCTCAGATGAGCTGCTTTCTCGCCTCCTGGCTGTGAGAAAGCCTAGCCCAGATGTCCAATGTTTGTTTGTCAGGTGGAAGATGGGTTGAGTAACTAGCTAGTGGAGCCAAGACTAGACTTTCTTTAAAGTCAACAAGTATCTAGACTGCCTCATGACTTAAGCAAATATTTGCAGTGTGGCTTATCAAAGGATACTGACCCTATCAAAGGAGAGCCTGACCAGCCCAGCAGAAAACTTTTTACAGTGTAAACAAAGTGAGTTGCATTATAACTATACCCGTACATGCAATGGAGAACTTCCTATGCAGAGAAATTACCTCTCTACCGTCTAGTTCCTAATTAGGCTTTCAATATCAATTGGCGAGTTCTTGGTGATTTGACCCCTCCCTCCCAACAAAAAGGATTATCTAACATATAGCTTTTATTCCAAGAACCATTAAAATCCCTTGGATGGAGCAATGAGAAGAAGAAGAAAAAAAACCTGTGATGATGGGAACAGACCTGTAACGCTGGAAGCCAATACAAAGTATTGGCATCTTGGTGAGGGTTTACAGAATATGATGACTTCAGAAAAGGAAGCAATGATTAAACCATAGTTTAAAGGATAATCAGGGATCTTGCAAGTAAAGAAGATGAGGTAACCATGGCATGGAGGCTATAAAGTAAGAAGGTAGCATTGGTGGCAGATGTTAGTCCAGTCACGATCTCTACGCAGAGCTGACTCGGTCACAGATATTTCATGTTGCCGGTTCGGAACATAAGTGAAGGGTGAAGGTCTGGAAGACGGAGAAAGAACAGAGCAGCCTAGACTGCTGGGGCTTTGTGTCCAGACTGCCAACAGGACCTTGAGGGCTTTAAGCAAGAGACAAAGGCAGTCAGACGTACACCTTAGGAAAGGCAAGCTGACTGAAGTGCCTATCTCCCACCCAAAGGCTGGAAGCCAGTAAGCGGACTGTCAGTAGGAGAATTACCATGCGTGAGGAATGAAATTCATGTGCTAGAGACGTTAAAGAAGGGCAGCCGGAGGGGAGAATGATCTAGAACTTGGCTAGAGAAAGAATTAAGCAAAGGGGAATTCCACTCATTCATTCAAATTGGATCTTGGGAAAGAACTCATTCATTGTGCAATCAGATCTCCACAGGGGGCTTTGCATTCCAAAGACAATGACTCAGAAAAGCAAGACTGATCTCTCATCTAATGCTAGTGCCTGCTCACAAGTCCACAAGAGTGTATAAAGGTGACTTGAAACACTTCTTTCCACGCCCAGCTCAACAGTCTTCTGTCACCTGGCCCACTGAAAGCTGCTTTTTCCCTGGAGAATGGCAGGACTCCCCAGCTCTGTGTGGAC
>JABTXL010012406.1:10895662-10926260 GCA_025134845.1 Neodon shergylaensis
AGCTCTGTGTGGACCCCCCAGCTCTGTGTGGACCCCCCAGCTCTGTGCTGTGCTTCCTTTTGTTCCCTACCATATGGTGAATACTTAAGGCAAATGTAGAACAGGCCTTTCTTGTTGGACTTTCTTTGAACTGCCAGGCCCCAAATAATGACACATAGACTTATTAACTGAGAAAGTTTGGCCTTAGGCCTGGTGGTGGTGGCGCATGCCCCTTTACTCCCAGCACGTGGGAGGCAGAGGCAGGTGGATGTCTATGAGTTTGAGGCCAGTGTGGTCTGCAAGAGCTAGTTCCAGGACTAGCTCCAAAGCAACACAGAGAAACCCTGTCTCAAAAAAACAAAGGAAAAAGAAAAGAAAGAAGAAAAAGAAAAAGAAAAAGAAAAAAGAAAAAAAAATGTTTGGCTTTAGCTTAGCCTCCAACTAGCTCTTATAATTTAAGTTAACCAGTTTCTATTAATCTACATTTTACCACATGACTCTTTACCATTCTCCATTCTATATATTCAACTTGCTCAGTGTCTTGCTAGCAAAATCCCACCTCTCTTCTTCCCAGAGTTCCTCTCTTTCCCCAGAAATCCCACCTATCTGTTGGATCCTAGAGTTCAACCACTGAGGAGAAGTCGCCCCAAGAGACCATCTCTCACACCACAGCTGATGTAAAAGCACGAGGATTTTATTAATTCTGTCATGACAGGGTCTTTCAGCATTAGAGGCCAGAAAGACCCCGAATAGCTGGTACAGACTACTTTTAAAGGAAAAAGCCACAAAAGGAAGGGGTGTTTGGGGGATGTCTTTTAACTATTATGATTGGATTATTCAAAAGGACTATTACCAATAATTGACTGGAGAGCGGTTGCCAAATCAGATGAGATAAGGGAAAGCATCTGAGGGTCACTTTGCCCCTTTCCCAGGGCCTAAGTCAAAACATCAGTAACTGAGTCAACACCTAAGGGTTATCTTGCCCCTATTCAGGGAGATGGAAAGTTCCCAACATCTCAGTATGTGCACGTGTAGCTGTTAGGGCCTTGGTTCCCAAGGGGGAGGGGAGCACTACTGCTGTGACTGAGAGGGCTCGGAACTGTCCTCAGAATTATCTTAAAGTTTTACAATCTTCTCCTGCCTGGCAATTGGCCATTCAGCTCTTTATTAAACCAACAGAAGGTGCTTAGGCAGACGAGATAAAACAGTGACACATTTTCACACATTGTGACCAAATATCCCACAGTACAGATGATTTCCACGCCCCCTTAGCTTACTGCAGCTTGCCCCGTACCTATCAAAAAGCACTAGTAAATGCTTAACTTTTACTAGCTTAATTGTTTATTCATCGTGCAATAAATAAATGACAGCCGATGAAATGCCTTCACAATATGGACCATGCTGACATCAATACAACGGGCAGGTATGCAAGAGCCCCACTGAATGAGCCCCACCCTTAAGGCATTTCCAGACTTTTAGTAGCATGGGCTTTAATCAAAGCCCCATAAGTACAAGCATAATTGTATTTGTGATTCATGGTCCAAAGGTCTGGCAGTATATTATATCTACCTAGTCAAGCGTTTGTCCTGCCTTGGAGGCTCAGGAAGGTGAGCCTGAGGAGGTGATGTTTTGAGCTGGGTTCTGATAGTAATATGGCAGTTAAGCAAGTCAAGAGGGTGGAGAGGAGTCACACCTGCTAAACAACCCAACACATAGAATAGTCTTAAGGAAGGCCACGGGGAGTAAGAAGGAGTGACTAATTCCTTTCCTATATCAGGTGGGCCTCCAGAGAAAAAGGCCAATGTGTTGATTTTCAGCCCAGCACTACTTCCCCATTTCTTAATAGGATTATTATCACTATTAGGTGCCAGACATGCCTGTATTAAACCTGTCCAAAGTATGTACTTTTTTTTTTTAACATTCACTAGCTGGGCAAGAGCCTGGAGATTGAAAGAACACACAAGAGACCTGGGTCATTTCATGAGGTGATAAGCCAAATGCCGATTATTCAAGTTTAGGAACAACATTATATACCTAGATGCTGCACAATGGAATTCCCTAGGCAGGAGGGAAATAACCACGTGTCCAAGGTGAGTAAACAATGCCCTATAGCTAACCACCTGGTGAACAAAGGGAGCACAGGAAAGCTGGAAAATGCAACAAAATGTCTGTCCAGAAACTGTCCTCAAGATGAACCCCAGGAGGAGAGGTAGACCTCTCCTACAAAAAATTTTCTACTCAAAGGCAATCCTAATAAGGAAGTCTCCTAATAATAGGGGAAACAGAGTACCAACTAGCCATCTCTTGTCACCAAATAAGGCTTCCAGTACTGGTACTGGGTTGTATTCAATTGAGTTGCTGGACAAGGGTTCCCATGGAAATCCCCAAACAACCCAGTCCATTGCTAAGACAAGTGGGTTGCTCTCCACAAACTGACAGCAAGGCACCATTGCCCAGGACAACATTCACACAAATCATTAAACACAGAGAAGTCAAGTTGGTGCCTACATGGAGCCTTCACCCCTAAGTTCCAATGTTTTGGTGTGGGAAGGTACTTTGTAGGGTACCAAAAGAGAAACATAAACGACAACCCAGCCACAAAACCTTTGATTGATAATCTGTCTAAAACAGTGATGGCACAGAACGAGCGGGAGTAGTCAACCAATGTCTGATTTTACCTAAAGCCCACTCCACACGATGGAAACCATGCCCAGCACTGCTTGTGTGACCAAGAACTAGAGACTAGATAGACTAGAGACCTAGGGTAAAGCCAAACACTACTGCCCTAAAAAAGGGCATCAATAAAATGACTCCTAATGATATTCTGCTATACTCGGAGTTCAGTGCCTCTTCAGCTATCATTAGAGAAGCTTCCTCCTGCAGCAGATGGGAACAGATGCAGAGATCCACAACCAGACATTAGGCAGAGAGAGAAAGAGAATACCCAGGTATCAATGGGATGTCTAAATCAGATCCCTCTCCCCAGAGGCAGAAAGAGTTTAAGAACCAGAGGGGATGGAGGGCACCAGGAGAGCAAGGCCCTCTGAATGAACTGCACAAAGCTCGTATGAGCTCGCAGAGACTGCAGCTGCAAGCATAGGGCCCATGTGGGTCTGCACCAGGTCCTCTGGGTATATGCTATAGCTTTCAGTTTAACTCTTTTATGGAACTTCTGAGTGTGGGAATGAGTGGGTCTCTCATTCTTGTGCATACCCTTGGGTCTCTTTTCCTCCTGGGGGCTGCCTTGTCCAGCCTCAATATGATGATTTTTGTTTGTATCTTATCATATTTTATTTTGTCATGTTTTGGTTGTTATCTCTTAGAAGCCTGCTTTTCTAATGCAAGCTAAAACAGGACTGGATCTGGAGGGGAGGGGAGAGGAGGGGAAGTGGAGTGGTCCTAGGAGGAGGAGGAGAGGGAGGAGAAACTCTAATCAGGATATATTGTATGAGAAGAGAATATTTTCAATAAAAGGAAAATAAATGAATACTGTTTCTACTCATGGTCCATAAATTTTGAGTTATAGATTTACACAAAGAAACAATTAATACTGGAGGATCGGATGACTCTAATGACTGTGTAGTTCTTGACTATTCATTTAACTTCTCTACCTCCTAGTTTTTCCTTTACAAAATGAGGTCAATCCACAGGATATCTGTAGGAGTTCCACGGAACACTGAAGACTTTAAATTATGCCTCCACATGCTATACATTGTGACATATTCAATGACCAAGCTCTGACACTATCTTGTCCTTTACCAAGTCACTGGCCCATGTGATCCACAGTAACAACACCCACCCAAGGTTATACCCGACCCACAGAAAAAGCTACAACAATGGAGCACATGGCTTCACTATTCTGTTGAGTTCTATAATCTTGTTTTTAAAGAAAATTATATAATAGTACTCAACAGCTTCAAAAAACTAAACTTTACCAGAGCCTTTCTAAGAAGAAGATGAATTTGACTTTTGCAGACATGGGGTATTTCCATTGTTTGTTACTAACTCAGACATAGTTAGACAGACAGTTTTATTAATGACCTGAGGACTTGTGAGGTTTTTTTCTCATGAAGCAAGGAGTAAGCATAGAGAAGAGAATTAATATCCATGGGGAACTGACATCTACCTCCTAATGGGTTTCGCTTGTTTTGACTTTCATTCTAAGAGTCACTATGACAAGATTTAAGGAACAAAACGGAGGAAGCGACCCCCACCAACGTGATGAGGATTTCGCTATGAATTTAGTGTGGTTTTAGAAAAAACATACTGGAAAAATAATTCTTCCATCACCTGAGACCCTGCTCATAAACACACTCTTTGAAAGTTTTCTGAATAATATAACACAAATAATAACAATAGCATTAACAGAACTCTGTGCATGCGCTTATCTGAGTGGTGAGATTAGCTTTTGAAGTTATTGTCTTCTTTCTACTATAGGAAATATATCATTGGGGATAGAGATATGGCTTAGTGGTTAAGAGCACTGGCTCCTTTCCCAGGCGACCAGGCTTCCACCCTCAGAAACCATGTGGTGGCTCACAACCCTTCATTCTGGGGTCTCCAACTTCCTCTTCTGGCCTCTTACACATATGGTGCATGAACACACATTCAGGCATACATAAACTAAAGACAAACCAATCATCCTTTCTTCTTTTCCAAGGAAAAATAACTAAACACAGACAAAAAGGTCATGTGGCAAAAGTCAGAAAAGATAGGTTATGTTGGGGCATGAAATGGAAAAACCTAAGTATTTCTAATTAGTTTTTCAGAATGAGCTAGTACAATGGGACAGATATATTTTTTTGTTTGTTTGTTTTGTTGGTTGGTTGGTTGGATGGTTGGACCAAGGGTCTCAGGTATGCCAAGTATGCATTCTACTGAACTATGTTTCCAGCCACTGGGAATTTGTAAATGAGGTAATTGTCTGGGAGATGTTTAAAGCTGGCCGAAGATACCAACTGTCAGACTGTGTGAATCCAAGGAATATAAGGTAAGGTTGTCAGAACCAAAGGAAACTTAACTTCCCCAGATTCTGGGAGATAGACAAAATGAAGCTTTCCTCAGGCATCCAGGAAGCTGGTCTCCCTGCACCAAAGGAAGGGACAAGTGGCTATCTGCGGAGAATATTAGCATACCAAAGCACATGCTGACCTCCAGGCTCCCACAGCATCACAAGTACCTGCTACACATTTCAGAGTCCATGCTAACATCCTGGTTTTTCTTACCCTGCCCCTTACTCTAAACTTCCCCCAGCTCATGGACTTCCCTCCTGCCAACTTCTCATTGTCCTTATAACCCTCTCTCTTGGTCCTCTTCTCTCTGTGTCTTCTTCTCCCACTCTTCCCCCTTCTCACTCCTCTCCTGGCCCAGCCCAATCTACTCGCCATGCTCAGTCCACCGCTTTCTCTCCTTCTCTAGACCCTTCCAGATCCTTCTGACTGTTTCCTCCCTCATATCTGCAATAAAAAAACCGGTCCCCCCAACCATACCTTGGAGGGGTCATGTATTCAGTTTATACAAAGGTAAATAAAAAGAAATCTATACTTATATGTATTAAAACAAACAAAAGCATCTGGGAAGAAAGAGCATCCAAAAGTAGCATAATAATAATAGCAATAATAAAATCCTTCCAAAGATTAACCACTGTTCTCTCTAATGCAAGAGTAGAAATGAAAAGATTGACCTTGTATTTGAAAGTACGAAAAGAAGCATTAAAAAACAGAACAAGGGTAAAATAATGACATTGCTAGCAAAGTCAGACCCAACTAGCAACATACTCTTATTAAAACACTATCTTGGAATTTTCATCACTGCACAAATACATGCACAATTTCAAAGAAGAAAAGAAAGGAAGATAATGTGGTGTCAAGAGCCTGTTTTGGAGCACTTGCTCACCTAATGACAGCCAGAAAGCAGAATATTCTCTTAGCTGGGTTCGCCCTCTTCTCTCTTTTTGTTCCATCTAGGCTCCAAACTTCCTGGATGATGCTGTCCACGTTCAGGGTTGGTTTTTACCCTTAGTAGCCATCCTCAAAAACACTTCAATATGCACCCCATATTGTGAGCTCTACTAATCTGTTAGGCATGTCTCAGTCAGAGTAAACTAACCAACAAAATCCACATCGCAAAAATATCTAGACTATATTCTTCTAGAAGGAAGACATCCCAGAGAAATATCTCAAACCGGAAAGAGGAATGGTGTGTCAAGAAACTGTAAGCACACAGCTAAACCTAAGCAGTCACTGATTTGATAAAATAACAGACGTCAACAATGCCCATCTTCCGTAAGTATAAAAATAAGACAAAACTAAAATGTTGACTAAAAAGAGTATTAAATTGGGAAAGCAGCAATTAGGGTGAAGGATAGTAAGAACTCACTGTTTAAAAGGAAAGTAAACACTTGATTGTTGAGACCTAATCACTGAAATGTGCACATTACAGGTCCTAAAATAACAAGTACATATAGAGAAACCGAATGTATAATTTCCAAACTAGCAGCGAGGAAAGAAATGGAACCTGGAGTGAGGGATGGGAGAATCTAAATTCATAAGTCCCAGAGAACTAACTAAACAACATATGCTTTAATAGACATGCACAATCAACAACCATCTGTGAGGAAATGACTTTTTTGTGGGGGAAAAAAAAAGCAAAGGAATGATTAGCACAAAGTTTACAATGGCATGTACTTTGAGAGATAAAGAATAAAGCCCCTCAAGGAGTTGGTTAAATCAACGAAGGAAGCAGATGACACCTTCAAATTGATTTCAAAATAAAAGGGAGTCACGCTGTGAAGGAAAAGCCAACAATGGCCAAAGGCAAGTGGAAGGCTTGGGAAGCAAAGGGAAATGTGGAGAAAGGTGAAAGTCAAAGAGCAGCTATTTTCTGTTTGTATGTTTGGTGTGTGCAGTGTGTGTGTGTGTGTGTGTGTGTGTGTGTGTAGTACGTATGTATGGTGTATCTTTGTGTGTATGTGCTTTGTGTGGGTGCATATGAGTGTATGTCTGTATATGTGTGCACCTAGTGTCTTCCTCTATCACATTGTATCTAACTTTTTGATACATATTTTCTCATTGAACCTAAAGCTCACCAGTTTGGCTGGACTAGCTGGCCAGTAACTCCAGGGGTCCACCTTTTTGTGCCTCATCCTTCTACCACCTACCCCAGCACTGGGATTACAGACAAGCACCTCTGTACCCAGATTTAACATAAGTGCCAAGATCCAAACTCAGGTCTCCATTCTTGTGTACTTTACCCATTGAGTCGTCTACCCAGCCCCATCAGGTTTTCTCCACCAAGGCCTTTGCATTCTCCTTAAAACAGTAAAAGTTTGTTATTTTTACAGATCTAATACCTGATTTTTTTTAAAGCAAATAAATAAACAAACACTGGTTAAAGATCACTTTCAGAATGTTTCAAAATAGAAATGAAGAATGAGGAAAGTAAGAAACATTGAATAACAGTATTAGTCTCCTTTTCATCTATTATTAACTATCTTCTTTATTTCTACGTCCCATGGTACAGAGACTCTTGTCTGTAAAGCCAGTGCTGGGGGAGGAGGGTAGAGAGTGGGACTCATAGGAGGTAATTAGGTGATATGGATGTGGCCCTCCAACATGAGATTCCTGACCTTCCAAAAGAGACTATAGAGAGTCATTCAGCGCTTCTATGCAGAGGGATGCAGAATGCTTGACCATGGAAGTAGGCCTTCACCAGAGAGGCAATCTACTGGCTCTCCCTCCACATCAGAACTGGCCATAATGAAGAAACTAGTCCTTCTTCATGCCTTAATTATACTAGGTCTACATCTACACTGAGGCTTTGTCCCATCTCCCAGTCACACACAGTGAGCTCAGGAAACAAGTCTGCAGCCTAGACAGATAACAAGAAGGACCAGCCCAGCTCTAAGTACTTCTGAACTCATCCATTGTTGCCTTGTGTAGGCACTGAATGGATTGATGCAGGAGTTGCACCAGGAAAGTTAGTAACTCTCACGGGTTTGTAATTGGAATGGAGGCTCTCACAAAAGACAGAGTTGGAAGAGAAAGACAAATAGAAGTATGTTACATACATATTTCAAATATATATGAAATTTGCCCAGGAAACAAGTAAGCCTTGCAGTAGTTATCCTAGTGTATTATGTTTTTATATTTAAATTTTACAAACATAATTGTTTATCATACTGAAACATCCTTGTTCCCCATAATGAGCTTGGTAATGAGTCAGTCCAGGTCAGTTCATAAACATCTGCCTGTTTTGCAGTCTCTAAGCCAAATCAGGGACATACGTCTATATAGGACTTCCAGCTTCAGAACTGTGAGGAAGTTCTGAACTTATGACATAGGTTGCTATGTCAGAAGCCATCTGGGTTATAGTAGTTTAATACAGAGACTCAAGCACACAAAGATGTTCTCCTCTGCAGAGAAGACAGCCAAATATTTTAAGTTGTCTCGAATCTCATTTATCTGATCCTTCGGTGACAAAATAAAGGCATTTCTACATTTCTCCCTTGGAGGCATCAGGGATAACTGTTGCTGTTAATGGGGAGGGCAGTTTGCTCTCTCCTAAGTGGAGGCTGAGAATGACACAGCATGAATAAAATAATAATAAGTAGCATGAATAAAAATTAAACACAAAATGGCAATTTAAACCTATAGAGAAGTACAGAGTCAAAAACCAGTTTGTATTATGTGACCTTTGTTATTCCTTTTGTAGGATGAGAATTTAATATCTACCTCTAAAGATGGTGTGTTGGCTACTTATCTGTTACTGTAATAACACACCAAAAGCAATGTAAGAGAGACAGTGTTTATTTTGGCATATGATTCCAAAGGCTAAAGTACCTGTCATGGTGGAGACTGTTCAGCATGGCATTGTTACTGAGTTCAGAACCACCAGGAGTGACCTACAGACTCAATTGAGATTATAAGTAGCCAAAGTTATTAGAACTTCTAGCCAGTTATTAAAACCCTAAGGCGAATCAGAGACATGGTGCTCTGAAGCAGTTGAAGGAAGATTTTTAAAGTCAAAAACCACAATTACTTCATTTCTGCACAAGTTACAGCTACATGTGCAACTAATTGCTCTACTCCCCACAGCGGAAAGAGTCAGGGTACAGAATCCAGAGCAAGCAGTTAATTGATCCATTACAGTTACACCATTCTGGGGAGGTGCAAGAGTCAAGGCTGTCTTGTCTTTCAGGAAGTTAAGCCAGAGACCAACAGCAACTAAAATGGGTGCCTAATACAAAATGGAGTTTCCTCAGCCATCCACAAAATGGCTGACCACATTCTTCATCCACACAGTGACCAGGCTGAAGAGAAGCTACACAGTCTTGAAGCCTGTTCCCAGTGACATACTTCCTCTAGTAAGACTGCACCCCATAAAGATTTTATACCCTCCCCTAACAGCACCCAACTGAGGATCCCGTGCCTATGGAGGGCATTTCTCATTAGCACTACTTACTAGTGTGGCGATACGAATTCAATGCCCCAGAACCTTGCCTGTACATCCACCGTACCCCGAATGGTAGTTCCGAACAGCCCCACTCACCTTTCCAACTAACTCCTGCAGAGTTACAGAAACCTAATGCCATAGGAACCTTTCTGATGTCAGCATTCAAAAACGCCACTCGTGACCCGCAGTCAGCAATAGCAAATTTAGAGTTCCACTAATTGTCACCACATGGTTTAATGCCTGGTGATTTTAAGGCTAAAACCCCAAATCTTACTAAATGTGATTGGATAATATTTTACTTAAACTTAAAAATAAAATTAGGTACTTTAGTTAAAGCTTTGTATGTATTTATTAGTATTCTGCTCAAAATTGAGCTGGATTTTTTTTGTGACTTCACAGAATACAAATATCCCTATTGTCAACTGAGACTAAAGACACAGGTTTAAAATAACATGTTAATGTAGTAAATTTTACTTATTATCTGCAAGCCATGGAGTATATGTTGCTTGCCAAATTGAAGGAAACCTATCCATCCTTATAAGGAGGGGGGAAATAGAAGTAATGGAATTTTACCCACAGGAAGCCCTTTTCTCTTCTCTGCCTAGAATATCAAAGGGGCATGAAATGGTTTTTAAAGGAACTTTTTATATTCATCACATGTCAGGGGCAGTTTGTAGGAGTGCTTGTAGGAGTCAGCTTTCTGCCTCTGTCTTGTCAATGCCGGGAATTGAACTCGGGCATCAGGCTTGGCAGAATGCACCATTACCCACTGAATCATCCTGCAGGCCGAGCCATGTAGACTTTTGTTAAAACAGGATGAGAAAGTTTTGTTTCACAACCAAAACTTCTGCAATCAGCCTCACAAAACTCACAAATACTTGGTATAAATCAAATTAAAAACTTCAAGCACCCATGAAACATGTGAAAAGATTTACTCACAACTGACCTCCGGTAATCTTTTCTTCCCTTGAAAAAGAGCGTTATCTCTGCAGTACTAGGAAATAATTTTACAGAAGAGTCAGGCAGCCTGTCCTCACTGGTTACCCAATTACTATTTATTTTTTGGTCATTTACTAAGTAATTATTGTATACGAACTAAACTTAGTTATTCTAGTGTATTGTGTTTTTATATGTAAATTTTACAAACATAATTGTTCATCATACTGAAAGAGCCTTGTTCCTCATAATGAGCTTGGTAGTGAATCCGTAGAGGTGAGTTCACAAACATCGCCTAAGTACCCACCATGTGTAAAACATATAAAAGGCAGGTGGAATCCTATCCTCTTAGATGTTGACTAAATACTCAGGGTCATCACTGAGCCCAGAAAAGTCACAGTGGAAGGAAATAGATGACAATGAGTATTTGGAGTAGTTCTAGGTAAGATAACTGGAACGGTACCCCAGAGTCAACAGAGAAGGGAGCAGACACACAGAAGGGACTCGACTGTACAAGCGTTCCTTCAGGTAATTCTTCTTGCCTTGTATGCATTGACTGGACCATTACCACAGGCATCCAGATCACACATCGGAGGATCTGAAACAACACGGAGAAGTCCATGATGGAGAGTAGCAGCAGGCAATGTCTGGTGACCTCCTAATCATTATTTTCGCAGCTCTAACATGACCATCTCTTGGGTCCAGGGCTATCAGCTGAGGAAAGCGGCTCTTGGGAAAGGACAGTGCTATACAGATTACCAGGAAGATACTCTGAGAGATAAATTGAACCCACAATGAACAGGACCCCTCCCCCCCTTCACATCAGAACTGGCCACAATGAAGAAACTGGTCGTTCCTCACGCCTTAAACATACTAGTTCTGCACTGAGGCTTTGTCTCATCTCCCAGTCACACACAGTGAGCTCAGGAAACATGTCTGCAGCCTAGACAGATAACAAGAAGGACCAGCCCGCCCCTAAGTACTTCTGAACTCATCCATTTGTTGCCTTGTGTATGTAGGTACTGAATGGATTGATGCAAGTATGTGCTTGGAGAATGTTAGTAACTCTCATGAGTTTATAACTGGAATGGAGGCTCTCACAAAGGGCAGAGTAAGGAGGGGAAGACAAACAGGAGTTTGTCACAAGCGTATTTCAAAATATATATGAAACATAATCAGGAAGTAAGTAAGCCTCCAAGTGGGAGCTTTAAATTCTAGTTGACATAGCACACTTGACAAAGAACAAGAAACTTTTACGGAAGTAACAGAGCAAAGGGAAAGGACTTCGGGTCTCTGTAGGCAGCACAGTGGATGAGACAAACAAGGGCACGTATTGGTAGCTAGTAGAGCTTGTTGACATAGGTTCCCCTGGTACCCGCCCTTGATTCTGTGTCTTTATGAATCTAGGCCTAACTTTAAGCAAACAGAGCTTTCTGCAATGTGTTGTCTCTTGCTTGCCTTTACTCAACTGTCTTTCACAAAAGGAAGGCATATTCTGGCTATCCATATGTCCTCTAGATCTAATATTCTTTCATCTACATGTGGTGGAAAAGACTTGACTCCACTGTCTTTGCCTCAGTCCTGAGAACAACTTGTAAATTAAATAGATAAAAGCTAAACAGAAGATTGGTGAAGTGAAGCAGGGATACAGGAAACATACCTAAGACATAATAAAGGCAATAGACAGCAAGCCAACAGCCAACATCAAACTAAATGGAGAGAAACTCACAGTGATCCCACTGATATCAGGAACAAGACAAGGTTGTCCACTCTCTCCATATTTATCCAATATAGTTCTTGAGGTCCTAGCTAGAGCAAGAAGACAACAAAAGGACACCAAGGGGATACAAATTAGAAAAGAAGTCAAACTCTCAGTATTTGCTGATAATATGATAGTTTACATAAGCAACCCCAAAAATTCTACCAAGGAACTTCTACAACTCATAAACACTTTCAGTAGTGTAGCAGGATACAAGATTAACTCAAAAAATCAGTATCCCTCATTTACACAGATGATAAATGGGCTGAGAAAGAAATCAGAGAAAAATTATCTTTCATAGTAGCCACAAATAGCATAAAATATCTCAGAGTAACTCGAACCAAACAAGTGGAAGACTTGTATAACAAAAACTTTAAATCTTTGAAGAAAGAAATTGAAGAAGGCACCAGAAAGTGGAAAGATCTCCCATGCTCTTGGATAGGTAAAATTAACATAGTAAAAATGACAGTCTTACCAAAAGCAATGTACAGATTCAACGCAATGCCCAGCAAAATTCTTCCCAGCCCTTGAAAGAACGGTACTCAACTTCATATGGAAAAGCAAAAACCCCAGGATAGCCAAAACAATTCTGTACAATAAAAGAACTTCTGGAGGCATCACAGACCCTGATTACAAACTCTACTACAGAACAACAGTACTGAAAACATCCTGGTATTGGCATAAAAATAGACAGGAGGACCAATGGAATTGAATCAGAGTCAGATATTAACCCACACACCTAAGAACACCTGATTTTTGACAAAGAAGCAAAAAATATAAAATGGAAAAAAGAAAGCATATTTAACAAATGGTGATGACATAACTGGATATCAACATGTAGAAGGATGAAAATAGATCCATATCTATCCCCCATGCACAAAACTCAAGTCCAAATGGATCAAAGACCTCAACAAAGGCCAGCAATACTGAACTTCATAGAAGAGAAAGTGGGAAGTACACTTGAACACATTGGCACAGGAAACCACTTCCTAAATATAACCCCAGTAGTATAGACACTGAGAGAAACAATTAATAAGTGGGGCCTCCTGAAACTGAGAAGCTTCTGTAAAGCAAAGGACATGGTCAACAAAACAAAACGGCAGCCTACAGAATGGGAAAAGATCTTCACCAACCCCATATTGGACAGAGGGCTGATCTCCAAAATATACAAAGAACTCAAGAAATCGATCATCAAAAGAATAAATAATCCAATAAAAAATGGAGTACAGCCCTAAACAGATAACTCTCAACAGAGGAATCTAAAATGGTTGAAAGACACTTAAAGAAATGCTCAACATCCTTAGTCATCAGAGAAATGCAAATCAAAACAACTCTGAGATTCCATCTTACACCTGTAAGAATGGCCAAGATCAAAAACACTGATGACAACTTATGCTGGAGAGGGTTGTGGAGGAAAGGAAACATTCCTTCATTGCTGGTAGGGATGCAAGCTGATACACCTCCTTTGGATATCAGTATGATTTCTCAGAAAATTAGGAAACAACCTTCCTCAAGACCTAGCAATACCATTTTTAGTATCTATCCAAAGGAATCACAATCATACCACAAGGACATGTGCTCAACTATTGTTGTACCCAGACTCTTGGCCCCCAAAGAGACCGCAGGGATCTGGAACTTGGATGCAAAAAGCAAGGTTTATTCCAAAGCTCAGTAGGAGCCTAGGCAGGGAACTCGTCCAGCACACTCAATGCAGCGAGGGTGGGAGGAGCTGCCTTCCAGAGGTTACAAGACTTTTTATAGACAATTTTGCAGGACCAACAGTTCTCACCTAATTTGCATACCCAGACCTAATTGAGGAGAGCAAATGATTACAAAAGGGCATGAAGTTCAATAAACATGATATCATTATGCAAATAAGTATGGACATATGTATGTTCTCAGTTGGCCCATTCCTATCTGTCCTTGGGGTATGTAGATGAAGCATACTATGGACATATTTTTAATTGGCTAGTTCTTTGCTATCTTTGAGGCAATGATCTCCCAGTTGTTATTGGCTCCTGCAATGGTCCTTGTCACATATGAAGTGTTTTTCAAAATAGCCTAGCCTAAACAGTGTGGTTCAGACAGAAAGCAATTAGGTCACTCTGACCAGTTTCATTTCTTTCATTATTTGTCATAACAGCTTTGTTTGTCATAGCAGGAACCTGGAAACAACCTAAATGCCCCTCCACCAAAGAATGGATAAGGAAAATGTGGTACATTTGCACAATGGAGTACTACACAGCAGAAAAAAATAATAACATCTTGAAATTTTCAGGCAAATGGATAGAGCTAGAAAACATCAATATGAGTGAGGTAATCCAGACCCAAAGACAATTATCATATGTACTCATTCATAAGTCGTTTTTAAACATAAAGCAAGGAAAATCGGCCTACAAATCACAATCCCAGAGAACCTAGACAACAATGAGGACCCTAAGAGAGACATACATGGTTCTAATCTACATGGTAAGTAGAAAAAGGCAAGATCTCCTGAGTAAATTGGGAGCATGGGAACCATGGGAGAGGGTTGAAGGGGAAGGGAAAGGAAGGGAGGGGAACAGAGAAAAATGTATGGCTCAATAAAATAAAAAAGAAAAAAAGATTGGTAAACTGGGGGGCAACAGATTTCCTTCACAATATTTTAATCTTTTTTCCCTTTTTTGGCATGTGTATGTGTGCATAGGGATTGCATATGCATGGGAGAATGTGTGAGCACATGTTTGCATGTGGAAGCAGGATGTTAGCTATACACCTTTTCTTTTTTTTAGGATTCATTTTTATTATATTCTTTCATGTGTAAGTGTGTCTTTGTAAGTGGGTGTCATTAGAAGCCAGAAGGAGCCACCAGATAGATTGCTAAGAGCTGGAGTTAAAATCAGTTGTGACCCACCCAATGTGAGTTCTAGGAACCAAACTCGCATTCTCTGAAAGAACAATAATAACTTCACTTAAGCATTAAATCTCCAGTCCCACCTTGTTTTTTGATGTAGGATCTTTTATTAGGATCTGAAGCTTGCTGATTCTGCGAAGTTGGCTGCCTTGTGAATCCTAAGGAACCCGGATCCATCCCTCATTGCTGAGATTGCAAGCATATACCACCATCCCCAACTTTTTACATGGATTTTGTAGCAGACTCAGAGTCTCTTGGTCATGCAGCTGACATGTTATATAACCCCAGATCCATTTTATATTGCTCTAACAGAATACCAGAGACTGAGTAAATTATAAACAATAGAAAGATTGGGGCTTTTATGTTTGCTTTTTGCTTAGTTTGACTCATTCTTCTCGAAGCTGAGAAGTCCAAGAACACGACATGGCAAAGGAGTAGAAAGGACAAAATTTGTTAGAACTTACAAGTAATCCATTTCAGAAATAACTAGTCCACTATCAGAATAGTGGCAACAATCCATTCTGAGGGATCCTCCTTCTTCATATTTCTGAAGGTTCACCTCCTGATATTAGCAAAGTTGCATCTGAATTTCCACATGAGTTTTGAGGGGACAATCTGACAACAGCAAAGAAGTTCACAGGGAATTGAAACTCAAAGAGGCAGCTAGAATTCAGGCCAATATGCTATCTTATTAGTAAATTGGATTTTGTTTTTTTGATCAGGAAGTTTGAACTTTTGAATGTGTTATGATTGTCATTAGCCAGGGGATTTTTCTGTATTTCATATTTCTTATTGGCTATGATTTTTAATCAAAAATACTTTTACTAGATAGTTCAAGTTTCCTTGTCTTGAAGTTCACATAGCTTTTGCTATATGATGAGTACCCCTTATTAAATGAGGCCAATATTTATGTTAATTTTTTTCATTTTTCCCATGTCAATTTCTTTGTAATAAAGACACCTTGCTCGACCATATTTAGTCACTTTCCTAGGCCCGTTCCTTCATTTGTATATGAAATCCACCTTCAGCAATTTAGAAGTCAAGTTAGCAGAAACTCCCAACTTTACATAGCCAATCAATACAAATGTCTCTCACCTCACCTTCTTGCCCTCCACTCGTCCCTCCCTCTTCCGCATCTCTCACCCCACCTCTTCTCCCTCTACTCTCACCCCTCCCAGCCTGGGACATCTGGTCACCCTGGCTTAGCCACACACACAAAAAAAATTTTCAGTGAAATTTAGACAGAGTCCATCTTTACCCTCAATGCTTCCTCTTAGTCAGTTCTACCCATGCACCCACATCCTGCTGGTTGGAAATAAATTCCCACTTGCCCATGCTGGACTCAGGCTTGGACTCAGTCTCTTGCCCTCACTGCAAGACCCCACCACAGTGATCCCTACTACCTGTCACAATGGCCCAGAATCAAGTTGGCATGATTGAGCTTTAACAAATGAATAACTGAATACATTTTTCCTTAATGCTTGTCATCCCTACCCCCACCAGGAATCAGACATTTTCCTCTCCTCATGGTTCTACACCCATTCTTCATCCTGCTGCTTCTTCTCCCATAGGCTTATTGAACATTTGCCCTCAGGATTGCAAGGGAGCCACCTCTCTGTCTGTAGGAGGGATGTGTCTCTATTGTAAGGATTGTTCCTGTGAGGGACATTTCCAGACATACTTAATTTGGACTAGTGCTAGCACTCTCAACATTCAACTGTTCTTCAACTTTCTATAATTTGTATATAAAAGCTTTATATAATGCAACGGGCATCCACAAGGCCGTCAATCTGTGGAGTAGCCAATCGTCTGTTCTACTTGATTGCTGCTTTTGAGGCTCTAGTTTTATTTTCCTCAGAGGGGGAAGAGGTTTCCCAAATTTCGTGTTCATGGTTTCCTTGTCTTGGCTGGCTCGCATTAGCGTGTGTGAACGAACACTGTACAAAAGTAAAGCGGCTATGCTGTTCAACCACTCCTATGGAGAAAACTTGTGCTGTCTTCTTGACTTTGACACATTCATTCAACGTTTATTCCTAAAACACACTCATGTTGCAGATAGTTCATTTCCCACATAAAATGTCATCCACTGAGAAATGTGTACCATAGCTTACTTACCTTTAATCTGGCAGTCACTTGGGTTGATTATAGACATTTTGTCTTCATAACCCAAGCACATATAAATATATTTGTGTTTATTGATGTGGGAACTGAATTTCTCATGTGTGTTTAATTAGGAATGAAAGGTTATGGTATAGACTGTACAAATATTCAACATGACATAATAAAGCTTCCTAACCATCATAAAAACAGACTCTAATAACACAACAAATGCAATTAATTAAATACTCTAATAACACAACAAATGCAATTAATAAAATACTTCCAATTTTAGAAAAGGGAGGGATTATGTGAGTACTAGTGAATAAATAAAAGGGAGGAATAAAGGAACGATAAAGATGAATTGAGAACATATTACAGCAAAAAACAGCAAAATATTATCAAAATAAAAATTCTCAATGATTTCAACCGATGTACATGAGATATAATATCCACAAAGACTTTTGGAATGATGAACAAACCAATGTTTCAGGGGCCGCAGAAAGATTTGCCTTTTGTCATTGATTACAGTATCGTGGGCTTGAGGCAACAGAGGAGTCCCTTGTGCATGGAATGGAGGGGCAAGATGCATTGGATATTGTCAGGTAGCTAGACACTCACAGACTTAGACAGTCAGAGATGCGCCCACTGAAGATGTACCATGTCTTCATAATCATACTTGGACCTCACCTCTTGTTTCCATGGTAACACTAGGAACAAAGTACCACAAGGGCCCCTTCTTAATATTTAAAACACCTTATGAAAAGGTGGTGCTATCACAGTTATGTTGAAGCCCATTAAAGGAAAGTTGCTTCTTCCTGCTCAAAAGAACAAAATCTGAGCCTGCGTGGAGACATGACATTATAATCTGTCTAAACGTAAGTTTACAAAGACATACTGTTGCCCTCTCCTTTAAGAGTAATCCAGATGGGCCTGCCAATCAACTGACCATGAAGCCATCCCTCAGGAACGCTGACCCACCCAAAGACTGACAAGGCTAGGGGAGAAATGTCCCTTAGTAAGATGATGTATTTACCCTCCTCAGACACTCCTCACAAAATGTATTTGCTTGCAGGTCTCCCAAGCCTTCTAAGAAGTCCTCTTTCCTGATTTCTATCTAAAAATGTGCAACTTTTCCTTTCTCCCCATCCGTCTCTTGTTTGGATATGAGCCAGAAGCCTAAGCATACTTTCACTGGCATTCTGGACATTCTATGTCTTTTTTAAAGTGCCCCACCCCAGTCCACCATGTAGCTAGCTGCTTGCTGAGCCCCACTGCAGAACTTGCCTGCTTTCTTGGACCCTCCCTCAAAAGGCATGGCTATCTCTCCTCTTAGCCGTCACCCTATTCTAGCTCTAATGCATGGCTGTCTCTCTTCTTAGCTGTCACTCTATCCCTAACAGCTAATTCATGGCTGGCTCTCTTCCTAGCCAGCACTCTATTCCTAGCAGCTAATGAGATAACAGTTGTTTCTCTCAAACTCTTACAATACAGTTCTCAAGCTCTCTTCTGAGTTTGTTTTGAGAAATTCTTTTATTAACATTACTAAAGATCAACAAAATGGAGTCTTGATTTGTAAGTGACTAATTTGGCATCCAACGTGGGTTATCATTAATGAGGTTCCTCTGAGGACAGAGCAGGTGGCTTTCTTTAGTCTTTTGACTCAAGTCACTGCCTTCTGTGGTTCAAACTCCTGCCAGTTACTTTGGGTTAAGATTCCTTTTTGGAGGATTTGATCTCTAGACTTTGCCTTTCTATCTTACTTCAGGTGTGGAAGTCATTTGCTTTGGTACTCTGTCTTCCTGGAAAAAAAAAATGTTGCTTTTTTTTCCCTTTCTCCTCTCCAAAGTTCTCTCCCTTGCATAGGGACAAGACATGAAGATTATATACAATGCCTTTCTTTCTTGGGTTATGTGGGTATCTGCACGTGTGTGTGTGTGCATGTGTGTGGGGGGGGGGACCTATGAGCACATAATGGCCTCTAAATGGGACTAAATTTAATCTCCTCCCTTTTCTCTCTGACTGCCGAGACTCCCTTTTATATCCTTCACCACTCCTATTCCGTCCGAGCCAGAGAAACTTCAGATCAAATTAAAGGGAAGAAAGGGAACAAGGAAAGCAGCTTAGCAGGTTTGGACAAACAGACCCCTGACCATAATGGAGGGCATCGTAACTGCCTTGTAGCAAGTGTGTTACTGTGCAACTGAATATAGGATCACAAGGTCCTCTAGAAGTCGCTTCTCACCATGTGGTGGCAACACATGAGGGTGGTGGTGTTTTACAGCAGGGCCGTTTGTTTGGACAGTCTCAATTCTAAGGGTCCTGAGTGGCCTGCCACAGAGGTTCACAGGTCCTTCTGTCTCAGCTCATGTCATCCTCAGCTGGGACTGTGGAGGTCACATCCTGAGATGATTTGTCACTCTCAGTCCCTCCCTGTGCTCCCAACCCAGCAGCACAGATGCAATCTGGGTGCACTTCCTTATCTTGCCTGGCTCTTTCATGAGCCTCATCAGCAGATGGTTAAATCAAGAACCTACAAGGTAAAGGAAAACAAAATCCAGTTGACATCTTTTGGTGTTTCCAATTACAACAGGATTCTTGCCACCTCCCTTGTGGGAAATATGGCCTATTCCTCCTTAGGTCAAAACCATGAAATTCTTAACCTTTTCTACTGACAGCTTCTCTCTGTGTGTGCACTTCTGTCCTTGGCTACAGGAGCTTTCTTATTTTCTAGACAATGTGGTGCCTCATTTCACCCCCTTTGCTCCATATCGACTTCTGTTTTCTGATAGGTGTGTGATGTGTGTGTATATATATATACACATCATATATATGTATATATATACATCATATACATACATACATACATAAAGATGATCTTTATCCATCACATGTTTGAAAGTTGTGGTTAAATATATGAGTCTCATGTTTGGCATGTCTTTCACACACACTAATAATTGTAATAAATGTAATAAATAAGCATTAGGGTTGCCACAGCTCTGTTTCCTAGTTTTCTTTTCTAAGAATGGTGACTGTGGAGGAACCATTCAATATGCTAATATATTAGAGTTTATATTATAGTCTATAGCTAGAGTTTTATTGAAGAAGGAAGTGTTTCCCTATAAGCTTAAAGAAATCTATTCTCTTACCAGGGTGACTATAAAGCCTTTCACAGGCATATCTAATGTCACCTTTACTTCCACAAGAGTAAAACAGTCAATGAAAGTGAATAAGAACCTCCAAGAATCACCTTAGACTCAAGCCTTGAAGAAATACCTGGAAAAAGGGCAGCTAGTTTAATAACCAGCACCTAGAAAATTACAGATTTTGTCCTATGAATTGGATCAATTCTCAATGCGCCAAACTTGTGCATAGAAGAAGTAGGGTCATGAAATACTGAGATGTAAAGAGCAAAAATCTATTTTCGTAATAAAGAGATGAATAATGGAGAACCAGTATTTACGAAATAGGCAGTAAATGACAATTAATTGATTAATTGATAATTGAGCTATTAATGACAACTGAGTTGTTAACCAACCTAGTAACTAATGAAAACAATCAACAATAGTAATTTCTTGTTGCCCAAGTCATACATTTCAGTCCTGGTAACCAACAACAATGCTCATGCCCAGGGCTTTATGAGTCCCTTAGACACACACAGTGGGAAATGGCAGGGCTGTCATCTGAAGCTCAGTTCTAATAATGGTTCAGTAATGACACACTTTGGATCAAGAGCTAAGGCATAATCGATCCTGTCAGGTTCTCATTTCAATATGAAAATATTCTTAACACTGTGTGCTTGTAAATCTAGCAAACATAGAGTGCCACTAGTTTTCATAGCTGGTCAGAGCTCAGGACCAAAGGGACCTTCCAGAAAGCCATAATAATTCTGCATTCTGTGCCTTCAAATATTTGACTAATCTACACTAGGTGCTTGATGAATAGACCATTGTTATCTCCAATTAAAGTTTTCTCAGTGGCCATAGTTTGTGACCCACGTGTTTCTCAGCATTAACAAACCACAAAGAGTTCCAAGAGGAAAACTGGATTAAAGAACATTCTTTCTCTTTTGAAAAGAATTTGTGAATAGAAACCAGCATTTTAGGGATAGCATGCAAGGACTTCCTGGTGGGGACATGAATAGATATGTGGGACAACACAGAATCTCAACCTTATAACTTCTGGGATCATAAAGTTGAGGGAGTTGGGTTGGGACATTTGTAGCCTTTTTCTCTTAATAAATTTAATGTTTTACAATATCCTCTGTAAATATGTCCCATACCAAATAATACAGAATAGCCATCTTCCTGTTTTAGACAAAGGCATGGCCGCTGTGTGAGATTAAAGTCAAGGAGAGAAGACGCTGCCTTCCCTGTCTGCTCCCTAAAGTCTGGACATTGCCAGTCCCAGGTTCTTCTGTTCCTCTATACACACCAAGGACAGAAAGAAGTTCCATAACGTGTGGTCTCTCAATAGCCAGAGAGTCCAGTTTTAAATGATGTTTTAGGTTACTCAGAAATTTTCATGTCTTTGTCACAACAGAAATTTCTTTAGTGATCAGCATAAAACAGCTACATTATGTAACTTCCCTTAGCCAAACCACAATGAATTATAGCATAAACAGCCACATCCTTCCCACAAACAATTGGAGATGCTGGACCCAAACTTGGGACTATAAATAAAGAGGACATTAAAATTTTCATGTTGTGCTGACCCCAACCATAAATTTATTTTTGTTGCAACTTCATAATTGTAATTTTGATACTTTTGTGAATTGTAATGTAAACGTCTGATATGCAGTATATCTGATATGTGATCCCTGCCTGAGACCCATAGACTGAGAACCCCTGCCTGACACCTATAGGCTGAGAACCCCTGCCTGAGACCCGTAGACTGAGAACCCCTGCCTGACACCCATAGACTGAGAACCCCTGCCCGAGATCCATAGACTGAGAACCCCTGTCTGAGACCCATAGGCTGGGAACCCATGCCTGAGACCCTAGGCTGAGAACCCCTGCCTGAGACCCTAGGCTGAGAACCCTTGTCTGAGAGAATCAGTCGCATAGTGAGACTACAATCCACATCCCTCTGACCAGAATTGATGTGGTATTTTTAATTTTATTTTATGTATTTTTACCACATAGAAGTGGTCAAGCCCTAGGCTATTGTTCTTTTTCTTCTTCCTTTAATTACTGTGTTCCAAATCATTTCTCCAGTGAGTATCTTAGAACCAGGCCACCCCTATTCTGTAAGAAATACAAACTAGTGAGTTCCAATACATTTGCCCCTACTCCTATGTACACCCTTATCATCTAATAGTGCTTCCTATTTTGAATGTCATGTATGCAATTTCTATCTAAGAGCTGTACAAGTTTTGGGAAGAATTTAACTTCTATTATTTTAGAGATTGTGTGATGTTACCTTTATTAGATCCCTAAAGTCTAAACTTGTTCTATATATACGACTGAAGCTCCTCCCCGGTGTCCCTGTGCCAGCCCAGTGTCCCTATGCCAGCCCAGTGTCCCTCTGCCTGCCCGGTGTCCCTCTGCCTGCCCGGTGTCCCTGTGCCTGCCCAGTGTCCCCATGCCAGTCCAGTGTCCCTCTGCCTACCCAGTGTCCCTATGCCTGCCCATTGTCCCTATGCCAGCCCATGCACTTTTGAGCACAGACCTGAGGAACTGGGTTGTGCAGAAATGTAAGGAAGAGGAAGTCGAGCAGAGGAAGCAGAACATGAGGTTGGAGCATACTTGGCATATTTAAGAAACCCAACAAAAGCCTTTAACTTAAAGTAAGACAGAGAAAGGGCATGCCAAGAGCAGGTTCCATGCAGAGCCAGCAGCACAGACCAGACACAGTCACAAGGTCCCTATGTCCATGAGAGCTCTGACTTTCTTTAATGCTTGACTCTCAGCACGTTTAAATACGTAATAATAATTGTGGTGAGGAGTTTGACTCTTCATTTTGCAGTGAGCAATGCAACTCATAAGAGTTCCCCACCCCTATCTGTGGCTTTGCTTTCCTCAGATTCACTTGCTCATGCTCAGCACTGCCCAGGAAGTATTAAACGAAATTTTCAGAAAGATACAAAGTGTGTTTTCCATTATTATCCATCTAAATAGCATGGTGAAATTTCCTACACTTTCCTCCTGAGATTTACAAATTACACAATGTGTCCACGCTTCTTATACTCCCTACCCATTGGCCCCTTAATAACCAGCTCAGTTAACAGATCAACTGTTGTATCACACCGCTTCTGCTCTACATACTCTTATTATGTTTAATAATGGTCCCAAAAGATAAGGCTAGTAAGACCGGTAACGAGGAGATGCAAATGGAAGTAATAAGCCACATCTATTAAGTGAAAATATGAAAATTTGCAGTTGGTATATGCATGCATAAGGAAAAAAAATACTATTTATGGGTTTTCAAGCATCCACTGGAGATCTTGGAAGGGGTCACTACCATATGCAACTAGTTCTGGGTCAGAGCAATAACAAGGAGTTGATTGTTGTAGAGTTTTAGCCATTCTAAAGAACTTTTAGTTTAATTCTGGATGCAATGAGTTTATTTCTGGATGCGATGAGAAGCCACCAAGGCGTTTTTAACAGTGCAATGAAAACATCTAATTGCTTATTTCATTTAAGTCACTCTGGCTTTTGCTGATAGATTTCTGAAACAACCAAAGGGTGCTGGTGAGTTGATCCATGGCTAGAAAAGAAAAAAAGGCCACAGCCTAGGTTTTTGAAGACAAATATAAAAACATATGGTGGGTGACAATGGTGCATCGTGTCCTGACTGTCAGCCCTTGGAAGGGACAAGTGGTTCTTTGTGAATCTGGGACCAGCCTCATCTATGTGGTAAGATGCTGTCTCAAAACAACAGCAACGACAAAACAGACATATAATGCTGAATGGGAACTGGTATGTGAGACAAAGAGAAAAATCTGGGGAGACTTTCAGTTTGGGACCTGAGCGCTTAAAATAGTGGAAGACCCCAGAAATGTAGGCTTGGGCTCGTGGAGACCAGGAGTCTGTTTATGGAGCTGTCCAAGTTGAGTAAGTAGATATGCGAGTCTGGGGATGGGTAACAAGGTTCAGGCTAGAGATGTCGACACTTAGAGATTGGGAAACACAATGGAACTGGACGAGGATCCAGAGCAGAAGGAAAAAAAAAATCACAGGAAGTAATCGCCTGGGACTAAGGAAAGAGCAGCTCTATTTGGGCCAAGAGGCCATGTGTGTCACATGTCAGTACCGCCG
The DNA here is from genome assembly GCA_025134845.1 of Neodon shergylaensis. Lineage (NCBI taxonomy): Eukaryota > Metazoa > Chordata > Mammalia > Rodentia > Cricetidae > Neodon > Neodon shergylaensis. Next base: position 10,920,039 of record JABTXL010012406.1, read on the forward strand.
AGGAAGTGCCTCAGAAACACCTGGGGAACTGCCTGGCCACAGAAGTAGCAAGACAAGGATTTTAAAAATGCTTTACTGTATTACTGAAGACATGGTTTTGTGGTTAAAAGCACTGGCCTCTCCTCCAGAATATTCAGATAGTAACTTAAATAATCCTTTACCTTTTAAAAATTTTACCATATCTAGTATTAATAATACCACAACCAAGTTTAGGCTCCTGCTGCCCCAGAACTGGATTACTGAGTAAGCCCTGAACTTCCTGTGTTTGTTCCCACCAACAACCCATCCTGATTAGTCATTCTGGAACAAAGCTTTTCTTGATTACATCCCAGATCCTCTGGCTTTGCTCCCAGAATTTTCTCTCACTCATTTCCTCACTGTTATTCTTTTTTCCTTAAGAGAAAAGTTCCTCGCGCAAGATCATGTGTTTGAACAACTTGTCTCCAGCTGGTAAAGTTGTTTGGCAAAGTTGTGGAACACTTTGGATCCAGACGCTAGCCAGCAGACTGGGTCAGGTCACAGGACTGGGCCCCATGTAACAGGGCCTCTCTTGGGGCCCTCTTTCTGCTCCCTGACTGCAGCAGCCGTGTCTTTTGCTCCCATGGCTACAGCTGTGGGCTGCTCCCTCTCCCACGCATTCCCTCCAGTTGTGGATTGTAGTTCCTGGCCCATGAAGCAAAAGAATCATCTTCCATCACCACATTTCCGTCAGGTATGCTGTCACGGCTACAAGAAAGACAGCTAATAGACCTACCTAGCAGAGCCATGTCCTTCCGACGTGTCACGTGTCCCCGTATGTTTGTTAACACCATCTTTAACACTAGAGAGGGGAGCTCTCCAGAGCAGGCACTGGCGAGAATGATTCAAGAGGCCTCCTCTAGTCATTATAACTTGATGGGGTCAGTCTCTGTTAATTTAAAAGGAAACGCAAATGGAAAACAACAGCGCTGATTACGGAGAGCAAAGAACTGATGTTTTCCGTGAAGATAGAAGCTAATCAAATAGTTCAGTCTGTTTTTAAAACCGACCAAATACCAGCAAGGACACACACACACACCCAGGATTCTCATTTGCTGTTGTAAGTTTGGAAAGTTGTAGTACAGCCTCTTAGAAACAACTATTCCATACAGGAACCAGTGATCTCACTCCCAAGTGTTTACTCTAACGGGATTTGAACATACTCCTCCCCCCACTCCTATACACAAACCCACTACAAACAAACGTTCATAAAAGCATTATTCCTAACCTCCAAAATTGGAAGCAATCCAAATGACCATGAAATGATGATGAAAGAACTAAAATTCAGTTTGAAATTAAAAAATGAAAACAGAACTAAGTCCCCATATATAGGGCAACATGCAGAATCTCAAAACAACATTCTAACTGAAAGCAGCCAGGCCCACAAAATCTAATGGCTCCATTAACCTAGCATGTGGGAAAGATTGATCTGCACAGGTGGAATACACACTAAGGTTTGTCAGAGTTTGGTAGAGGGTGGAGCCTCCACCAAAAGGAAAGCAGAGGAGTGTAGTAGAAGGCTGCTTGTTTGTTCCTGGCTGCCCAGACTCGAAATAATCACACAGAAACTGCATTAATTAAATCACTGCTTGGCCTATTAGCTCTAGCTCCTTATTGGCTATCTCTTACATCTTAATTTAACCCATTTCTATTAATGTGTGTATCGCCACATGACTGTCGCTTTCCAACAAATTTCATCCAGCATCTGTCTCTGGCGGGGCTACATGGCTTCTCCCAACTCCACCTTCCCTCTCTCGATATCTCTTCCAGCCTGGCTATATTCTATTAAACCATTGGCTGAAAGCAGCTTCTTTATTCATTAACCAATAAAAGCAGCACATATACAGAAGAACTTCCCACACCAGAGGAGCTCTCCAAAATGATGAAAAACACACTGCAAAAATTGGCTGATATGGCAGCTCCATGACCGGATCAATGGTCCAAAGTCATAAACACACAGTTACAAGAAATGTATTTTGCTGCTTATATGTATTCTAATGAGTCTAATTGTAGAAATAAAGTTCCATGGGGGCGATAATTTATTTACTGGCCTATCTTTAGTATCTATTACTATAAACAAAATTATAAAAATCGTTAATAAGAAAAATGATAGAGAAGAGCAAAGGAAAGGAAGGAAAGCAGAAAGGGGAGGAAGGAAGGGAAGTAAAGTAAGAAAGAACAGGAAGGAAAAGGGGAAGTCTAACAGGATTCTGTTTTGACAACTCTCAAAATTCTTAAATACATAAATTCTGGAGCTAGGGTATAGCTCATCCTATATCCAAGCTCCAGAATTTACTTATTAAACAGCTGACTTGAAGTGTATCAACTGCTGTATTTTGGATTTGGTTTTTATAGTCTGGAGTATGGGGTAACTACTTGATTGGAAACAGGAGATACAGAAAAAGTGTGCTTTTACAGATCAAAATAGTGTAACCTAGAAGTTCAAAACCAGCTCAGAGGCATATTCAAGACTCTTGAGAAAGAACCATCTAAGGAACATTTGTGAGTTCAAGCAGCAAGAATTTAAATATTAAAGAGAATTGCTTTTAGTTTAACAGCGTGTTTTATGCAAAATTTCTACTATATTGTTAAAGTGAGACCGTGGGCTCTCTACAATCCCAGGGCATAAAGTATGGAGGATACTATAGTTAGTAGTAAACTAAAGAAAAGAAAAGAGCTGCCACCAAGAACAATTGGCCCTATTCGGAAAAAAAAATAGATAGTGAAAAAGAAAGATATTAGCAGCTTAGTACTCTGCATTATCAACAAACAGGACTAGTGCTGGAACCTCTCAAGACCAGGGAGGGTGGGTACTTAGAAAAACCTCCATTAAATATGAAATCTTAAAATAAAATAAAAAATATCAATAAAAATGTGAAATGCAGGGATGATTAAAATATCTGAATGCCTGATTTTAGAATCCCTTATTACTATGAGCCTGTCTTTCAATGTCAGCTACAGTCTGTCACTGTTAACTCACGCCACCTCCATCCCCTCGAAGTTATTCATTTGTGCCATAGGCCAACCCTCCCTTTCAATCTCTGGGTGGAAACACAGACCCTACCTTTCTGAGAACAGGCAGTAAAAATAGTGTATATTTACACACTATGTATATATATATATACACACACCATGGTTGATGATCACACAATGTGACCAGGAAAACAAAAAGCAAGTGGGCATGAGGATAGTCAACCTCACTTGGAACTTGAGTGGTCCCCATTTAACCCCAAGCTCTGTTAGTAATATAGGAACCCCTAGTATTGTAAGGGCATTCTAGGGCACGGTCACATGTCACTGGTGGGAGTATAAATCATTACACTATTCCTGAAAATATGTTTGGAACTATTTACCTGGGCTTGCCTATAATGTTCACATATTTGACAAGTCGTTGTATACTCAGATGGTCACCCAGTAAATAATCAGAAACATAGGAAAAAGGTTATCAAAATATCAAGAACTACATTTTTTGCTTGGCAAAAAAAAAGTGAGAAGCAGTTCAAATGCTCTGCATCAGAGCAAGAGACAAGCACATGAGTCATTTATAAAATCACAGCATATAACATTTCCAAATGATATTTTTTCAGAACCATTTATGAGAAAGAAATTGCTAAAACACAATACTAAGTCCGGATTCAAAATTAAGTACTTGGCATATCTTAGCTACAAAACATTCTAAAACAGTTTACTTAAATGACTAGTGAATAGGTTTGCGGTTAAGCGCACTGGCTGCTTCTCCAGAGGACTGGGGTTTAATTCCTAGCACCCACATGGTTTCTTACAACCTTCTCTAACTCCATTTCCAAAGGATCTGGCCCCTTCTCCAGGCCTCCACAGACACCATATATTCACCTGGTGCACACAATTGCATGCAGGCGAATGCTCATGCACATAAAAAAAATAAAATATTTTTAAACATTGGAAAAAAACAAAAATCTTAACAATGTTCTCTATAGGCAACAAGATTATGTTTATTGGCTCCCTGGTGTTTTGTTTTTTTCTTTATTTAACACCTCCATTAAATGAGAATGCATTAAGCCATGTCTTAGACCACATTTAAAGTTTATTGATTACCAGAATGATGGAGAAGGGTCATCTGTCTATCTGTTGTTTCATTGGTTAATTAATAAAGAAAACTGCTTGGCCTGATATGTCAGAACATAGGTGGGTGGAGTAGGCAGAACAGAATGCTGGGAAGAAGGGAAGTGACTCAGCTGCCATGGAGCCAGCCGTCAGGTCAGACATGTTGAATCTTTCCTGGTAAGCCACCATCTCATGATGCTACACACATTATTAGAAATGGGTTAATCAAGATGTGAGAATTAGCCAAGAAGAGGCTAGAGCTAACGGGCCAAGCAGTGTTTAAAAGAATACAGTTTCTGTGTAATTATTTCTGGGTATAAAGCTAGCCATGTGGAGCTGGGCGGGAACACAGCCTGCCGTTCCTTCTACACCAGAAGAATCTACCAAAAAAAATTACACATCATGTGTTAGGTTATAGTTCAGTTGTATAGTGCAAGCCTAGCCATCACACAGCCTTGGGTTCAACGGCCAGCATATAAAAGACAGAGGCGAACATCAAGTGCAGCGCCGCTTATATAAGGTGGAATACTGAGTCAAATCAAATTGTTAGAAGTGAGAACAGAGGCTCCTTTGCAGTGGAAGGTAGAGAGGAGTAGGGAATGAGAGGGAGACTGGAGAGTGCTGGTTCCTTTGGATTATTTACTTTTCCAAGATTAATAATTACTCTCACTTGTGACAAAGGCATGTCTTGGTACTGCATACCTAAAATTGGCTTTAAGAAGAAAATTCTAGGCTACTTTTCAGGAAAAAAATACCAAACTGTACATTTTAAAGACAACAGAGCATCATCCAATTAACCTTCTTCTTAGTAAAGAGTTTAATTCATCCTAACTTAGTTACAACACAGCAAGAAAAAAAATAGACGCTCAGCACTTAAAACAAAGCAGTTTCCCAAATTCTCGCACATGACGCTGAATGAGCACAAAAGGCTGGCTGTGTGATGCTTAGTGAACCTAGCCATGCCCCAGGCAGAAGTCAGGTATAGGCTGAGTCACTTGCGTGTTTTCACTGCCCAGAAAAGGAGCAGCTGCCTCCTATGAGGAGGCGAGGACACTTCTTAACAACGCTTTCTCGCAAATGGGTGGAGGAGGGGAAATGAGGATGAGCAAACAGAAAAGGAGGGAAGAATAAGCCTCCGTGGGGGTTGGCCAATTCCATCCCATGGGGCACGTCCATGGGAAAGGATTCCTGAAAACCCAGGTACTAAAAAGCACAGAGACAAGCTCCAAGCAGAAACTATCAATGAAGTTTAGCAATGCGTATTTTTATATTTGTGAGGCATGCTGCAATTTTCTTATTGTATATGTGCACGTGTGTGTAGGGGTCAGAGGTCAATGTCAACTTGGTGTGGGAGGTCCTTCTGTCTATGTATTGCTTTTATTGGTTAATGAATAAAGAACTGCTTTGAGCCTTTGGCAGGGAAGAACAGAACTAGGAGGGGAAAGCTAAGCTGAATGCTGGGAAAAAGAAGGCTGGAGTCAGACACCATGTAGCCCCGCCAGAGACAGATGCTGGAACTTTAGCCAGTAAGCCACAGCCACATGGCCATACACGGATTAATAGAAATGGGTTAAATTAATATGTAAGAGTTAGCCAATAAGAAGATAGAGCTAATGGGACAGAAGTGATTTAATTAATACAGTTTTGTGTGATTATTTTGGTTCCGGGCAGCAGGGACAAACATGCGGCCTCCTCCAACATCAACTGTTTTTCTCAAACCTTTTCCCACCTTAACTTTTTGACACAGGGTCCCTCACTGACCTTAGAGCTCAGGAATTAGCTAGACTAGCTGACCGATGGGCCCCAGAAATCTTGCTTGCACCTCCCCAACACTGAAGGCTCCCTACCTCAGAATTCATCCTCAGGCCCTCATGCTTAAAGCCCTTGGCTGGCTAAGCCATCTCCCAGTGTGAGGCTTGAGTCATGTGCACGTTGAGTAGCGATCGGGCTCTACCCAATCATCATACCCATCGTTAATAGAAGTTATTAAATTAGAAGAAAGATAAGAAGTGAAAAAAAATATAATAGGTAGAATGATAGCAAAGGGAGGAATGAGAGGCTTGAGTTTCTCTCTCTCTCTCTCTCTCTCTCTCTCTCTCTCTCTCTCTCTCTCTCTCTCTC
>JABTXL010012406.1:10935585-10962849 GCA_025134845.1 Neodon shergylaensis
TCCTCTCCTCTCCTCTCCTCTCCTCTCCTCTCCTCTCCTCTCCTCTCTTTCTCTTCCCCGTCTCCCTTCCCTCCCCTCTCCTTCCCTGCCATTTCCTCTCCTCTCCTGTCCTCTCCCCTCTCTTCCTGCTCCCCACACACTAAGCATGTGTTTTGATATTGAAGTATGCCCCCCACTCCTCTCTCCACATATACCCAAATCCACACAAACATCCCATTAGCTCTGTTTCCCTGAAGATCCCTGGCATATCCAAACATACTTTATACATCACAAGTTTAGAAAATTGGCGATTTCATGGACTTAGCTACTATTAATATTTCCCTAAACCTCACAAATCTCTTCTGAACAGGTTGGTTGGCCTTCCCCTGCTGCATGGCCCTCAGGAGGTTCCAACCTTCACACCAAGGGGAACAATGATGGTAATTCATGTGAAAGCGGCTGCTTTCCCTCAGCTTCCATCCTCAGGAAAAGCGGTTGAAATTTTTGTGGATAATGCCCGTCTTTTGATGGCAGCAGGAAGGGGAAGTCTCATGGCTCTGTTGCTTCAGCAACCCAACTTGTGATCATGGGGAAGTCAGCCTTAAGACGAGGAAGGACGGAGAAGCATGGGAAAAGCATGTAAATATCTGTGAACCGGAATGTCCTTATTCCTTATAGCAAATCCCTGGAGCAAATCCTGTCTAATGTCCGTCAGTTCTTTCCAAGGAGTGGTGTGTCTCAACACAGACTTAGTCTCACTGTGCCCTTTGCTTTGCAGCCTGACACCGCTGTCTTACTGAGCGATAGCCTTTACAGAATTCTCTGCAGCCAGTGTTACCTACCCCCAAACTTCCGTCCTCTCAGGTCTTGCCAGAACTAGAGCACTGTCCGACACAATGGACACTTAGCAGGGTGGCTTCAAACCCTGATTGGCCTGGTCAACAGCAAAGACAACAGAATCCCTCCACTCCCACTCTCCGGCCCCTGACGTCCTGCTATTGTCTACCGGACAGCATGTGAGATAGATTCCTAGAACTGGAGGTACTGCTTTGCCATGGGTAATTTTCCTGGCACCTGCCAGTGTTCTTATTTCCCTTGAAAGCCAACTCTGCAGCATATTTCAGCACTACCCCTAACATTCTGTCTGGCTTTTCCAGCTGAAGACCCACTACATTGTTAGTGCAACACTTTGGGCGGTGAGACGTGGGGCTGTGCAGGTCTAAAGCTGGAAGACCTTTAAAGAGAGGTGGTGGTACGTTGTTGAAGGAGGAAGAAAACGATGGTGATCACATGATCTGGACCACCACTGTTAATCAACAGAATTGCAATTTTTCTACAACTTACCAACTTCCTTTCTCCTTCCTTCCTTCCTTCCTTCCTTCCTTCCTTCCTTCCTTCTTTCTTTTTCTTTCTTTCCTTTCTTTCCCTTCTTCCCTTCATACCTCCTTCTTTCCTTCCCTCTTTTCTTCCTTTCTTTTTTTTAAACCAGGAAATACACTAACTCTATTAGAACAATAGCAACCCAAAGTTCCAATTTCTCAGAAGAAAACTAACATGCAGCCAGGGCCACCTGGAAATTGTCACAAGATATCTCATGTCGCATTACTGTTCTGATGGCTCCAGGCAACACTAAAGGTCAATCAAGGACAACTACCACCAGGAATGCAGAGAAGCCAGGTTTTTCACTGGGGGAGCTTCATTGTCAAGGCCTCAGTCTGAAGACCGAGAGTATGCAAGTTGTGTTTTGAAGCCTTTGCTGCGGAAAGAACATATCAAGGTAAGGGCAGAACCTCGCTTCTCCAATTTAAAACAACATAAGAAGAAAAAAAAACAACCACAATTATGAATTAATCTAGGACTATTTCTTCCATAGTCTGCCTGGGTGCTCTATAAAGAACCATTTTTTTTTTCATCCCTACCCTCCTGGTGAAGGAAAGAAAGGCTAACAAGAGGGTAGGACACTAACATATGGTCCTGGTGACACTCTGGGGCTCATTCATGCTCTTTCTGCCTGAGCAATAGGTTGTAGCATGATCAATAAAAACCCAGAGACAGAAATTGGGGTTCAACCTGAAGATCAGCAGCTTGCCTGATGTTCAGAGACCAGCTACACTGGTCAGCCTTACAGACGAGGCAGGGGTGACACACACCTTTTATCCCAGTAGCCACATTAGTTTGCCACGGTAGAAACTGGGTGGTACATGCCTTTAATTCCATGGGTGCATGCCTTTAACCCCAGCCCTAGAGATGAATATAGACAGGAGGAGGCAGCTCTCACACAGAGTCTCATTCTAAGATTCCTAGAGGCGGGACTGCCAGTTCAGACTAGGGTAGAGCTAAGAGTCAGTGGCTGGCTGTTTTGTTTTTCTGACCTTCAGGCAAGCTTTATTTATTAAAATACAAATGAAATATCATTACAGTAGGTATCTATTTTGGTGGCTGCAGCAAGTTGAAGGGGAAGAGATGGCGTTTATAGAACAGATCTGTCTTAGGTTTCCCCAAATTGACAAGCCTCTCTCCTTCCCCTGAATGGTGAATCAGAGACTGTGGGATTTCCACAGATCCCAGAGCAGCTGTCTCAAGATCCACAGTTACCCTCATCACAATTGTGCACCAGGGTGCAGGGCTCATGAACCACGCCTTTGCCATCACCTTTTCAGTTTTCCGGCAGCTGGCACAGATGGTACAGGCAGCCGTCTCCACTAAGTTTCGCACCTATCAAGAAACCGAGGCACTTGCCAGGACACCGAACACAGAGGAGTCTTGGAAATGCAGTATCTGTTTATCTTAATTCCACCTTAATCAAGCAAAATTTAAGGAACAGTCAAGGTGCATCCAGAGGCGGATTTTCCATCATGAACGGTACCCGCCGTTCACATCTGATCGGTCACAGCAGAGGCTGCTGGCATGGGAATGCAGCTTAGTTAGTGACCTACCAGTGGCCCGTCAGCGCCTTCCATCTGGTAGGGTAGAAGAACCACTCGCTCTCAGCAATAGACAGCCCAGTCTTCACCTAAGGGTAAGCTGCCTGCAGACTTTGCTCTCTTTGTTACTTCTCTGGCATCACTAGGTAGATCTCAGAGGCCAATGGCTCCTCCCTGCTGTAAACCTTATCAGTTTCCATAATACATTCCTTAGTCCCACGTTCAGATAGAGCTGTTGGTTTCAAGGGGTGCCCCAGTGATTGGGGCTTTGGGCTTATGACTCAGAGCCTCTTTAAGTCTCCTGACCTGTTTATGGTAGGCAGGAAATGCTCTATTACCAGGTTGGTGACCTTGGCCTGTCACAGAGGTCTCCATTCCTTTCTGTAGCAGGCGGCTTTGCCCAATAGCACTCGTCAGAGTCTCATCTTGAATGATGAATGTTCAGGTTGGGTAGACAACAAAGGAGGGGGCTATGGAGAAAGTGTGCTGGGACCTAGGGCTGGAAGAAAGCGACTAAAGCTATGACCAGCCGATGTAGTGGCCGTGCTTTTTCAGCACTTTCTCTCTCCCCGACGGACTCTCATATTTATCTGATCTACAAAGGCAGAGTGCCGCGACTGAGCAGGAGGCTCACAGAGGTGGACCAAGGCCACACAGTCGTCACATGGTGGGCCTGTGATTGGAATCCAGATAATGTTTTCCTCACTATTGGTTAACGCCTGTGTTCTGTGGCAAAGAAACTACGCAAATACCTCATTAGGAAGTGACACCCCTTATCTTGGACTTTTTAGAGACACAATGGGCATTTTTGCGTCCCCAAATGATACATTTTTTTTGCACTTAAAAAAATAAAAAGAGAAAACTCTAAATCAATCCTTTTCTTTTTGTGTAGGGTTGTTGTTGCGGTTGTTTTTAAATGCTATGATCGCATTTAAATTGTTTCTCCATATTTTTTTCTTTTGGCCTAAAAAGAGAGAACTCAAGCACACACACACACACACACACACACACACACACATACACACACACACACACACACATGCCCCACGCGCATTTTGCTTTATTTTGAGAGAGGACTTTGCTATTCTGGCTAAGTATGAATTCCTGGACTCTCTTCCAATCTCAGCCTCCGGACCAGCTTCAAGTCGACATCACCACACCCAACTCGTTATATTTAGGTTGCAGGAATATGTTTCTGTAGTCCTCTACCAAACTGTGAATGTATTCCATCCCAAAACGAATGAGTGAGGAGCTCGGTGGAGGGACAGTGCTTGTTGGGTGAGCCAATACAAGAGTTGCGAAAGACAGAAGCGAGCATATCCTGCTGGCGCCTTGTCATTTGCAGTAAACCGAGATGTTGAGCGGCAAGCATGCTTTGCAAATAAAGGAAGCGCATAGTTAAAAAGACCCCGTCTTCTCTGCCACGGTTTGGCAGTTGCAAGGTGAGAGGAGAAACCAGTTTCAAGATTAAGTTCAAAGGTCCCTTCCTATGCAAAGGATTTCCTGACTGCTCCCAGCCCACTGGGTTAGAACTGACATTACCCTGTAGAGATCTCACAAGAGGTGCGGGCGGCGTCTACTGCAATTCATAAAGTTGCAGTAAATCTTACTCTTTATAAATAGCCCCTCCCCAAAGACTGTCTTGTAGTCTCTTGAATGACAGCTAGAATTGCCATGACCATATTAATGTCCTTTTCCCACACGATACGTGTCCATGAAATAAATACTTTCAGCATCGTATAGACATGGCCTTCTCACTGCCCTCTGACTTCGGGTCAAAAGTTATGTAAGAAATATAGGTTCACACACACTCAATGTAGTAATTCTCTCGTAAAGGTCTATGTGTTGATACATACACATTCTCAGATCCTCTAGAAACTTAGAGGTTGGTTTGGTGGTAGTACTGTGTATGTGTGTGGGGGGGTGTCTTTTCCTGCCCACCATTTGTCTCATAAGAACCCTCATTAGGAAAGAATAAACCATGGAAACTGGAGCATGGGTGTTCTTATGCTGTTTGCTGACATGGGTGGTTGAATAGCAGTGTCGTAACAGTAATAAACTGGGAGGGACATAACAATCTCTGGTCATTTGTCCCTGTGCCTGCAGACCCAAGCAGAGTCTTTTCCAGCAGACAGCAAACATCGACCTCTGGAATGAGAGTCTTACAGCTCCAGCAGGTCAGAGAAAACGTTCATGGTCTATGCCGAAAGAGAAGGGCAGGAAGTCACAAACAGGTCCTTCCTCTTTCCTCAACTGTTAAAACACCACATTCTGCATGTCCTGAACCCAACCAGTGGCAAATGCCTAAAATAAAAACCGAGAAAATAACCTAAATCAAGAGGTGTGTGAAATGACGAGATGGAGATATGGCTCATCTGCAGAATTACAGAAAACAGAGAAATATTCGTATATTTCTGCACAATTAAGGTTTTTTGAGAAAAGTTTCCTGATACATGGGACCTGAGCTAGACGAACAAGACTAAAAGTTAGGAATGATTACTAAAGGAGAATCCAGAGACATTTATCTCCTCTCCAAAGGTACATGCATTTTCCTATCAAGGGTCAGGGGTGGAGGTGGGGAAGGCTCAAGACCACAGAGATGGTCGATAGGTATAAAGTTTGGAGCTCCAGTCTTTGTAAAGAAATCGATTTATAAGCTTGATCATAAGCAGCCAGGTCTTTTTTGTATTTCCAAGGAGAATTGTCTATACAAAGGGAGACAAGATTTCTCTTTATGTTTCAAAGAACGTGGGTACCTCCTTCTTTAGGTGTAAATGCCCAGGCTGACTTTGGAAAGTGCCCTTGCCTGCTATAGGCACCAGTAGATCCAGGGTGACTGACACTTGGGGTACGAATTTAAACAAGAGGAGTCAGGCCTAGTCATATACATTTGCATCCTAGGCTGAGACAGGAGGATTAAGAGTTTGAGGCTAGTCCAGGTTAATGACAGACTTTGTTTCCATAACAACCAAGCAAAGGACAAGAAGTCTTTTATTTGCTATAAATAAGAAATAATCTCCTTTAGAGACCATCACTGACAGTCACTACAATAGTAATAATACAGCTATTAAACACTGAGCAGGAATGTATGCCCTCTTTCTCTCTATTGACCGAATAAAACAAGCCTCTTACTTGAATCCAATCACCAAACTGCTAATGTAAGAAGAGGCACACCCCTCTTTTGAACAATGAGCGACCACATCATTGGTGACAGTTCAAAGATTCCTTTGCTCAGGGAAAAATGAATTAATTTCTGCTTTCTTTTTAAGACTCCTACTGGCCAACACCATTTCTGAAAATTCATATTGCAGTTGATTAAGAACTATTTTAGGGTCAACGCATTTATTTGGAGTGCTAGTCCCAAACTGATCAAATACTGATGTCCATAAACTAATTTGTTTAATCATGCCCCAAAGCCATGTTAAAAAAAAATCTGCCTAGATGTAGGTGAAAGGGAAGAGTGGAGAGAAATTTTAAAGCTTTGCAAATCAGAGCAGCTCTAGCTAGGAGGAGGCTCTTTGTCTGCAAGCAGCGAGAGAAAGAGAACAACGCCAGGCACAGGAGTGCTGAGTTCCCTTTCTGGAGTGGAGAGGGGATGGGGGGTTGGGGGTGATGTGCACTAAAACAGGAAGTAATGGGACACAGGGGACAGACTGTTTGCTTCTTTAGATCACTCAGTTCTTTGTCACAACACTTTTTTTCAACCCAGTATTTTGACCCATGCAGGGAAGAGTCTCAAAGCGCACGGGAGCTATCCTTTTGGAAGACTGACCACATGGCTGCAATCATGCTCACGGCACTCTTGTAACTGCGAAGCTCTAACACTCCAGGTGACCGGGGATGTTACAAAGACATAAGGAAAAGACAGAAGAAGAAAGTAACAAGAGAACTAGTCTCAGGGAGTTCAGAGTGCACAGCAGCTTCACCGAGTCTTCCAGCCCACCGCAGCTAGGACACCTTGACAAGGCCTTGTTCTTGCCCCCCACCCCTGCCCCATCTCCCACCCAAACTAGGGATCTTCTTTGCTTGTTAATTTTCTACCATCTGTGCTTGAGTGGTAGCCTCTGCTTCTGTATTTTCTTTTTCTGCAATGTGGTGTACACCCCAACTCTTTATCTGAAAGAGAACTTACTTATGATGGCCTGACACTGAGTAAGAAAAAATTTGGCACAATGAGTGGAAAATCAGCTTGACAATGGCTTCAACCAATAAACATTTGTTTGTCAGAGACAAGCTTTGACAAGTATACCACTTACCAGGGTAAGGGCATGGGGATTAGAAAAGTTAGTAAAGGGTATGAAGACAAGAGTGGAAATAATAAAACAGAAAACATAGGATAGTACCGGGAGTTCCAGTGAGTACTGAAATCACCCATGTTTAATTGTCATTTGCTTAAAATACCCCTGGCCCCAAAAGGTAGGAGCATAATAAAAAACTGTGTTAACATGATACAAGGAAATGAATGTCTGTTGCTATAACAAAACAAGTCGTGCTCACACCCTAGACCAAAACATTCTGTAGGCAAACCACTCCCTGGGTAGAATCCATTGTTATCTCCTTAAGGGAGTAGGAATTTAGTTGGCTCCTTAGACATTTATTTGTTTGGGGTAGAAACATTTATTTTCCTCTCCGTGGCAGATTTGCCTATGTGAATGGTCATAGACATTGACACAACACTCAATACTAACACTGATGACTCAGGCTTCCAGTATCCACAGTCTTCCATTTCTGTACATGGTGTGTGTGTGGCGGGGGGGGGGGGGTGTTAAGGGTACATAAGTACATGAATGTTGCAATGGTAAAAGTAAAATGCTGCGGATTCCCAAGTGACTGCAGCTGGCAGCGAGCCCTGAGACCACGCAGCAGGTCCCCAAAGTGGTGGCAGGGAACCACTAGTCCCAGTCAGGGGCCGCGTGGTGGGTGACAGACCTCGATGGGGCAGCCAGTCCCACAAGGAGAGACAGACGGATGAGCACACCACAAAACCATGGTCTCCAAAGGCAGCTGGTTCCAGGCAGAGAGCCATATAGCTGGTGAGAGACAGAGACATGGATAGCCATGCCATGCAGAGTGAGGTTGGATATTTATTTAGTGGGGAATGGAAGGAAAGGGGAGAAGGGGGAAAAGCAAAGAGAGACAAGGGCAGGGGAGGAGAGAAGTGGGGAGAAGGGAAAGACAAAAGCTGCCTCTTGGAGAGGGAGACTGAAAAGGAAGGGACTCAGGCTGGAAGCTGAAGATCAGCTTGCCTCAGTGGATGGGGGTGAGGGGTGGGCATGACTTGTCTCTTAAAGGGACAGAGCAGACCATTACACATGTATATGCTCATTTGGGTGTGCAAATGAGCATGCATATATGTTCACTGGCATAGGGAAGCCAGAGATCGATTGTAAGGACTTCATCAGTTATTCTCCACGATATCTTTTGAGACAGTGTTTCCAATTAAGTCTGGAGCTCACCAGTTTGGCTAGAATGACTAGCCAATGAACTCCAAGGATCTGCTCCATCACTGGTGCTACAGACAATTTGCTGACTGCAAAACATGGGTGCTGCAGATCTGAATCAGGCCCTCAGACTTATATGGCAGACACTTTACCAACTAAGCCATCAACTCAGTTGCACTTCCATTTTAGTTGTGGATTTATTTTCTCCTCAGACTTATTGCAGGAGGGTCGCCCATTGCCACTGCCCAGTAGATATGACTGTGTGGATCAAGCTAGCATGTTCTCTTGTTGTGTCTGTTCTTATAAAGATCCCCAGTCATGCAATACAGACTCTTGCTTACAGATCATTGATCAAAATGAAGTCATAGGATGATATTTTCCTACCCCTAAGGTTGGAAAAGTAATATTGAGCTTTTAGAGCCACAATAGCAAGAAAGCTGTGAGGACAGGAGATTGAAATGACTTAATGAGATAGGCCTGGCATGTGCCACAAGGCACACAGCAACTCTTCATGTAACCCTCTAAGAGAAACCATATGGTAGGTGTCAGTTTCCAAAAGAAACCCAGGGCAAGTCACACTCAGTACCTGGGGCTCCTCCCAGCACCTCTTATCTCACCCCAGGTTTCCTGCCCACCCCCAGCTTCTCCTTCCTACGTAAATCAGACATTTGGGCCACTTGCTCTCTTAGTCCTCTCGGTTCTTCTCTCCCTCTTGATCTCTTGGCTCCTGACTGGCTCACTTTTGACCTTTGGCTCTCTTGGCCTCTTGGTTTGAGGCTCCTTTCTTGGTCTGCTTGTCCTATCCCCCATCTCTTCTCTTCCTCTCTCGATCTCCCCACTTCTTTCTCCTCTTATGGTCTGTTTCAGCATGGACCCCTACCAGATGCCCCTGGCTGTGCTCTTCCTCATATCTACAATAAAACACTTCTCCTCAACCATATCTAGGGATGGTCATGTCCTCATTTTCATTCAGTGGGTGACTTGCCTGTCCCACAAATAACTGACTTTAAGGCAGGGGATCAGATAACAGTGTGACAAATGAGAGAAGTATGAGTACCAAAAATAAATAATGCTTTTCTTAGCATTGGTATGATATGTAAATAGTTGGAACACCCACCAGTGACCCAGTTATACTATAGCCAACTATAAATTAAATTATATATGATTCCACCTTCTATCTCTTGGGGTTTTTTTCTTCTTTTGTTTATTTGATAAAGATTTATTTGATAAAGATTTTGTTTATTTGATAAAGATGTGCTGTTAGATACTTGTCCAGGGGTAAGAGAAGTGGCAGTGAGGGAAACAAGGAGTTTGTCTTTCTGGCAAAATTCCTAGTAACTTTCAGTCAAAAGTTTAGCTTTCTAATAAAGAAAGACAAGTTAAAGAAATGTGTGTGTGTGTGTGTTACACATTTACCCACCTATGCATTTCTTACATCTCATATAAAATCCCTTTTTGTGTTCCTATAATCCTGCTGCATTCTCTGGTAATTATAAACACAATTTCAATAACTATTTGTGGTGACAGTGTCGCCTATATTTATACAACTTGTAAAAGAAAAAACATAGGGTATATACAACACACGTACTTTGGGTGTATATAATTGTAGCGAGCTCTCCAGATGGTGATAAAGACGACATCAAATAGAAAGTTAGATAAGAAGCAGTGTGCAGAGGCCTGGGGGAGCGTGTGGGGCTAACGGTATTGGCTATAATTTATAGACTGGGAAAGAGAATGTGAAACTCTGTGCTCTAGCTACGGACTCTCAAGCGCTCTGCTTTAAAGGGAAGCAGGCAAACACACCTGCCCTGCTAAAGGGGAAGGAAATGCCAGCGCCTAGGCACAGTGTGTATTGCTCATTGTTCTCGCTGGCTCATGCTTTATTTCTAAGCTTTTAGCTTATTTTATTTGGCTTATTGATTTTTTTTTCTAAGCCATGCTAAGTGTGGCCGTCAAACCATAGCTCCCGTCCTGAGCAGCAGTTCCATGTCCATTTAGCTTTGGATGACCCACCCTCACCTCAAATTTGTTTTCTTAGTTTAAAAATCTACCTGAGGCTACAGAGCGGACCATCATATAGTTGGATATTCCCCAATGATTAGGCATTAGAAATTGCCAAAGAAGCCAAAGCACTGATTAGTTATTCCTTTCTGTATTGGCTTCACAAAATTTGTATAATTGGATTCTTAAAGTATATAGTTTATTTATTTTTCTTCTAATCTTATTAGCTTGTAGAACTTACCCCTTGTCCAACCCCAACCTCCCAATTTAGCAGGCTACAGCATTGTAATGTATTTAAGAAAAGATTTCCTGGACTATAGGTACAGCCCAGTTGGTAGAGTACTTGGGAAGCATGCACGGAACCCTGGGATTGCACCCCAACATTGCAGAAACCTGGTGTGATGATGCATACCTATAATCCCAACACTCAGGAGGTGGGAAGATCAGGAAGACAGGATGATTGGAAGCTTAAGGCTACTAGTGAGTATGTAGCCAGACTGAGATACATGAGGCCCTAACTCAACCAACCAGCCAACCAAACAAACAAATAAACACCTTCTCAAAATTAAAATCTAGACTCAGCCACCCCCAACCCCACCCTCCATCCCCCACCACACATACTTAGGATACTTTAATCTCATTGTTCTCCTTGAGAACTGGCAAGGCTGTGGTACTGCCCTTTCAATGCATGTCCCTGGGTGGACACAAGCTTTATGGGGGTAGGTGCCATGTCTGCTTTGTTCACGTCTGTATTTAAGCTCATAGCTATCTTGGGTAGTCACAGAAGCACTCGACAACATTCAGTGAATGCATAAGCATCTTCCATTTCTGAGGGACAACAACAGTGTTTCCAAAAGGATGTTTTGCTTTGTGCGTGTGTGGTGTGCTTGTGAACCTTTGTCCAAACGCTTCCTCAGAAATGGAAGACTTCGTCCCATCCCCCACCTGCCACCAGGAGGGCTGCTAGGGATCACCTCAGCTGCAGCCTTTTTTGGGGAGGTGCTTCAGCTGAAGTCATGGGAAGCCCCAAATCGTGTCCTCTTTTGGCTTGTGTTCAGGACTGGTAAGGCATGGTTTTACTTCTCACACCCATCTAGGACACCCCTACTAGGTCATCCCAACTCCAGGTGCAGCTTGTGAGGTTGGGATGTCCTCACACAGCAGTTCTTGCGCTGCTTCTTCCAACCTCCCTTTTACAGGGGTTGATCCCAGCAGCAGCACCTAAGAGATGTCCTGCACCTTGCTTTCCAATTCCTGTATCCACTACAGCAAAGTCTGCAAACCATGTAGCGTGGTCTAGCCTACTCTACACTGCTAAACAGCAAAGTGCAGTAATTTCCCCTCCCACCCACGCAATGCCTAGAAATGCAATGTAGATCATAAGCAAACCAAAGGAAATCAGCTTGCAGATGGTATAATGCCTTCCTATTCCAAGGAGCATGGTATTTGCTGTGTACCTTTTCCAGAAATGCGGAAATATCACTCATATCTATACTGACATTAAAAATCTAAGAAATACTAGGCTGTGAGACTAACATATATGGCATGCTTTACTTGGTAATTCCTAGTCTGCAGTTTGCTTAAAGACAGGACTTTAGTTCAGCAAAGACTGACTGAATGTCATGCAGAGATTTCAGCCTTGTGTAGAGCTTGCATTCTAAGAAGCAGAGAAAACCAATCAGTGTGTATATTGCAGTGTGTGTGGGAGGGTGGAAAGGTGTCATTGAAAATAGGGTGGGTTAAAGAGAATGGGAGAGTGGGTTGCAGTCTAAAATCTTTGCAAAGACGGTGATAAGGAGAGGACAGAAGCGGGTGAGGCAGCTTGTTTGAGGATAAGTCCTAAGTAGTGTCTATATTAAGGGTAAAGACACTAAGTGGATGTGAGAGACGCAAAGGGGCTGATCTCTTGATAAGAGACTACGTGATAATTTGCCATTTAACAGTTATTTATTAAAATGGACATGCACTTTTTGTGTGTGTGGTAGTTGCTTGCTTTTTCTAAGAACGAAGTGCTTACCCCAAGCACATTGGGTTTGCGTTTTGGGTGTCTGCACAAACAAAAACCAGGGGTTCAAGTTCCACAGACAAAACTGGCAGGAATTGGAGAAGGCTTTTTTGAATTCTTCTGAAACCTCAGGCTTCAAGACGCCTAGATGGTAGATGGATGAGATAAACATGGTGTCTGGGTTGTGGACCAAGACAAAGCTCTGCGACAAACACAGAAAGAGGAATTGCAGAAGGTTGTGTCAAGTTGAAAGAAAATGGTAACTTTTGGAGCAGAGTTCCCCAGTATCCCAGAGGCCAGATCCTGAATAGAGAGAAGGCTCGTAGAGCTTCCAGCCTCGGGCTAGTCCACTCCTCCAACTCGCCTAATCTTTCCATTCACGCCCTGCTCGGCGGCGAGCGAAACCTCGCAAAGCCAGACCTCGCCCTTTCCCGGCGTCCCAGTTCACTTCTGACCCATCTAAAACCCGCCTAAGACCCGCCTTCTCGTGGAGACCCCGCCCCCTTCCCCACGCTCCAGTCAGACCCCGCCCTGACTCCGCCCCCGATGGGCCGTCTCTACCTTTGCCTCTACTCTTCGCCCTGCCAAGGCTCCGCCTCCCTCTAAAGCCACGCCCCTCAGGGGCTGGAGTCTTTGACTTTGGTCCCGCCCATCCCTCCAGACCCGCCCCCTACGGGTTTGAGCGCTACGCTGGGCGGACGTGACGCCAGGCCCGAGCCGTGGGCTGCACGGGGACCTTGTCAGACCTACCTCTTGCTCAGGAATGGACCCGCTGGTCGCAGCCAGCAGCATGATTCTGCTGGTGGTCCTGATGCTGTCTGCGGAGGCCGCGAGCAGAGCCGTGACTAGCACCGAGGATCCAGAGACGCCTTCGGGTAATGACTCCGAGCCTCTGCGGGCAGGGTTGGGGCTGGAGGTCAGGCGGGAGGCCGGGAAGTCCCTTCTAATCGGGCTGTGTCGCTCTGGGCAAGGCAGTCCCGGATCCCGGGACCCTAGGAGCGCGCGGCTCACCGCGGTTTACACACCACTCTTGCCTCTTCTTCTTTGCCAACGCAATAACGCAAACCTTTAGTAACTAAAGTTTAATCTGTTATAGTTAGTTTCCAGGGCAGCGTTTGGCATTGTAAATACAACTCACTGTTTACAGACTTATTTTCCGGGTGTTGGCCAAATTCTTTGTGTAGGAGAGAAGAAAGATGTGCCAATTGATAGTGATTCTGTTTTGCTAGTCTGGTTTTTAAGTATAAAACTGTAGGGATTTAGGGGTTCTTCCTATAGAGCAATTAATTCCTCAGAACCTTTGATTTCACCCGCTAATCACATTAACCACCAGGGAATACATGCTGGGGATAGTTTACCGTGAATAGAGCTCTAGAGAGAGCGATGAAACTTGGCATCCGCTCCCTCCCAGTCGCTAGTCTTAAGTGCCCCAGATGTTTCCAGCTAGCAGCTGCTGGAAGGCCTGGAGATACCCAACCCCCTTTAACTCCCAGGCGCCCCAGTTAGGTGTGCAACATTCCCGTTCAGCCCTGCCTTGACTTCATCTTCAAAGGCTAAGCAAAACTAATCACAATAGATAGGAAATAGCCACCTAGATGTCAGTCGGCAGAAGAACAGATAAAGAAAATGAGGTGCATATACAAAATGAAATTCCATTCAGGTATAAGGAAACTGGAAATAATAATTGCGGAAAAATAGAATCAGAAATAGTGTTAGTTGTGTTAAGTGAAATAAGCCAGGTTGAGAAAATTCAGAAAACAAATACTATGTTTTCTTACCATATGTAGACCTAGATTTTAAGTGTGTGTGGTGTTTGCGTGTGCTTGTGTGTGTGTGTGTGTGTGTGCGCGCGCGCGCGCGCGCGCGTGCGTCAAGACCATGAGAGGGAGGAGAAATAAAACAATAAAAACAGGGCAATAAAACACATGGATGGGACATGAATGAAAAAGGGAGGGTTCTTGGGGGAGGGAGGCAACCAGAAACAGAGGCAGGAGCAACTGGGGGACAAATTAGAAAGCATGATGACATGTATGTAGTCTGTATGAAAAATGCTGTGTGAAAATCTATTACTTTGGTACTTTAACATTTTTAATTAAACAGAGAATACAGTCAGTCATTCAAGAAAATGTCAAGCAAACAAGTCATTAGTCATCCCTTAGGATAGGCATGGTGCCAAGGGCTAGGAAGACAAGTTTGGTTAGGACTTACTGGGTGCTGGCAACTGTCTTAGCAGAGGGCATAAAAGATCTGTTTTCACAGTCACCTGTAATGTAGTGGCGCTGGTATCTCCATCTACAGTGAGGCACACAGGGCTGCCCAAGTGGTAGAGATCACATTCTTAACCACCCTGCCAACAGCCATTACCCAGGGCAAGCTGCCTGTCCCCGTGGGCGATTGCAGCACACCGCGATAAGAACTTGAACTTACTTAAAGGCTGCTGGGAACTAAGATAAGAGTCCTAAACCCCACCTAGGGGACTCTGGGAAGATTTCACAGAGAAAGTTAGCCCAAGCTTAGCCCCAGAGGTCTAGAGCTGGGAAGTGCCATGTTAAGCTAGAGGGATAGTAAGTGTCTTATCATAGACTGTGTGTCAGAACCGCAGGACGAAGCAATTGAAAGTCTTGTGTGTAACAGAAAGGGATGGAAATGTGGCTTTAGCTGAGAAGTTTATTGGTTCAGAGAAGCCAAGTTAAGAAAATGAGAGCGATCACCTTGGCTTCAGGAAGCTAGCACTCGGAACACAGGAAGGCTGCAGCTTACCGTTTCTTATTTCTAGAGGCCTGGCTATGGACAGATTACCTATTTGACAATAGTGGTAAGTGCTGGTAGCCTTTGGGTTTTAAAATATTGCAACTTCTATCCAAGCAACATCCCACAAGGAAGGCTCTGATTTCCCTAGCTTGACTGGATGCCAACTGGTGTAGGAAGGACATTGTTGGAAGGTGTGGTATGGGATTTTCAAAAATAGAAGCATAATGTTCCCGACAGAAGTGAAGGGCCTGCACCAAGAAAATAATGCACCCCCTATTCCTGGTGTGATGGTGACCTCGTGCAGGTTTAGATAATGCTAGTTCAGAAAAGCCAGGCATCATATAAAGTAGTCTGAGGAAGAAAATCCATTAGGAGGCCAGAGCTCAAGGTGGCAGAGGGATTCCTTGAGGAGAGGCTGTGTAATGGAGGGAAGGTGACCTTTGAAGGAATACTGAGAAGGCAGAGTCCGTTGGACTCTTGCTGTGGGCAGAGAGAATGATCCAGCTGCCTGCTGGGGCAGCACCTTAAATGGAGTACCAGGCACTTCCTTCTGCTGAGGTTCCTCTCTGTGACTTCGTGGTTTTCAAGTCTTCAAATTCTGCCCTCTGTGATAAGTTCTGCTCCCTTCTGCACTGTACCCTAGCATCTTATACTAATTTTTAATACATTATTATATATTATTTATATATTAATTTTATAATA
This sequence comes from Neodon shergylaensis, assembly GCA_025134845.1. Classification (NCBI taxonomy): domain Eukaryota; kingdom Metazoa; phylum Chordata; class Mammalia; order Rodentia; family Cricetidae; genus Neodon; species Neodon shergylaensis. Next base: position 10,951,389 of record JABTXL010012406.1, read on the forward strand.
TAATTTTAAAAGTTAACATGCAAAATTTAGCAACACGCAGAAATAGTGTAGATGGTTTTGTTTTAATTGTGCAGGTAATCAGAACGAGATTTTGGTTAGTATGAGGTGACTTCAAGAGAGAAAAGAATTGGTTCATTTGTAATTTTCTTATTAAAGGGGCATCTTTATTTTAGATTCATAAATAATAAGAATACAAAATACCCATTTTAGTCCTGACTGAGTTATGGAAGGGACTTGCTGTAATGCGTTATTCGGGTTTCACGGTGAGCCATAAAGCAGCACGATTGCAAGAAGCAGATTCTTGTGAAGTTATCAGAAAGCAACCATCTCCACTCCGCTCATATGTGGAGGCAATAGCCCTTGTTTTAGTAAGCAGTCACAGGGATGTTTAGTGAAAACAAACAAGGCTCTGTGCGCTGTTATCTTTACTTACCTTCCCTAAAGTTTTATTTTCTCCTTCATAAAGTCTGTACCATAATCCTGCCATTCATGGTATGGCTTGGAGAATACCTGAGCTGTGCCCTGTAGAGTCTGGTATGCAGGAATCACTATCACTTAGAGTGTGTAGCATTACTTCAACAGATAATAGTTAATGTTAAATTATTTTAGTTATGTATGAAGATCTGTATTGGCCTTTTTTTAAAAAAAAAGTCATCAAGATCAATATAAGAAGTTTAAAATTTGCTCAGGAGTGAAACTCGTTTTTCTAGCATTCACTTGTTTTTTTGTTTTGTTTTTAGCAGAAAAGGCCAGTTTGCTTTTTTTTTTCCAGTTCCCATTTTTTCTATTTTTCACTTTAAGAATAAATTAGCCCAGGGGCTTCAACTATAGTTCAGTGACAGAACACATGCCTGGCATCCACAAGGCCCTGGGTTCAGTGACTGAAATAAAGGAAGTAGAAGGGAGTCTGAAGATATCCCTATTCAGCTTAACCCACGACGTGCTGCCGCCTCCCCAAACAGAAGCTGAAGTGCATGAAGGAAAACAGCGCTTCCCACAGATTGGGAATGGCCCATTCCAGCGGGAGAAGGTAGTCATAAATTTATTTTGACAGAAATAACAAAACCTTGGTATTTTCTACTTATGTAGATTCCTCATTCCAGTTCTCAGTTTGCAATAAGGCATCACCCTTGTGAAAACAGAGGTGTCTCCGTGCAGCTCTTCCTATCTGCAGGCCAGTAGACCTTTGCTCTGAAGGTCAGCCATTTGGAAAAGGGCCAGGATGTTTGATTTCATTATGACCTTTGGTTTTGAGTTGAAGGAGTCTGGGAATTAAATAATTCAGAGCCCTTTTTCTGAAAACAAGTTCCAGAAAACGTCTGTTTTCAAGAGACCACAAAATCTGTAGGGTTGTTTTAGTCTGTGAAACTATTCTAGCGTCATCTTAAACTCCAGAGATAATAATGCCTCTTTGTTTCCTCCGTGTGTATTTTTACTTAGACAGTGTAAATATATCCCGAATAGAAGCTTGCTATGAACCTTAGTTACTTCAACCACTCTGCACTGTAATTTAGAGGTCAGGTGATAAAATCTGAAACTTACTGACGAGTGTGACAGTTGTCGTGCAAAGTTTGGCAAAGACAAAAGTGGTGTCTAGTAGCCTAACCACATGGTTTCTCTTCTGGTTGTATTAAACCACAGGTGATGTCATTTGGTATAATAACCAAAAGTGTCTCTTTAGTAGTAAGTCATGCTATAATCCGTTGAAACTTCTTCCTACTGCCTGTTTGCTTGATGTGGGATATATAGTGATTTGGAGGCCGGCCTGGGCTACTGTCTCAAACAAGAAGGTTGACACGCGTAGGTAGTATTTTATTATGATGAAGGTCATCACACACGATTCACACTCTAAATTCTTCACTATGGTTGTAAGCCTATCTCCCCAAGGCTGCTCTCCTGGGCCACATATCTTAGGGGAAGGTCAAGTCCAGTCTCTTAACAGTCTCTGATTCAAGGGTCAGATTCTGGGGGAGTCTCTCCCTCATGTCACAGGGTAGATCAAGCCGGCATCTCTCCCGATGTGCAGAGCAGGGCATTGCTCTTGGTCTCTGCTTATATGCTGTCCAGTATGAGTTTTGGAGTACTAGTCATGTGTCTGTTTTCTTGAGTGAGTGATGTCCCTGGATTCTGGCTGTCAGGTGCAGCCTTGGGTATAGTGGTGATCCTGACTAAGCTGTTTTTTTTGTTTGTTTGTTTGTTTGTTTTGTTTTTTGTTTTTTTGAGACAGGGTTTCTTTGTAGCTTTGGTGCCCGTCCTGGAACTAGCTCTTGTAGACCAGGCTGGCCTCGAACTCCCAGAGATCCGCCTGCCTCTGCCTCCCAAGTGCTGGGATTAAAGGCATGTGCCACCACCGCCCGGCCGACTAAGCTGTTTTTATATGTCTAAAAGATGTTTGTTTTTTTACTATGCTCATTACATCTACAGTGTGATCCTGTCTCAAAAAAAAAAAATCAATCAATCAACAACAAAGCACCCGATGTTGTACAAGACTGTTATTGCTTGCGGTTTTAGGTTGCATGACTCAGTGGCTTCTTCCTAAATATAAATGAACTTTGATAATGTTGCAAGTATTCAGAGTGGCTTCTGTGTGCCTTTTCCTCAAGGCAGGGATTTCATATTGTATATGTACAGTTAGAAACTGATGGAGGTGGGTCTTGTATCTTATCTGTTGCTTTCATTGGTTAACTAATAAAGAAACTGCCTTGGCCCTCATAGGACAGAAATTTAGGTAGGCGGAGTAAACAGAACAGGATTCTGGGAGAAAGAAGCTGAGTTAGTGAGTCGCCATGATTCTCCCACTCCAGACAGACACTTATCTTCTCTGGTAAGCCACCTCGTGGGCTACGCAGAATATTAGAAATGGGTTAATCTAGATGTGAGAGCTAGCCAATAAGAGGCTAGAGCTAATGGGCCAAGCAGTGTTTAAATGAATACAGTTTCTGTGTAATTATTTCGGGGCATAAGCTAGCCATGTGGGCGGCCGGGTGCCGGGGATGCAGCCCCGCCGCTCATAATACAACAAGAAACCTACTTCTATTGGGAATAGTTAAAAAGAGGATCTTAAGTAGTAGAGAGATGCCTCAGGGGTTAAGGATGCTTGCTGCTCTTACAGAAGATTCAAGTTTTGTTCCCAGCACCCATATGGCAGCCAACAACCATGTGTAACCATGTATAACTTCACTTCCAATGGATCAGGCCTCCACGGGCACCAGGCACTCCTGGGGTGCACACCTACACATGCAGGCAAACACTCATGCACATAAAAATAAATCTTAAAAAACTTAAATGGTTTTAAAAGGAAGAGCTCGCTGTTAGAAGTTGGAGGAAGGGGCATCCTTGTGCTATGGAGGAGACTTCGCAGCTTTCATGATGTGCAAGTAGAAAGTGTGCTCCTGGTCCTGTGTGATCAGCCCAGGAGGCTCCCAAGCAAGGCGTGGAAGGCACCACCTGGTCTTTGCTCATTTCTTGTCAAAATGTGAACGCCGGCAAGTTAACTATGGAAAAGTGGTTTAAAGGAAATCAGGATAGCAGATCTTTTGCTGAGGTTCCTGATCCATTTGCAGTTTTGTGCAGGGTGAGGGATGAGGGTCCAGCTTCATTCTTCTGCATGCAGCTGTCCGCTTTGTCCAGCACCATTTGTTGAAAATGCTGTCTCTTCCTCAATGTGTTTTTTGGCCTCTTTGTCAAAAATCAGGTGACTATAGAAGCATGGGCTTACATTTGGATCCTCAGTGCTACTCAGTTGATTAATGTCTCCGTTTTTATGCAGCAAGTATGCTATTTTTATTGCAATAGTTTTGTAGTATAGCCAGAACTCAGGGAATGAGATCCCTCTAGCAGTGTTTCTATTGCTTATGATTCTTTGGGCTTTCCTGTGTCTTTTGTGCTTCCATATGAATTTTAAGATCATTTTCAGTTTCTGTGAAGAATTGCTTTGGAATTTTGATGAGGATTACATTGAAGCTGTGCATTGCTTTTGGTAGGATGGCCATTTTCAGAATATTAGCCCTACAAATCTATGTGCACGGAAGGTCTTTCATCTTCTGATTTCTTTCTTCATTGTTTTAAAGCTTTCATTGTACAGGTCTTTTACTTCCTTGGTTAGGTTTATTCCAAGATAAATTGTTTTGTTTGTTTTTTAGGATAAATGTCAAACCATTCAAAATCCCATCCTGGTTGATAGAAGGGATCATGAAGACCTCCTCTCACTAAGGAGCAGTTGCCGGCTACTGGGGGAAGGAGAGTGCCAGTTAAATTCAGAGATATTCTCACCCCAGCCCCCTCAGGCTGTACACGCTCCCAGCAGAAGACCCTACAGCCAGGCACAGACAGGCAGCCTTAAGGGACTTAGAGCTCTTAAAAAACAAACAAAAAAAACCAGCTCCAAAAGTTTAGCGGGACACAGGGTGATAAGGGATATGGATGGAGGGAGTGGGGGATAAATTTGATCAAAACATCATGTGCATGTATGCAATTCTCACAGAAAGAGCACGGAGAGCGAGAGAGAACTGATGGTTTGCTGTTTTCAAGCTCTGTAGAGGCCGCTGGTGCCGAAACCGAGAAATGACTTAGTAGTTCAGATTCATCATGAACACCCACCTCCACCTGACCTGTTTTTTTTGTTTTTGTTTTTGCTTTTTTTTTTTTTTTATCTTTTTTTATCTCACAGGCTGATCTTGGAATTCTAAACACTCTATTCAAATGCCACTTAAATGCTGGCATTATAGGTGTGCCCCACCACACCTGGTTCACTTAGTGTGTTGGTTTCGAGATTTGTGTGTGTGTGCGCTGGTTGACTTAGGTAAGCTGTAGTCATTGTGGGCTGGTTATTTGGTATTAATGTTGAATTGTTCTTAAGAGGGGGAGTAGAAGCTTTTATTTATTCTTAAACCATGGTTTATTAACTGGAACCTAGGCTGTTTGGGAAGGCAGAAGTCCAGACACACTCTCTGAAAGAACACCCTCCTAAGGGAGCCCCAGGTTTCCATACTGTGAGTGGCCGTGGGCAGTCTTCAAGAAATCAGGAAAGGAAGGAGCCAGGCAAGAGCAGTGTGTTTAGGCTTGCCCTCAAGGAAGCTGCTTAGAAAACCAAAGCTTATAGGTACTGATGTCCCAGCCTGCATCTGTGGTGTTTCTGGAAGCATAGTAGAAAGTTTGCAGTTGTCTGGCTAATGGCCACAGAAAGATCAAGCAAGTCCTGCTGAGTGCCTGGGTCTGGAGACAGTCACCCCAACCCCTTCTTCATAATCTCAGTCTTTGCCATAAGCTTTACCCTATGTTGATAAATAATATAGAAACTAGATATATTTTCAAAACAAATGTGCTGGGAGAGAATGAAATACAGTAATCATAAAGCATTTTAGAATAAAAGCATTTCCCCCTCCAAACAGTAAAGAGCTACTTAAAATTATAAACATACATAGCGCGTTTCTCCAACTGTTATGCTCTTGACCTTTGGAGCTGGATATTCATTGCCATGGTGCTCCTCTGTCCATAGCATTGTTGGATCCTCAGCAGCCTCTCTGACCTTTGCCCTTCGGATGCCTGTGGTAGACCCCTTCCCGACTTAGAGTCCAAGTTATCAGGACCAAAAATGTCTACAGACATTGCATACTGTCCCCTTGGGGACAAAAATCATGTGTTTTTGTAAGTCACAACTTAAGGAAGAAGTACTAGGGGGAAAATGGCAGTAGGATTTGTGACCTTTAATGATGTGGCATGGGGTGTGGGCATTGGAATATTAGCCTGCAGCTTCCCTCATGCTAGGCAACCACTCTTTCACTGACCTACAGTCCCCTCGATAGAAAGGTAATGCATGTGTTAAACAATTATGAATTAAAACAGTGGAGCAGTCTGGTCTTAAATATTAAAAATGTTTATTATAGGAGAAAAATATCTGGTAGGTGTTTCCAAGCAGGTATTTTACATATGTAAACTAATAGGTGTCCTAGTTTCATTTCCATTGCTGTGATGAAAACTCCCTGGCAAAAACAGCTGAGAGGAAGAGGGTTTATTTGGGCTCACAATTCCAGATTACTGTCTGTCATCGAGGGGAAGTCCAGGCACAGGGAACATGAAGCAGCTAGCCACATCATATCCACTCTCAAAGCACAGAGAAGGGAATTAATGTGTGCATACTAATTGCTCAGCTTCCAAATCCAGGAATTGTACAACCCACTTTTAGGTTTCTTCACGTCCACACAGCAACCTGATCTATGCAATCCTTCACTGAGACTCTCTTCCCAGATAATGTCTAGGCTGTGTCTAAGTGAGATAATTGAAATTATCACAATGTCTCATTCAACAGAAGACAAAGTCCAAAAGAGCGATCTAACAAATAACTGGGAAAGGACCTGGGTTTCTTAATGATTTGGCCTGGGGTGTAATTCTTGATTAGAACAATCTAAGTAAGCATAATTCGTATCATTATATTGATAAAAAAATATAAGCATGGGCTTGGGTGCTGTTAGAGCACTCGCGGAAGATGGCCAGGTGTGCAGGGAGCCACCTTACCTGCGCACATCCTCATGCATTGATGGGCTTTAGCTTTTGAAGTCAGTCATGCTTAATGTCCAGGTAAGATCGAACGATCTTAAATTTGGGGTCACATCACCATCTTTACATTTGTGGTCATCCACCAGCCCTCTCCCTGTGACTCTTGGGAGTCCTCCCCACAAATCTTTCAGGAGTGGTTTAAAGGGAGAAAAGGCACTGCCCAGGAAGCAGTGTTGATGACACTGGATGACCAGTGTCTGCTTCCGCTGTTGCTATGCAGATTTCCGTGTGCTGTTTAGAAAAGAACAGCACACCTTCCCCGCGGGAGGCAGTGTTGAGAGCCTGGTGGCATTCTCGAGTAAGAGTGTGGCCAGTTCTTCTGTAGACATCGAGAGCAGTCTGCGCTGGCGAACACTGAGAACTCTGTGATCACAGTGAAGCGAATAAATGATTGTTATTATGGTAGGCAGTGTGTTTGTTTATCGGAGCCGTTCAAATGCAGTGTGTTTGTTTATCGGAGCCGTTCAAATGTTGTGGGAGTTGTCTTATGCTGTTTGTGTTTCCCATATATACTAGTTCATGTTCCCGCTGCTGTTTCAAAATACCCAACAGAAGCAACTGTTTTGACTCAGTCTGAGGGCTGCAGTTTGTCCTTGGGAGGAGGGGTGGCAGCAGAGAGTAGAAGTCAACTCAGTCACACTGAACCCAGTCAGGAAGAGAGATGATGACGATCCCTACTTCTTCCCCCACCTTTCTCTTTTTGTTCAGTCTGGGACCCCTTAGAACAGTGGTCTCAACCTTCCTAATGCTATGACCCTTTAATACAGTTCCTCATGTTGCGGTGACCCCCACCAACCATAGCATTATTTTCATTGCTACTTCATAACTATAATTTTGCTACTGTTATGAATCACAGTGTATTTTTTTTTAGATAGAAAGTTGCCATAGGGGAATCAACCCAGAGGTTGAGGACCACTGTCCTAGAATGATGCCTCCCACATCCAGGGTGGGTCTTCTCTCCTCAGCTAACTTCTCCAGAAACTGCTGTCACAGAGACCTGCCAAGGTTTCTCTAGTGGGTGACTAAATATATTCAAGGGCACATCGAGGATTAACCATCACGGCTTACGTCGTGGTGATGTTTGCATAGCCTAAAGTGAATCAGAAGTCATCTGCGCATTTTCAATAGAACATGTCCTATGAGTTCGCTCTGATTGAAATGGCTTCAGTAGCTGCTGCACTGCCTCCACTTCCGTGTGCATGTTGGACTAATGTGCCGTTGCATAAGGCTTTCTGTTGCCGATGTTAGTTTCTTACTGTGACCCTTTTTGGTTTTGAATCTCTTACAGTGCCTGCACCAACGAATGTTCTGATTATGTCTTATAACTTGAACCCTGTCCTGTGCTGGAAATACCAGGATATGCCACAGACTCCCACTTTTACTGCGCAGATAAAAAACTATGGGTGAGTATTGCTCAGTTATTATTTCTATTCAGTTTTAAGCTGGATCCTTTTGTAGTCCATGCATCTCTGTGGTCCTCCAAAATCCCTCACCAAACTTTTATCGGCTGTCTGCAGATGTCACAAAATGCTAAGGATCCAGTTTAGCCCTACTCGGTGGTGAAGCAGAGAAGCACTACGGCCGTCCAGGATTTCTCTCTAGTCTCTGAGTAAACTAAAGTTTGTTAGCTGTTAGCAAGGACTAGCCACATGCAGTGCAGTTAAGGTCAGGGAGGGCCAACACCACCTGGACAGCGGCTTACCAGTCTTTCGGAATAAATACTCACAAGTCAAGTCTTGGAAAACAAGACTTCAGTGTGGATCTGTCGCCTCATGATTTAATAAGGAATGGAGGTTAACCACTTGATAGGCATGCTACAAAGGCAACCTTTGTATCTGCCCTTCAGATCACAGTGAATCCTTCTCCTAGGCTTGGTATCATGCAAACTGGTAATTTGATAAAGGTGTTAGCACTAGCACAAAGGTCTATCCTGAGTGTGTTCTTTTAAGTAACCTGTGGAGCAAAACCGCATGAAGGCATGAGTATCCCGTTCAGCACAAGTCCACAGATATTTCAGGAGCTGTTCGTTACTATAACTTTGTCTAGTTAGGGTTTCTGTTACTGCAATGAAGCACCGTGACGAAAGCAACTTGGGAGGAAAGGGTTTATTTGGCTTACACTTCCATATCACTGTTCATCACTGAAGGAAGGTCAGGACAGGAACTCAAACAGGGCAGGATCCTGGAGGCAAGAGCTGATGTAGAGGCCATGAAGGGGTTCTGCTTACTGGCTTGTTCCCCATGGCTTGCTCAGTCCAGGAGTGTTCCCACCCACAGTAGACCGGGCCTCCCCCATCAATCTCTAAGAAAATACCCCACAGGCTGTGTCCAGGCTCCTTTTATGGAAGCATCTTCTTAGTCAAAGGTTCCCTCTCTCAAATGATTTTTAGCTTGTGTCAAATTGACATAAAACTCTCCAACACGGTCGCTTAGTAAATTGACAGAAACATTAAACTCTGAAAACATTCTGTTTGAAAACTCGGGGAGACAGAAACCCTAATAATAATTAATATGAATGCAAATAGATCTGGCTCTGGGGAAAGAACTTTTATCTGACAAACCTTACTATGCTTACCTTGGCACATTTTTTTTATTTTGTGGTGCTGGAGATCAAACCCAAGTCTCTACACATGCTAGGTAAGCTGTCTACCACTGCACTGCACCGCCATCTCCCATGCTGCATTTGTGTTTGTTTATGCATGAGTGCAGGTGTGTGTGTGTGTGTGTGTGTGTGTGTGTGTGTGTATGTGTGTGTGTGTGTGTATGTGTGTGTGTGTGTGTGTGTGTGTGTATGTGTGTGTGTGTGTGTGTGTGCAAGAGTGTGCGCATGTATGCACACATACATGTGGAGGGTGGGGACAACCTCATATTATTCCTTGTTTATTTTTTGTTTTGTTTAATGTAGGTTCTGAGGCTTGAACTCAGGTCCTCATGCTTTGCACAGCAATGACTTGATTGACTGAGCTGTCTCTCCTGTCAGCGTTTGCTTTTAGGTCTGTTGATTCCACGTTAGGGTTAGGAACTTACCCGAAAGACACACTGTTCTAAAAATACAACTTGAGATTCAATAGGAGATTGAACACATGACTGCTATAAAAATGGGTTACTGTATTAGCTTTGTAAAATATGAAGAAAATTTTATATTTTATGGACCTAAATGTAGTGATTTCCAGACTATATTGTTCAATGAAAGTAAAGTTAAGTTCTATAAGGTTTATGCACTGTGCCCCGCTGGGGAAGATGAAAGAGATGGACTGTCTGTGTGGGTGCTGTCTTACTCTGGGAAAAGAAGGGCAGGGAGTGAGAACCCTGAAGCCAGAGAGATCAGCTTTCTGCAGGAACGGGTAACAAGCAATGTGTGGAAACCAACTGGAAGAACCTCATGTTTCTTAGAGAAATGCTGATTCCAGTGTTAAGCCAAAAAAACAAAATAAAGGTTTTTTATAGGGATTTGAGGGAGTTTGATTTGTTAGATTGGTTTATCAGGTTTTTGTCTTTGTGGGGCTAAGGTCCAACTTGTTCACATAAACAACAAACACTGTACCTCCAAGCAACCGCCTTAGCCTGGGAAGACAGGAAAGTAATTAGAAAGTCTCCCTATGACAGACACAGATGATGGGGCGTGTCCAAAGGATCTTGAAGCCATCTTGAAGTAGGTTCTTACTAACCAAAGGACAGCTTAAGCAGCAATATCAATAAGAACATGATAAATTGATAACTAAGAAAGAAAACCTGTATCTATATTGTCATTGACTAGTAATGAAGTTGGGAGAATGAAAGGTTCTTGTGCGGACAAGGAACTTCTAAAGTGTTATGTTTTGGCAAGTGAAGCTGATACCTTAGGTGCTGTCTTCCTACGATACCTGTAAATTTTACTAGAAAGATATATTTAAAAGAAAAACCTGACCACAATGACGAGCTTTTGCAATATGTCTGATTTTGTAATTGACTCACATTTGTGATTCATAAGGGTTTAAAAGTGGAGTCTGAAACTTAAATATGAAATGTATTATGTGAGTTCTATCTCCTACAAAAGAATTCACAGCGAAGGTTTATATGCCTTATCTCAAATGCTTGGGGCCAGGAGTATTTCATATTCTGACTTTTTAGATCCCGAAAGGTTTATATATACCTAAGTAGATACCTAAGGAGGGGACCTAAGTCTAAACATGAGACTTAGGTCATATATACCTTATCCACATATAACCTAAAAGTAGCAGTTGTAGTTTTTATGGTGTTTTGTTCATTTTATTAAAATATAATTTTTTGTATTTGAAAATTTGGTTTGAAGACAGAGCTTAATGCATGTCCCACAAACTTTCTGTCACTCAGCTGCTCCCCTAGTCTATACGATATTTTGAATAATGAATTTCATGTGGGAAACAAACAGCTTTGAATGGTGTAGCATCTTTTCTCTGTGACCTCAGATGGCTGCCCAAAAGGCTTGGACTTTAGAGTCATTTGGATTCCCAGGGTTTTTTGGATTAAGGGTGCTGGGCTTGCACATCTAATTCAAGAGTAAGGGTTTCTTTCATTTGGCTTCTCTATCTTGTTCTATTTCAGCTCTTCCAAGCAAATGCCAGGAATCAAAGCAGAATACAGAGGGATAACTGAAGTTTGTGTGGTGATAAGGTTCATCGTGTGTCTCTTCATTTTAGGGAAGGATGGATTGACTCCTGCACCAACGTTTCGGGTCATTGTTGTAATATCTACGAACAAATTAAAGACCCAGAAGCATCTGTTTGGGCCAGAGTTAAAGCCAATCTTGGGCAGAAAGAATCTGCCTATGCAGAGTCAGAAGAGTTTGTTTTGTGCCGACACGGTAAGTAGTTTGTGTACACAGATAACTCCTTAAGATAGCTATCTATCTATCTATCTATCTATCTATCTATCTATCTATCTATCTA
>JABTXL010012406.1:10962859-11038355 GCA_025134845.1 Neodon shergylaensis
CTATCTATCTATCTATCTATCTATCTATCTATCTATCTATCTATCTATCATCTATCTATCTATCTACACAGTAAGTAGATTGTGTGCATGGATAACTCCTTAAGATTTCTATCTATCTGTCTGTGCACCACATTTATGCAGTACCCTCAGAAGCCTGAAGAGGGCGTTGGATCCCCCTGGTACTGCCATTATAGGTGTTTGCTAACTACCATCTAGGTACTGGAAACCAAACCTGGGTTCTCTGGGAAAGTAGCCAGTGCTCTTAACCACTGAACCATATCTCTAGCCCTACATGGATACATTTTAATTGGGAAGTTCTTACACTTCTATGTGTGTTTGCTTTATTGATAGTTGCTACAAGTGTCTAGTAAATATATGACAGAATTTAAGGAGCCAATGTCTTTGCCTTCCAGGCCCCACAAAACAGCACTCAACTGGCCTTTCCTTTGCCATTTTTAAAACCATTTAGCATCCAGTCCTTTCAAATCCTGATCAATGCAGGTCACCATGGTTAACCAACAGCCTTTCCCTCCCTGACTAATGTAGAATTTATTTCAAAGTCAGATCACAGAGGACTTGGCCACTGGGTTCATTCCTGCTGCCTCCCTGAAGTCCTTGAAGCATAAATACCAACATAATTATACATTGACATAATACGGTAGTACATTAGAGTTTCAAGCTGGCTATGGTGGCCCATACCTGTCATCCAGCAGGTAGGAGACTCAGGCAGGAAGATCAAGGGTTAGTGAAGAATTTGAAGCCTTCCCGTCCCAAAGAAACAGAAGTTCAGAGTTCTTTCATGTGTCTGAGCCTAAGGTTTTCAGTTTTTTGCCATGCCAGCATCTTACCCTACAGTTCACTGGTCTCAGCTCTCACTGCAATTCCAGAATGTTTGGAGTCAGGTCTCATCTCTGGTGGGGCATCCCACTTTAGCCTGTGCCCTAGTCCGCTCACCCCCATGACATCCTTTCCAACTTCCCTTCCTTCCTAGCTCACCTCCTCTGCCTGGTTATATCCATGCCATCATGCCTGTGGCGCCTACTTGCCTTGATTCTGCTCCAGCTTTCTGGGTGTATCCAACGCTTTCCCAGCAGCCCCCCCCCCTTTGCTTACTTTAGGTATTCCTATTCTCTGAGTTCATCTAGTACACGCCATCTTTAGGTCAGATTTGTCTGCCACAGATTTATCAAGGACCTACCATGTCCCAGAAAGTATGCCTGAGATACGCTGGAGAGTTCACACCAGACCTGGGTGGAAGACAGTATGTGTGTGGTACGCGTGGAAAGCTCAGGTACACGTTCACCACACCACGCCCCGTACACCAGAAACAGAGGTTGTGCAAAGACTACTTGAGTCCCTGGTTCTGATTTTCATGGTAAAAACTGAACCATTAGCAGGCTTTTTAAGAACCATCTTCCAGACCCCCATGGATGTTAAAGACGCTGGGTTCAGTGAGGAAGATAGCTGAAGAACTTTCCGGGAGGTGGACATGTGGCCCTATGGTTAAGAACACTGGCTGTTCTTCCAGAGGACCTGGCTCAAATTCCAGCACCTACCTGGCAGCTCACACCTACCTGTAACTTCAGTTCCAGGGGACCCTGGGACTCTTCTAAGCTCCACAGACACCAGGCATGTATGTGACGTGTAGACTCACATGTGGGCAAAATACTCACATACATTAAATAAACAAACAGATAAATAAGGGCCTTTTCAGAATCCGTTTTTAGAAAACAGGGTCCTTAAGCTACAAAATAAATATAAAAGAGAAGGTATTTGCTTGAGTTTCTATTTTGTGTGTTTATGTGGGGGCGGCATGCTGGGGAATGAACTCTGGGCCTTATGTTGCTAGGCAAGTGCTCTACCCTCAAGCCACATCTCCAGCCTGCTGTTTCTGCTTTTTATTTTGACACTCCTAGCAGTTGAGTTTAATGGTCTTCCTGCTCTACCCTGCTAAACAGTAGGCAGTACAGGCAAGTACCACCAGCCCAGCCTTTTCATCTTCGGAAAACCCACGTTTATGACAAAGTGTACCTTCCTAAAGACAAAGGAGGTGAAATTAAATCAGCAAAGCAGGCTTTAGGCAAGAGCTTCCTGTCTGAGATTTATTAAACACTGTATTCTTAGACTTTCTTCTAGATCTTTGCAGAGTTGTTCACATGTGTCCTTTGATTTGGGTAAATGTAGTAGCTATGCTGGGAGAAATGACACTTTCCCTTTCTTCCCAGGAAAAGTTGGACCACCGGCCCTGGACATCAGCGTGAAGGGAGACCAGCTCGTGGTCAATGTGCTCCACCCTGCGGTTGTTATAAATGGAGAGAAGCAGGGGGTCATGTATGACGATGACAGTGCCTGCCACACGTTCTCCTACACCCTATATGTGCAAAAATTTATAAATGGGGAGGTGTGTGTTTCTCTTTTATCTTTTTTAAAGATAGGAATCATTCTATTGCTTGTGCGAGTTGTTGTCATAAACTGTAATGCAGGTGCACTGCTCACGTGTGTGTGATACAATGTGTGGAGCATAGATTGCTGGTAAGAAAAGAAAACCTACATAAATGGAGTTAGTCGCCAGCACTGGCCGGACGGTGCAGTCTTCTCTTCGCCTCTCTAGGATGTCCTCTTCTCTATGTATCTGTTTCTCCACTCGTAAGACGGAGACCATCCGAGGATTTTTTTTTCTTTCTTCCTTACTGATAGTATGCAGTGTATAAAATAGTATGTAGCTATGATTTATTTCTGAAAGGTAAGCTAACAGTATAACTACAGTGATATAATTACTTTACTCTGGCACTGGTGTAGAGACCATAATTGATTCAAACTGTTCTCCTTCCTTTCTGCACAGTGTTGTCATTTAGTCATCAAAACCATACTGTGTGCCGTCTAAGGACACAGAACTACGCAAGTGAACCACACAGACAAAACTCGGGATAATCCCAGTGCAGCAGAGGAGGACGTGGGCAGCCTGCAGGGATGGATAGTGGCTTTCAGTGGAGGGGTCAGAGAACCCTCCTGGGAAAGGAGACAGCTGGAGTCAGTGCTAGGTTTGGAAGTTGGTCCCTGCAGCTATATGTGGGGACATCATTTGAAACATAGGACGTAGGAAAGGCAGAGATCTCAGCAGAGCACAGTTGGCATGTGGGGACAGCACCAGGGGCCAATGAGCTTGGGGGAGGGGTACAGGGGGCATGTGGAAACAGCAGGCATTGGACAGGTTGACTTGTTCTTTTCTCTTGAGTAAGATGCTGCTTGCCCCATAGCTCATTGGAAGCTCCATACACTTTCCCATAATGCCCTTCACCATTCCTATCTGGCACATTCCCGCTTACTCTTTGGGTTCGGGGGTTGCTATCTCCTCTTTGCATTCTTTCCTTACTCAGCAGGTTATTCCATTTTGGGTGATCTGGTTGGTTTTCCCTTGTTCCTTATAGGATTCATCTTACAATGCTCCTGACTTTCTGACTTTCTTAGCTCTTATCCTCACCGAGTTGTTATTAAACAATTATTAAACAAAGGCATGTTAAACCAGCGCTGTAATGCACATGTATTAGTCACCTGACCAAACACCCAAGCCAGCCAGCTTGCAAAGTGAGAAAGTTTATTCAGCTTAGTTTTAGGAGACATGAAGGGTGATGTTTGCATCCACTCAGCTCTGGTGAGGGCAGCAGTGCGGCACATCACTGCGGCGTGTGTACAAGTGATGACCACTCTTTCTCCCCGTCTCCTCATGCTGAGAACCAAACCCATGACCTCATACACATAAGGCATGCACCACACTATATACCACGATCACAAGAGATTTCACCTCAAACCAGAGCAGAAGCACGGAGGCCATGGCAGGGTCGGGACATAGGGCATGACTCCCAATCCACTTGAAGAACATGCCCCTGTGAGCTAGGACCTCTGTATTCACTATTTTCTCATCGCCGTGACCACAGATCTGATAGAAATAACCTAAAGATGTAAAGGTTCATTTGGGCTCTCGGGTTCTGAGGATTCAGTCCATGGTCACCTGGCTTCATATGTTTGGACAGGACATGCTGAAGCATGAGGCAGGAGTGGCCAGGACAAGGCGCCCTCAGGGGCTAAACCCCAAATGACCCACTTACTCCACTTAGACTCCACTTCTAAAACTTTCCAGAACTTCCCATAATACCGCTACCAACTGAAGACCTAGGCCTTATTATATAAGCCAGTGAGGGACATTTTATACTCAAAGCTTAATCCATGGGGCTTGTCTCATAGAGGTCTCCGCCAGGTATACCCTCAGCCCGAGACTAGCCCTTTAATACACGAGTCACACTGGATATCTAGCCAAGCTCCAATCCCGCTTTTGTGTGTCCAGGTCCTATCGCAGGTGACCGTGTGTTGTAACTAGTGGAATGAACGAACTGTGAGTGCACAAAGGATCCCTTGGGGCATTATGATGCACTTACCACACAGTGACCCTGCAGCTTCATGTAGCTACTTACGCTTTCTGTAAAACGCTTTCCTTCCCCAGATGTTTCTAGTGCTCTAAGAACTGGATAAGCAAGCATTGGCTAGTTCCACAGCCCCTGAACCCTTAGAATCTCCAAGTCTCAAACAATACCTGTTCCCATGGAGAACATTTTAACAGATGTACTTCCTCATGCTGTGTTGATATCATTGGTTGACTTATTGTTTGATATCAAAGCTGATTCGAAGTTCATGTTCATTCTCTGCATGTTTTCCTTCAGTGTTTACCTAGGATAGTGCAATGATTGTCCCCCTGAGATTAAAGAAGTCATACACTTTCCTGTTGTTTTTCTACGTAGGTCCTGTATACAAATCATAAAATCGATATGGACGATTGCGGTGAAGATGGGTGCCAGTTCAACATCTCAGTGTCCGCACTGGATTCCAGATACTGTGTTTCAGTAAATGGACACTCAGAATACTGGGACATTATGACAAATAAATCGGAGGACGTCTGTGTTTCCCTTGTCGATAACAGCAGAAAGGGTAAGCGCTTGCCTTCCCCCAGCTGAAGACAGAGTGCTAACTCAAGTGCGGCGGTGTGCAAGAAACGAGATGCTTTACAACTTACACGTACCTTTTCTTTTAAAAAAACATCCAACATCTTTTCCCCAGAGAAGCTCCTAATTAAAAACAAGACAGTTTCTCTGGCATTGAGATATACTACAGCAACCAAATTAGGAAGCCACCAGATGAATGACCCGGAAAAGGAAAGATACGTAACAAATTTATAAAATCATGCACACAGGTGTCTGTCCTTTGAATAGTCCCTGGGAACTGTACCATGGACAGACTGGAGTTCAGGAGAGTCGGCAGCAGGTTACTTTATCTTGGGCTGGTTTTCACCTCTGCCACAGCCGTGCCTTGCCCCACTCTGAATCTGAACTAACACCTTGTGAAAATAAGGAAAAATCTCAGAAGCTGTTCACTTAGAACACTAGCTTCCACCATTCCAGAGCTGGGCCTGTCGTCAGCATTGTGGGCCTGTAACATAGCTCCCCCATCTCCATGTGCCTGCCTTTCCGGTGCACCCACCAGCATATTTAAAACTTACCTTGACTTATGACTTTCTTCTGTAAAATTCTCAAAACCCCCTGAAGCTGCTTCCACATTGGAACATGGAATTTTGGATGAAGTAAATCTGTGTTCCTGGTCTGTGGTCACTCATAGTAACTCAAGAATAAACTGTCTCTTGTTCTCTTTAAGGTGAGAGCTCTGGTTTTTATGTCAACAATAGTAAAAATGGAAAAAAACGCCACATGTAGTACTTCACATTTCTGACCGAAGGTGAGGTACTCTTCTGAGCGCGGGTTCTGACAGTGCCCTGAAATGCAGCTCAGAGTCTGTCTTTGTAGCTAGGCTTTCTCTTGCTGTGATAAAACACCATGGCCAAAGCACCTTGAGGAGGAAAAGGAACCAGTTGTTTTGCTTACATTTCCACATCATAGTCCATCACTGAAGGAAGTCAAACAGGACAGGAAACCGGGAGGCAGGAGCTGATGCAGAGGCCATGGAGGGGTGTTGCTTACTGGCTTGCTCCTCATGGCTTGCTCGCCCTGCTTTCTTACAGAATCCAGGACCATACCAATTTGCCAATAATACATTAATAGAAAAAAAATCACTATTTAAAACCCAAACAAAACTCCTTACAGTTTACTAGAATACCAATGACATGTGTAAACTAAACCTATCTGAACACTGAACATTTATCCTGGCCCTATATATGTATAACTTTTGCTAACTTAATAAATGTTTTATGACAAGATTTAACCCTTCTGCTGAGATTATGTCAGTAATCCCTTAATGTAAAACATTGCCAATATGCTTCCCATTTACATGCTAGCCATCAGAAAACAGTAGATAGATACAGTGATAAAAGAATGTTTCCATGTTCACATAGCCACTAAGAATGCTGTCCTTGTAATGGATTAAGTAAAAATGCCATGGATCCCTAAGTGGCTGCAGTGGCAGAGTGCTGCAGGTCCCCAAGCTGCGGCAGTGGGCAGTGGGTCCCGAGAGCAGCCAGTCCCAAGCAGGGATGGCACAGTTCCCCAAGTGGCTGCAGTGGGTCACGAGGTACAGTGAGTCTCACAAGGAGAGATAGATAGATGGGCATGCCACAAGACCACGCTGCAGGTCTCCGAAGGCGGCTGGTCCCAGGCAGAGAGCCACGCAGCAGGTGAGAGACAGAGACATGGATAGGCACGCCATGCAGAGTGAGGTTGGATATTTATTTAGTGGGTTATGGAAGGGAAGGGGAGAAGGGGGTAAGGGGAGAAGGGGGAAGAGCAGAGAGAAGCAGAGAGAGAGGGGGGAAGGGGAGAATGGAGTGAGGCAGAAGGCTCTTGGGGGGAGAGATGGAAAAGAGAGGGGACTCAGGCTGGAAGCTGAAGATCAGCCTGCCTGGGCAGACAGGGGGAGGGAGTGGGCGTGGCTTGTCTCTTAAAGGGATAGAGCAGACCATTATAGTCCTTATGCTCAACTTAGTTTGGGGCCATTAAATAATATGAGCATAATTACCTCATCAGCAAATTTAGCAGGTGATAGGTATCATGAACTGACTTAATGGCAACACAGGAAGCACTGACCTAATAACTTATTGTCTGCAGAAATCCCAGGATCTGTTGTATTGGTTGTTATCCTCAATTATTTCTTTTCACCAAATTTAATATTGATGCTGTTGATTTTGTATCCTGTACCTTTTCTGTATTCATTTATCATTTTTTAAAATTTTATTTTATATATATGGATGTTGTGTCTTTGTGTTTGTTTTATGGGCCACGTGTATGCAGTTCGTGAGAAGGCCAGAAGAGGGCCTTGTTAAGTGAGGGGAAAGCATCCCTTGGTCACACCCTGCTGTGAGGCTGTGGAGAGATTTAAGAAGCTATTTCAGCTACCTTGTGTCCGGGCAGTGTAGTCCCAGGGTGCTTCAGAACTGCAGCCCCGGGAGGAACCTGATGTCTAGCTAGGATGTACAGCGCTGTGTGCTCAGTCGCATTGCCCTGTTCTGTCCAGTGTTCTTTCAAGTACTGCTGATATGAACATGTGCATCTGCTGAAGAATGGCACTAAGACTTCTTTGATGCAGAATAGAAGTATTCTATTTGTTTCTTTCTTTCTTTCTTTTTAGATTCGATTTGGATTCTGGTTGTTGCTCCTCTAACCCTCTTTTTAATTGTTATCCTGGTATTTGCATATTGGCAGATGAAGAAGAATCTGTGTAAGAGAAAAAGCATAACGCTACCTAAGTCCTTGGTAATATATTTAATTATTTATTTAATTATACACGCTAACATTAATTTGAACCTTTTTTAGCAGTCCCTCCGATACTAAGTATCATTCAGAAAAATGCTGTATGTGCTCTGATGAATAGTATTCTGTTTAATCTTATTATAGTACTTTTCACTAAAAACCAACCTTTCGATCTGCCATACACCCAAAGCCATATATATTTCACTGTGCACCAGTGAAATTTTTGTGTAATTTCCAGGATGGAAGCTGACACATTTGGTAAGGACTAAAGGTCCCGAAGGAACAGTAGTACAATCAGTGTAAGTGCACAGTGCACAGAGGCTTGTGCGTGAGCCAGTGAAGAGCTTGCCCACTTGGTGGATGGGGGTTGGTTATGACTCTTCAAGAGGCAATGATGCCTTAGCCCTCAGGAGCAGCATATGGGAGAGCCAGCCTACAGCCCCCAAAACTTAGCTTCTGAAGAGCTGCAAACATGCAAATATTTCATCGCAGCCGGCATGTAGAAGGCAAGATGGCCCAAAGTGAAACTACCACACTTGACATTGAAGTGTAGGCACACTCTAGTCTCTCGACATGGTTTAAAGAACACTGAAGGGGAATAAAATGATGACACATTGATTCAGAAATGACAAGAATAACATCTGTGATGCGCAGAGGGCACGGTGGAATTGGCTGCAGCAAAGCCGTCGCTAAGGTGGCAGAGAACTATCAACAGTGAGGAGACAGTGCATATATGTCCCCTATATGTCCTCCTCACTAGTAGGTAAGCAAGAGACCATGTCTTTAGCCACACCCTCCTCACTGGAGCAGGAAAACGAACCTGACCCTGCAGCAGTGGCGGCAAAGATTAACTGTATGTCCCTTGCCAGGAAGCTGCTGGCACGGCAGCCTTTTACATAATCCTTCCAATCGTTTATCCTGAGGAAATAATTTCATAAATAAGAATGTGTGAAAGATTCTAAATGTTCTGTGCCTTTTAAAGAAAACATCAAAGAAATGCCAAGTCACTGGCATGAAAATTGCATTGCACAGACACATAGAAGATGGTGTGCAAAAGGCAACGTGCATTTATGAGATGCCTAATGACGTCATATTTTTAGTCTTAAATAAGTTCTATTAAAAAGGAAAGACAAGGGATAGAGAAATGGCTCAGTGCTTAAGAGCATTGGCAGTTCTTCCAGAGGTCCTGAGTTCAATTCCCAGCAGCCACATGGTGGCTCACAGCCATCTATTTTGGGATCTGATGCTCTCTTCTGGCCTGCAGGTGTACATGGAGATAGAGCACCATATACATAAAATAAATAAATCTCTTAAAAAGCATTTTTAAAAGAGAAAAGGCCACCTGGGTGTGGAGGCTCCCATTTAATCCCAGCACTTGGAAGACAGAGGCAGGTAAGTCTCTGTGAGTTTGAGGCCAGCCTGCGTTCCAAGCCAACAAGAGCTATGTAGTAAGACTTTGTCTCTAAAGAAATAAATAAATAGAAAAGTCAAGGCACTTGGTGACACACATTTTATGTCCTAGCCCTTGGGAGGTAAAAGCAGGCATGTCACAAAGAAGTTCAGGGTCACCCTCTGCTACATAGTATCTTCAAGACCAGCCTAGGCTACATGAGACCTTGTCTCAAACAAACAAAAAGATCAAGAAAAAGAATGCAGTGAGCTTATTTTAATCATGTTTAATGAAATAAGTCATTTGCTTTTTAGGCCTTTTCTTTTTTAATAGGCATTTAAGCTCAATAATTTTCTATCTTTACTCGCTTTCTTTCAATTTAGCTCTCTGTTGTAAAAAATGCCACCTCAGAGACAAAACCTGAATCCAAGTATACCTCACTTGTCACATCGTGCCAGCCAACTGTGCTGGAGAATGAGACAGTGGTCTGTGAAGAGCACCTGTCCACGGTGGCCCTTCCAGGAGACCCAGGAACAACAGAACACGGAAAACTTTCCAGCGAAGCAGAGCCTATGATCCCCAAAGGAAGCACTGCTGTGGCCCCCGACAGCCCTCCAACGCCAATACAGAGAGGCAGTTCTTCCCTTTTGAGTAGTAACCAGTCGGAGCCCTGTAGCCTCACGCCCTACCACTCCAGAAGCGGCTCCGACAGTGGCCTCGTGGGATCCAACAGCTCCATAGCCGACTCCGAATCCCTCCTGCACAGTAACCCGGAAACAAAGACACCAGAACAAGAGCCCGAGCCAGTGAGGAAGGCCCCCACCTCCTTTGGTTATGATAAACCGCACGTGCTCGTGGATGTGTTCGTGGATGGCGGCGATGGGAAGGAGTCTTTGATTGGGTATAGACTCCCAACAGATGCCAAGGAGCCATCCTGAGACCACCTGAGTCCAGCCATCGGCGAAGGATTGGATTTTCCTCGGTGATTTTTCTGCTTTGATTTCGTGAAAAGGAGTTGTACCTTAGCTGATACTAACATGGAACGTCTTGATTTAGATCCATGTTAAGGAGCCTGTGGACACTGCGGAGTTTACTCTGAAAACTTGGAGACTTTTTAAAGGACCGTATCATTGCTTATGAGCTCCTTTCTGGGTGCGTTACCAGCGGTGAATTTTCCTCTGTTAACTTTGCTTCCTGCAGTTGCTGCTTCTCCGTGCTTAGCACCTCAAGGGACATGTTGGGCAATTTTTTTTCTTATGCCTTCACAATTGTAAGTTCGTGTATATAGTATGTTTAAAGTTTCACTTTGATGGGAAAGCTGAAAGCTCCTCTAAGTTGGACTTTAAAGTTTACTTCAAGCTGACAGAATTTGATAGAGCATCTCAGTGGAAGTTTGTACATGTTTTTTTATGGAGCATTACTTGTTATTTTTAAGTAAAATGTTTTGAAACCAAAACTTATTTGGGTATTCATTTATCAAATCATGAGGGCAATCTTTCATAGTTAGTTGATGTGTTTTATACATTACTTGTTGCTACTCATTAATGCTATAGAATTATTTTCTAGTTTATATATCTAAGCTATAAAGTAATTCTAAAAGTAATCTCTTCTTTTAAAATGGGTGGGGAGTGGAGGGCTGCTCAGTTGTTAAGAGCATTTGCTGATCTTGCTGCAGAGGGCCGGGGTTCGATTCCCAGTACCCACACGGTGGTTCACAAACATACATAACTCTAGTTTTCCAGGAGATCCAGCACCTGTTTCTGACCCTGTTGGCACCAGGCACAAATATGGTATACAGGCATACATACAGGCAAAACATTCACACATTAAAAAAAAAATCCCTTACAGAATGGGACATTTCTATACTAAGTAGCCAGTGAGGAATAGCCTGTTCCAAGTAGTTCCGAAAGAAAAGCAGGTCTCACTGGAGAGCTGGGGTCAAGGACACTTTCCCTGTGCATTGAAGGAAGAAACCTTGAGACTAGTGTTGTACAGAGAGAATGCTTAACACGTGGGTGCCAGCAGTGTCTTTCTTACAGGAATTATTGCGATCACTAAGACAGTAGAAATATAGCCCCTGCTTAGAAAGATTGCTGCATGGCTGTGGTGCAGGACAGTCATGGAGGCCTGAGTCTAGATCCTCAACAACATATAAAAAGCTGGGTGTGACTGCACCTGCCTGTAGCCCCAAAACAGGCCTCACCTACCAGCCAGCCTAGGTGGAAACAGTGAGCATCAGGTCCAGGAAAGGCTATCTAATAGGTAAGCTGGAGAACATGAGGAAGGTACCAGAAGCCTAGCCCTGGATTCTGCCAGTGCTCTTATCACGCACAGTGCCAACTTCCTGTATTAATTACTTTGTGTTCATGTGACCCAAAACCTCACAAGAAGCAATATAGGTGGAAAGTTTGTTCTGGCTTACAGGCTGAAGGGCTCCAACCCATCACAGCATGGAAAACTCAGTGGGAAGAGCAGGAAACCTAGAAGTCGTTGTACAGCAGTTGGAAAGCAGAGTTAGTAGAAGGGGGAGGGGCAATTTAAAAGCCTCCAGTGACCCACTTCCTCCAGTGACCTTCCACCTCCTAAAATTATACAACCTTCCAAGAAAAGTGACACTGGCTGGGTGCTATATGAACCAAATACATGACCACGCCAAGATACAGTTCAAGGGAAGGTTTTATTGTAGATATAAGGGGGAAAACAGCCAGGGGTATCTGGAAGCAGAGGAAAAAGGACCAAGAAGGGGCCAAGAGACATCAGGGAAAGCGTAGCCAAAATAAGGAGAAAGTAGTAGCTGGGGGAGGGAAGCTCCCAGACCCGGGGAAGCTTAAGGTAGGAGGATAGATAAGCCAGAAGAGCTGAGAACAGCATGGACTCTGCAACAGGTACTTGTGATCCTGAGGGAGTCTGGAAGCCAGCCTGTGCCTTGGTGTGCTGATAAGGACCTCAGATAGCCACTTGTCCCTTCTGCCAGTGATAGGGAAAGTGGTTCCTTTGGTGGAGGGGAAGCAGCTTCGAGTTCCTGAGGAATTGCTTGGGGAATGAAATTTCCTTTGGATTTGCCAGGCACCAAATGTTCAAACTCATGGCTGAGAAGGAAGGTTCTCACATAGAATAACCTGAAATGTGTCCTGTGCAGTGCGGGAAAGTGAAGGGGATAACAAAGCCAGCCAGCTGGGAGGGAGTGGGTCTGGGCTTTGGGGTGAGCAGCCGGAAAGCCACCATTAAGGCACCATGTAAGCAGGCACGAAGGAGGTGAAGCAATGAGCTTGTACCTCTCAGGAATGCATTCAAGAGAGTGGGAGGGAGTGCGCCTGGCGTGGCAAAGGAAGGTTGTGAAGTCTGGAGAGCTGCAGAGAAAGTGGAGAGTGTGCAGGGCATGAATTTAAGAGTTGACGGAGTCAGCTCCTAGAAGGTCCGAGAAACAAATGTTTGGTTTTCATTCTGATTGAGATGGGAAGGTCGGCATGTTCTCATTTCATGTTTAAAAGGAACACTCTACTTGGTGCACAGGACAGTAGTAGTAACAGGATAGCTGGTCAGGAGGTCATGGCCACAGCTCTGCCAAAGTGTCATGACAGGTGGAACCTGATGGTCAAGATGGAGGAAGGAATGTCCAGTGCTATTCCAGATTCCAATGGAAGCTCTTTCCAGAGTTCCCGAACACTTGAAGGCCTTAGGAAAGGACTTAATGTTTTCCAAGGTCACTGAATGACCTTGATCAAGAACAATCAAAATAGGCTCCCTAAACAGGACCAGAACAAGGATGGCAACAATAAACATGTTAATGTGGATAGTAGAAGACACGGAAGGCCTCGACCCTAGACGAAGACTAAGGAAGACTGAGAGGCCAAGAAACAGTCTTCCCCAGAGAAGAACGTGCCAATGGCCAGCTCTGAGAATATACTCATACATGAAGCAGACCACACAGACATGCCATTCTTTGAAAAAAAAAAAAAGCAATCAAAACAAAATCAATAGTCTCTCTTGTCCAGAAAAAATATATATATAAAGAACAGATAGTGTTAATTTCATGAAGTCTTATTAAGTTTTGTGAAAGGAGATTTTCAGATGTCACACAAATCAAGTGGCCTTTATTGGAAATGCTTAGGACTGGAATTCCTTCAGCTTTTGGAAATGTCCTATATTTTAGAATATTTGCATATACATGAATACCTTAGGAATGGAGTCGGAGTCTAAACACACACTTCGTTTATGCTTTATTTCTGTCTCAGTTTGTACACAGAGCCTGGAGGGCTCGGGCTGGTGTTTGTAGAGCAGCTGCCTTCGACCATTCTCCATGGCGTGAGCCTGGAGCATCTCAGCACTCCAAACGTTCCCCCATGGAACAGGTTAGAGTTCTTTCATATATTCAGAGCGAGGATGTTCAACCTGTGATGTATTGTTGTTGAAAGTCCAAATGACCAAAATTTAACTTAGGTTGCACAGCATGTTTATTGATTGTATTTGCATAGTAAGATTCCTTCTTTTCTGAATTCTCCTCTGAAAACAGTTTTGAATTGCAAACCAATTCTTCCAGGATTCAGAGCTGCTTGAAGGTCATAGGCATTCCTTGGGGAAGTTATGAGGGTCCAGTAAGTAAGAAAAGGCAACAGGTGTCCCAGTTTGCCACTATGGGCATCCACAGGTCTGGTGTTGGAATTGTGAGGACAGAATGAGAGAAGGGTCTGGAGAAGAAACCAGAGGCAAACTCCATCTGATTCACTGTGGATGGATACCACCGAAGTCACCCTGACATCTGGTTTTAAACCCCACTCTGAAGGAGAATAAGAGACACATACAGGGCCATCTACTTCCAGTACATAGCTACAAAAGATTATCTAGGCCCTATCAATGCTGCATCTGCTGTTGAGTTCATTTTTGCCTACTCATGCCTAGAACAGTGCCTGCATTTAACAGGGTAAAAAGGATTATTTTCTTGTTTGTATGAGTGTTGCATTCTTCTTTGACATCTTCCTGTCCCTTTAAGGGATTAATACTCCAAATAAAGAATGACAAATACCAACCTCTTAGGCTAAGAAATAGCAGTGTCCCATGATTAACAAGTGTTATTCTTGCCTTTCCACGGCCCTTCTATTTTGAAACAAATCTTGCCATTTTAAGCTGCCATACTTCAATACGTACCTCTAGAAAAGAACAACAGCAACAAAAAGAGTAGCACTCCATATCACATCTAAAAATAAGTTTGTTTCCTAGGAGAATTATTGATCTTCTAGAAGCCACAGAAGAAAGAAGAGACTCAAGTTTGGCCAAGTCAGGGGCTTGGGCACATTCTCCAGACACAGCACAATGGGGACACCTGTTGTCATAGCCACATAGACTCTCCCTCTTGAGCAGTGGAAGGTAGGAAGGAAAGGACAGAAAACGTGTCTAAAGCTAGCATTTCATGACTGAAGGAAGGAGAGCAGAGGCCCCCATTAACTGATTAATGTTCGTTTCACACAAGATGACTTCAAATTTCATTTGCAACAATCCTGTACATGTTCACTGGCTGCCAGGTTAATGGGGAAAATATAATTCGTCTTTTTGTCAACTTAATGAACGGTGAGAGATGTTGGCTTTGCACAGATTGTCATTTACACAGGTTGTCACTGAGACAGCTCGTGGAATGGCGGCAAGATGGGTTTGGTTTCTGAAGTGTGACATGACGAAAGCTCAGGTTATTGAGAGAATTTAGTCCTCAGAGACATTTTTTTTCTTTCTGTGCTTTGGATGCTAAGGACCGAAGCCAGGGTGGAGAACTCGCTTGGCAAACACTCCGCCACTGAACTATAGTTCCAGCCAGAGTTCAGTTCCTAAGAACTTTTACACAACTTTCCCCTTCCTCCCAACTTCTTATTTGTTCTACAGAATCAGTGGCTCCATGCAAACCCTAATCTCACTCGCCGCTGCTCAACATAATACTCTAAACTCAGGCATTTCCCCTTCCCCTTGAACTGGAACCAGGAGCCATTTAATAGCTTCGAAATAAGATTTATTGGTGGTGAAGACATTGACTATCGCATGCGTTCAAATCCAGACGATCACCTACCATTTAATAATCAGGGCTGGTGCTAAGTTTAAAATCCAGTGGACAATGTCAGCAAATGAGGAAGGATGGTGCTAGGAATAATCAGGGTGGGTGCAAAGTTTAAAATCCTGTGGGCAATATCAGCAAATGAGAAAGGATGATGCTAGGGAACTTGGAATGCCAAAATCATGGCAAGGGGACATAGCCTACTCTGAAGGACTCTACATCAAAGAGACAACCTTCTAACCATTGGCAGCTTCACTCACAGAAGGGGGAGGCCTGTATCACAGGGAGGCGACAGACCTGGTGTTGTTGTCACACATTTTTATACAGTATAAAAACACGCGTGACATCTATCCTCAACCACCCTGCTGTCTGTCCTCAGCACCCTCCTTCCTGTAGTTCCGCTGTCTTCCCACCTCCAGCTCCCTTCAGCTCTAGCCCTAGCTAATCTGTGGTGAGGAATAGAGGACAACATCTCCCAGTGCCTCCTGAAACCTTTTCTTTCTCATTTAAGATGGAAAGAGAGAGAATAGACATGGATAGAAAGTCACAGCCCAACCTTGGCTCGGTGCTGTCTACATCTCTGACCCCTCTGGAATTCAGCATCGGAACTTTAGGGGCATCTCTGTCTTATCTGCTGCTTAGAGCAATGCTTACTCTGTGGTAGGGCAGCACGTTATTTGCCAAGTATGAATGAGCGAGTGGGTGAATGAATGCATGAATGAATGGATGCATGAATGAATGAATGACCAATGACTCCTATCCAGCAGCCATCACCAAAGGAGCTCCCTGATGTCCCTGCCTCTGGCTGTGCTCTTCCACATGTCTATAATTAAGTTTCTCCTCCAGCAAACCTAGGACCAGTCACGTTCCTTTCCTTCTCTTCTCTTCTCTTCTCTTCTCTTCTCTTCTCTTCTCTTCTCTTCTCTTCTCTTCTCTTCTCCTCTCCTCTCCTCTCCTCTCCTCTCCTCTCCCCTCCTCTCCCCTCCCCTTCTCCTTCCTTCCTTCCTTCCTTCCTTCCTTCCTTCCTTCCTTCCTTCCTTCCTTCCTTTTTTCATTCATTTGGTGCTAAAATCT
This sequence comes from Neodon shergylaensis, assembly GCA_025134845.1. Lineage (NCBI taxonomy): Eukaryota > Metazoa > Chordata > Mammalia > Rodentia > Cricetidae > Neodon > Neodon shergylaensis. Next base: position 10,979,106 of record JABTXL010012406.1, read on the forward strand.
GAGACCAGTCATGTTCTCTTTCTCTTTCTTATTTCTCTTTTTCATTCATTTGTGCATGGAAATCTGGGAATGGTAAAAATGACCTCCCTCTGGGAAACTCAGCGGATCTGAGCCAAGCTGCTAATCTGACTTTTCTAAGGTTTGTATGGATCATGTGTTTCTGTTGGCTTCTGACAGCCACAAAACCTGATTCCAAATTCTGGAGTCTGATTCTTCAGCTGACACCTCCCTCTCTCTACTTTCTAACTGCTGCTCTCTGGCCTCCGGCCTGCTTCACGCACACAAACATCTCCTTTTCTCCTATTCTCCCTTCTCCTTCTCTCCTGGATATGTGTCACCATCAGCTGCCTGCTCTGTTTACTGTGGATACAAAAGTCACACAGGTGTTCCAGGAAGGCCCTCCCATCCTCACTGGGCTCCAATTACAAGGACAAGAGATGCCTTTCTTCTGTGACTTGGAACATTTTTCTCTCTGACAAGTTTCTCTTTCTTCTTGGGGATGTCTTAGATGGAAATTCTTGTCATGACACTTTATCCACCTTAGCTGGCTCTGGGCTCTGGCTTGCTACACCTGTCTGGGTCTCTACTACTGGATCCCTTTTCCCTGCTCCCTCTAGCTTTCTCTAGCCTTCCTTGAGGAACTATGGCCTGCCTGCAGTCCCACTAAGACACCTGTCAGTCCTGCCTGCAGTCCCACTAAGCTTCCTGTCAGCTCCTGCGTTCCAAGAGCTTCATTTCTCAGCCCCCTCCTGGAACTTACAGGAACACCCCGTCCCTGGCACACAATGTTCTACTTTGCGACTATCTTTGTCTTGTCTACAGGCTCATACTTTATTACCACATATTGGCCTCAGTACAGAACAAAGGCCTAAAATTGACACAGTTGATTTTCAAATTCTCACAGATTGTAACAACTTCTGCTACCACAAAAGTAAACGACCCCAAAGTCTCTTATCTCTAAGGTTCCACATCTTCTCATTCTTAAAAATATTATCTCTATGATTTTTCTGTGCTCTGCTAAGGAAAAAAAAACTCTTAAGACTATGCTATGAACTCTGTCTCAGGATTTATAAATTCATTGGGTATGGTTTAAAATATGTAAAATCTGCCACAAAAATTTGCCTTAGAACTTACAACCAAAGGCTTATAATTAAACACTATACATTAGAATTCTAATTTGCCACAACATACGACATATGTGATTTAACTCTGGTTTAGAATCTACTATATAGGTAACTTAGATTTGACTCTTATATAGGAAAATTGGTGTTTTTAAATAGCAGCCCTGTGGCTCTCCTCAATATTGGTTGATGAATCATCAAGATGTAAGCAGCCACATAACCGGCAGCCATCTTTACTAAGGTTAAAGGATACATGCACTATGACTCCACCATCTTAAGATGACTGCATGGTTAAAACAACAATGATAGAACTTCTCAGTCCTACAGAGCCCTTAGTTTCTTACCGTATCCCCTTTTAGACTAAGGAAGCAACAACAGGTCTCTAAAATATTTTGGATTGGTCTGGACTTTTGCATGGTGACAAAATTTTAAGGTTATAAAGGTCAGATTAACAAGAGCTGATTTATAATGTATTTCTAACTACTTATGTCTTTGCTAACTGTTCAATACCATGCTGCTAAAAAAATTAGATAAGTAACCACATATGTTTAATAAATAAAGTATATTTGATAAATAAGGTTTATAAACTCCTAAGGTCTACTTAGGTTCACAGTCATATTTTTCTAGTTCCTTTGTCTTTGGCGATTTTGTCAGTCTACTAACTTGTAAGCTGTTTACTTAATGACAACCTTTATTTGGCCAAGTTAAAATAAAAGATATGCTTAATAGACAGATGGTCCTCAAACTCTTAAGAGATCTGTTGAACATGCATTTTTAACGTTTAAGCTTCCCACAAAAGACGATACTGCCCGCTCCTAGCGGGAACCCTTAAGGTCTCCAAGGAAGACATATGGGACACGCGGATTCCACCTGGATCATGGTGAGGCTAACCCTGCCTGAAACCGCCTCATGCCCTGCCTGCCACCAGCGCTCTGCACAAACTAGACATTTTTTTTTATTGCTTGCCCTCTTTTCTCTGGTAAACGTAAAGTCAGTGTTCCCAAGTTCCATTACAGGAAAACTTTCTGAGACCTGGGTCTGGACAGCCGAAGGCCTCTGCTATCCTCTATGACATCCAGAGTGTTGCGTTGGAACCTCCAGCTAGCCCCTGCATGACCCAAAAGGTCCAAGAGTCTCTGAACAAAAGAAAGGCCCCCAAAAGTCCTTTTCCTGGTGGCTACTGCAGCTCCCTCCCCTGAAGTTTCCAGCTGACCAAGTCCCTACCTGAGTGCTCCATTTTCGACCACACTTGGGCACAAACCCAGCTTGTGGCATGCATGCCATCACCCCTCACCGCCAACGCATGGGGTCTAACTTCTCTGGCGTTGATCTCTGGGATTTGGGAGTTGCTCTGCTCAAACAGCATCATCATCATCATCATCATCATCATCATCATCATCATCATCGTTTCTACCCCAGCAATGCTTCTTAAGCATGCGTGGGCAGCCCGTTTATGGCGGTTCCCCAGTTGTTCCTCTCCGCAGTCTTCCTTTATGTGGTAGCTGCCTCCTTGATAACGAGACTGGAACGGACCAGTTATGTCTTCTAGAAACCCGGGGAATTTAGTATGTGGGTGGAAAGAGGCCCAGCTGGTTGGCTCAAGGCTACCACACTAAGAGGAAGAGACCTGGTCAGCCGTCCTCATCCACTCAGACCATGACCCAATATGGACCGGACTGCTCAAATACGCCTGTTATTCTACTTTTTCAATTCATCTTGATCTTACTGCATCAGTGGAGAAACTTATTTGTGGGGGGAGGCAGAAAACACATTACAAAGCTCAACGACTTCTGCCCCCAAAGAACCCTGGGAGCCTAGGGTAACCTGTCTAGGTAATGGATCTCGGCTGTTTTAATTGATACATAGACCATTGAGATTATACTTCTGGCTATAATTTATCCTTCTCGGATCTCTGATGACATTGATTAACTGTTGTATCTTTGTCAATTTAATGTCTGCAAGTACCCAACTCCACCACTGCCCCCCCCACCCCCAGGTTTCAGCTGCCTCCTCAGTTCTCCTGACATAGAAAAATCAGGCCTTAATCACCTGGAGCTTCTAGGCCCCCAGCTGAGAAAGACAAACAGTTTATCTTGCTACCAGACTCTGAGAAGAGATTAAACTCACAAAACAGGTTTCCAAGTGACTTTTTACTGTTCCTTTATTTAAAGGAACTTGCTTTACAGTGCCGGCTCTCAGTTACCAACCACCCATGTCTCAAGGTAAATAACTGGACTAAAAACGTTTAAAGTCTATGCACGTTATAAAAGTGTAAGAAAGTGATTCAAAGTATATAAAAATGAAAAACAATGTTTCCATCGCTATGCTATTGTTAAGCTAAGACTTCAAAAGTTCAGAGTTTTGACATTAGTCAACAGAAGTCTGACAAGCTCTTAATCTAGTTCTGGTAAACACTGACCACTATTATAGTCACAAGCTCAAGAGTTTAAATTTCCTTTGGTTGTCTTCTTAGAATAAGTGCTTCTCATCCTAAAAATGTCTGTTCAACCTGTATACATCATCTGGAGAGAGGAAAGAGTATTCATGCTTTTAACCCCAAATAATTTCTGTGTCCCTAAGCTTGTGCTACAGTTCAAAAGTCTACTGCCTTTTCTACAATGTGGATTTTAATACAGATTATAAACAGTGATAATGATAACCTATCTAAAACTTTTGTCTCTATTTGTAAACTTAACAAAGCAGTTCTTGTAAGCTTCGGGGAATCTACTTGGATCCATCTCTCACAGTCAGATGGATTTCACATAACTCCTGTCAATCAGCAGCCTAAGTTTTCCTGCCTACTACCTATTCCTGAGGGTGGGCTTTTCCCCATTTCCCTGATCTTGAGACTCCCCTCTCTAAACTACCAGAACTATGGCTCTATGGGTCTAAAAGTTTCGAATGTACACCCTGGTAAAAAATTTCCCCTAAACTTCTTAACTTTTCCTCTTTCCCTAGTCTATCTGCCCCAGCAGATTTTAAACCAGCTACAGAATTCTCCAACAACTTGCTCTCCCCAGATGGTCCAGTCCCACAAAGTGCTCCAAAATCCTGCCTGTATGTCCCTAGTCCCAGGATGTCCCGCAAAGCGTGGACACGGAGTGAAGGAGCCTTCTCTTGGCCAGCCTTCTGGCTTTTCTGCCCCACCCCTACCCACCCCAACATCAATGCCCCAATGTCAGCAGGAAATACTCATAGAGAAGAGCGCTTTGCCTTTATTTACTTATTATCAACAACAGCAGTTAGGTTTCAATCCCAGGACAAATGGCTGGGGTACCTATTTAACACATCAATGTGGACCTGGCTGCCTGGTTTTCCCTGTCATCCCTCAGTCCAAGCCTGTCGCAGGGCCCTCCTGGCTAGCACACCCCACCACTACCTGAACTCTCCATCCCCGAGGGCTGGGCTGCCCTTGCCATATAATCCCACCATTTTGGTACCCTCTCTCTTTGTGACTTTGGGCGTCCTGACTGCTGAACCTGGTTCGCATCTCTCCCCTCTTCTTTCCCTCCCCTCTCCTCACATGGCTCAGGATCATGTCCCCTCTGGACTCTCCCTGATATCTCTGCCTCTGACTCGGCTCGCCCACATGTCTATAATTAAATTTCTCTTCCACCATTACTAGGAGCAGCCATGTTCCTTCCTTCTCATTTCTTTCTTTTTTTCATTCATATACAATGAAAAAGAAGCCAGAGTACGTTTCCTCTTTTGACCTCAAGAGCCTCTTCGAAGCATAAAAAAGCAAAACAAACAAAGAAACAAAATCCCTACAACTTTGCTGTGCTTATATGCATAATGTTTAGTGCCTCCAAAAGCACAGGGGGAATTTGTTGGTAAAGCAATGTAATGAAATTTGACAAAGAGCCCATGAGTTGGTTCAATCTGACTTCGCGGAGCTGTGAACCGGATTTGATGCAGCTCAGACTGATGGCCCTCCACAGTTACCCTCTTCAGTCATCGTTTCCTATGGCAACTTTGAAGATCTTCCTTGAGATTAATTGCTGGAAACTGTGGGGTGGAACTGGGAAAGGAGGGGCATCTATTGAAAGGGGTTCAAGGCCACCTTGGAGAAGAAAAAGTTAACAGTATAGCAGGGAGCTCTTGGGAGAGTTAGGAGTGCCAAGGGGCCTTAGGCATAAATACCAGGGAGAGAGAAGCCATCCAAAAAGCGCTGCCTACAACTCTTTGAACAGCTGCCAGGGGCTGAGGCTGCTACAATTGCCAAGCATATTATTCTGAATTCCTCCTGGTCCCCAAAACACATCCGGCCTCTTAGAGCCAAATTCCCTCAAGATTCATTCAACTCACCTTGCATAATTCCTGTCCCACCCTGTCCTCAGGATTTGCTATCAAACTGCCAGATAAACATTCAGGCATGTGTGTATATATATGTACAGTTCAGAGATTCAATCTCTCTCTCTCTCTCTCTCAATGTCATCAAGCGATTATAGGCACAAGACACAAAACCCTAAGTCACATAGTCAGAACATATACATATGTGTGTGTATACTTATATATGTAAATATGTGTTAAGAGATTCCTAATTTTTAGTGTAACAAAAATAATGTAACAAAATAAATTTCTTTTAAGGAAACATTTACCATTGGTTGAACCCACGGAAGTGACGGTTCATGTGTGGATTTTTAGTTCTCTCTTCTCAGCCGTCTCCTCACTGAAAGGAACACTGGTCTCCAGACAGGCACACTTGCAACCATGATGCTGAAGCTTTACTTTCTAGGCTTCCTCATCAGGTCCCTCCTGACCATTGGAATAGGTAAGTACTTTACTATTTTCTTTTAACTGGCCAGTTTTGAGTCTGATCAAGACAAGTTTAGGAATGGCTTGAATGGTTTTCTGGACTCTGTAAGATCACTAAATGGTCCCAAGAGACATGGGGTCGGTTGCTCTCTGCATCCTGAATGAATAGTGGGTACATGAGTTCACGGCAGAGGGACCACTTTCATGGTAGAAAACAGATCATGGTCTCAACCTCTCTCTGTGTGTGTCTCTCTCTTTATCTCTTGCTTCTCTCTCTCTCTCTCTCTCTCTCCTCTCTCTCTCTCTCTCTCCTCTCTCTCTCTCTCTCTCTCTCTCTCTCTCTCCTTTCTCTCTCTCTCTCTCTCTCTCTCCCTCCCTCCCTCCCTCCTAATATCATCAAGTGATTAAGAGCACAAGACCCAAGACCCTAAATCACATAGTCAGAACCTAGATTTCACCTGCAATTTGTTACCTAGAAAAACAGATATTTTACCTAACACCCCATCCAAGACTGTTCTCGTCTGTGGAATGAAGATTGTAGGCTACTGGGGAGACTTAGAGTTAGTGTAAAGGCTGAGTATTTGAAGCAGCCTCCCCCACAGAACAGAGGCCACAAACAAATGGTGCCTACAGAGAATTCTTCAAGAATGTTTTATCAAGACAAACCTCTCAGAAAGGCCCCTGGAGTCCTGAGTCAGTAGATGGGGACACTCACTTAAATGGCTTAGGTAAACGTCCACAATTATGCAGTTGTTCTATGACTCTGCATTAAAGCGACCTCAGTCCTATCTGTCAGAAATAAGGGAACTAGAGTAGGCTATTCCTCTTGTCCTTGGTAGCAAGGACGCACTTAGCAGGAATTCAAGGGCTGGTAAAATGACCCTGCTTCCCTACTATACCGCACCTGTGATGGGGGGCATGGGGTGACATGTAACTTTGCTGAGCCTGTATCCACACCTGGAAATGCAGCAGTAATAGTATCTCTTATGCAGTTGTCCGTGGATACTTTGAAAAGAATGAGCACAGCTTCTGATGGATACTTCTATATGTTCACTAATAAGAGTCAAGAAGGAAGGAATTGAAGGAGGCAAAGGCTTATAATTATTGCATTACTCTGCCTCCACCACCAGCTCCTCTTGCCCGGAACTTTATTTTCAGTTTTCAGTAGTTAGAAGCAGGCTATAGAGTCAGCCTGGGCACAAAATCAGCTTTAACGCCTGAGCCTGGGCAGATTCCTTCACTTCTCCAAGACTGGGTCTCTAGACCAGACGAGGAAGACTCCGACGGTATTTTTATCAAGGAGGAGTTGGGCAAGTTCAATGAGCAGACGATGAAAAAGCCCCTCGGTGCTTTGTGCACTGTGAGCTGTCACTGAGAACAGCTGTGACAGTGAAGTTGTTAGAAGAATCCAAGGTGAGTCCAAAGACATAAGAGACAGAGCAAGGAGCCAGCCATCTTCAGGTTAGCAAGTCAACTCTGGGTGGGTCTTCAAGAAATTGTGCCTGTCATCTGCTACTAATTTTTATGTACTAACTAGGATTAAGCAGGTAGTGATCTGGGCGCACAAAATAAGGCATGGGAATAGACATTTTCCAAGTCCATACCAACATTCTTGCATTGCAGGAGGCCTTCAAAACATGTACAAAAAATTTGGCAATGTCAACACCATAACAGCATTCAGTGGGTAAGAAGAAATATCCAAGGAAACCATCCTTTCTCCTTTATAGGAAACTTTGAATCTTGAAATACATTTTGTTATTGATCCCCAGCCTCTGTAAGATTAAATGCAGGTAAAGCTAGGTCACCCATGTCATATGATTTGAAGAAGGAAATGCAAATAATCCTGCCAAGCAAAGTCTTGCCCTCTCCTGCCTATGACTTCACACCCTCACCAGAGTCCACCGTCTTGAGTGTGGGCCAGTGGATCTGAACAACTCTACGAAGGTACTTATAGCAAGTAGACAGGCAATGGATTTTTGTTTGTTTGTTTTTTCACAGTCATTACGTCCCGTTGTTAATTGGGCATAAACTAGAGATTATGTTCTCTATTCTTTTCATGAGTTTTAGTTTCTTTACTCATTGGGGAGTGCTGAAGGGTGGTGGTGGTGATATTATTAACTTTTTTTCTAGTACTAAAGACATCATTCTGCAATTTTACCTTAGACTAAAGGTGTAACTCAGGGGCAGAGAACTTGCCCTGAGTTTATGCACTAGAACTGGAGAAGAGAGGGGCTTCTCACCATTATTCTGAAGAGTCAAAAATGTTGATTTTTGACTTTGCCACCGCTGCCTTCCCTTTGAGTGACTCCCCGGGCCTCCTGATGCAGAGATTTCATGAAAACCTTCTGCCGCTCAGAGCAGCAGTCGTCACAACCATGCCCACCGCTGTCCTTCTTGCCACTTTAGAAACTCAGCCGACCCATGGATCTCTGAAGCCTCGGAATGTCCAGTTTCAGTCCAGAAATTTCCACAACATTTTACGATGGCAGCCAGGGAGCTTCCTCACAGGCAACAGCAGCGTCTACTTTGTGCAATACAAAATGTAAGTAGATTCAGTTGACAGGGGCTACCAGGGGATACGCTTTAGAATGCAACGGAGTGTGAGGATCTGAACACCTTTGGATTTTGCTTTATTTGGCTTTTTGAGGAGTTCCAGACAGGAGGGTTTAGAAGAAGCGGAGGTAGGGACAGAAGGTTGTCCGGGGACACAAAGGTACGATAATGTGCATAGTCTTAAAGACAGGTAAGTCAGCTCCAGGGAGCTCAGGATAGGAGTGCTTAGGTGTCAGGCATTTCCAGCACATGATGGCTCTTCAAGTTGTCAAATGGATGTTGGCAGCCACTCGCTCAGCCCAGAGCAAATTAAGACACTCAATTAGCACAAAGCTACTGGTGGTTGAACTTGAGGCAGACATGGGAATATGTAAAAGATATTATTAATTTGGTAAATTTGTCTTTGGGTAGGTTTACGGTCTACCAGATTCTTTGTAAGTATTGATGACTTCTGTGAGCGTGCACACACACTAGGACATGCAGCAGCATGCTCCTCTTGTCAGATCTTCATGCTTGCTTAGCCGGTTCAATGCCAAAACTCAGATGTAATCAACTCCTTTCCTTTGTTAAGGCTGAGAAATAGTTGCTCCTGATTGGAGAGTGATGAGTATTCAACCTACACATTCCATAGGGGTTTTGAGATTTTCCTCCTCCTAAATAGTTTGGAAACTTGGCTAAGTAAAAGGCAGGAGCAATTGCAGCTTAGCTTTCGTGGTCTGTAGTAAAAAGTCCAGGAAATCAGGTGTAGATACGAGCCAGAACAATGCCTCTTAATTCATAAATCCATCCAGGTCCCTTTAGTTGGAGTGGGCTGGGACGGGAGCTCCTTGCTCAGATTTTCCTCTGAATTAATTTTAAAAAACAATATCCCAGGTTTTTTTTAATTTCCCTCCGTAAAATGAAGCAATATTTTCAGTAAAAGCTTCTCTGTTTCCAAACAAGGTTTGGATCCAGCTAGAGAAGTTTGCGGCGGTGGTTGTGGCGGTGGGAAATAGGGACCAGTGCTCTATTCACATGTCCCCTGCACACAGTACAAACAGGTCCAAAATGAGCCTGAATGTAGCCAAAGAAATAAGAGGATTTGAAACTGTTCCACCATGAAGCTAAGATTCAACCTGAGGCCCCATGAAACTTTAATCTGTAATTCTTTAAGTTTACATAAAATTCAGACCTCGGAGTATCTGGGATGATTCCTGTCCCTATCATATTTTCAATAGCACAAGACACATGTCTAATTTTGAGAACTTTCATTTGTTTGCATGGCTTATAGTTAATTCACACCTGAACTATTTTGAATAGAACACACACAAAATCTTATCGTAAAGGAAACAGGAAAACTCAGTCACAGCAGATGCACTCCTGTGACACTGATAATGTGTCATCACTAAACGATGATCCAAGCTCATCCGACTGCACCGTGTTTGTGTTGCTGCTTCTGTCTTAATCCTGACACCATGAAACTACTGTAATTACGTTGAGTGTAGAGGATAGGGAACAGCAATATTGCTCACTATATGGAAGGACAAAGTCAGTCCTTCAACCAGGGCTCTTCCTCCTCAGCCACACTCCGTGGTCTTCCTCTCTCTCTTGTGAGCAGTAGGAAGGTTTGGTTGTCACGCCGCCACGTGGGCTCAGGTTGGCCTTTTGCTTCACCCTGTTTTTGCAGCGTTCTTTCTCCCAGGTCCTTAGTACCAGAGCTTCCTAAGGAACCCTCAGAGCAACTTCCACTCAATTGTCAAGAGCTGGGCTACATGTGTTCATTCGGTAAGCATCGCCGGAGAAGGCATGCGGCAGTGGTTGAGGCTTCAGAAGTGGGAAGAATGTGGACGGAGTACTGAAAACAGAAGCTGGTCCACATACCAGAAGAAGCACACCACTGCACACCAAAGGAAATAAGCCCTTGTGTTAGTGACACAGAAGGCTTCAAAGTTCAATTTAGTGTTCAGCAAGCCAATGCCCTGGCTGACATGAAAGGACTTTCATAGATTCTTGAAGATAGCCTAAGATTTCAATCTGTAGGAAGAGCAACACACTAGAAAAACTGGCATCCTCAGCAGGGAGAGAAGAAACTCACGTTTGTGATTTCCCTTCTGTAGGTATGGGCAGAGACAATGGAAGAATAAAACTGACTGCTGGGGGACCACAGTGCTCTTCTGTGACCTGACCAACGAAACCTTAGACCTGTACGAGCCGTACTATGGGAGGGTGATGACAGCCCGGGCTGGGAGCTACTCTGCCTGGAGCATGACACCCCGCTTCACCCCGTGGTGGGAAAGTGAGTTTTGCTTGTCATTTCCTTTCTGCCTTTTAACAACCTCTGGGTGGGCCGGGCGGTGGTGGCGCACGCCTTTAATCCCAGCACTCGGGAGGCAGAGGCAGGCGGATCTCTGTGAGTTCGAGACCAGCCTGGTCTACAGAGCTAGTTCCAGGACAGGCTCCAAAACCACAGAGAAACCCTGTCTCAAAAAAAAAAAAAAAAAAAAAAAAACCTCTGGGTGCTTGGCCAGGTTTTGTGCTCTGCTGAGACCCATACTGTCATCCTGACGGAATCCTCAGGCCTACACTCGGCACTTGTGTTTATAACCTGTTTGATAACCCTGGAAATCTGGGTCAGAGTTTCAAAGCTCCGGCACCCTGCTTACACAGAACCCTTTCAATCTATTAACCCCAAACACTCAGAAACAACAATTATTTCTCTCTTTATCCCAACGCTTTCTCACATCACACATCCTGTCCCTCTTATTTACAGTCCGTGTAAAAACACAGGGTTTCTCTGTGAAACAGTCCTGGCTGTCCTGGAACTTGCTCTGGGGAACAGACTGGTCACAAACTCACAGAGATCCACCTGCCTCTGCCCTCGAGTGCTGGGATTAAAGGCCTGTGATACCAGCACCTGGCACATTTGTAATTTAAAAAAAAAAGATTTATTTTACATATAAATACTCTATCTGCTTGTACAATTTTATGCCAGAAGAGGGCCTCAGATCCCACTATAGATGGTTGTGAGCCACATGCACTTGCTGGGAATAGAACTCTGGTCCTCTGGAAGAGCAGCCAGTGTTCTTAACTGCTGAGTCATCTCTCCAGCCCCATATAAATGTTCTCAGTTCTAAGTACAAATACTGTAAGTCGGGCAGATATTTGCCAACTTTGCCATCAGTATTTGTGAGAACATATCCCAAGACCTGAACTTCCTTCTGGTTAACATCTGTAGTGATGGTGTGGCTCCCCTGGGCTGAAGAGCTTGGGACTCATCGGTCTACCTCCTCTAAGTGATGCAATGTCCACCTAGACTTAAACTTAATGACTTAGGTTCAAAATGCTAGATGCAATGGAACTCAGGAGAAAGGTTGTTTTATTGATTGATTGATTGATTGATTGATTGATCATCTTGAGCTTTTTACTTGGGAGATGAACAGAAGAAATTAACAAACCCACCCGTACTCTCTAGCATCTTTTCTGGGCACGACTTGAAACTCAAGTCAGTCCATGAACAATTCTCTGAGGTAAAGGAGGAAGCTGCGAGATTGAGCTGGTTTGTACTATTCAGTGGACATGTGGGTCATTCGTTATATTTAAGGCTAGAAATGGGATCAAGTTCAAATATTTATCAACATCTGACTCATCAGATAAGAACAGCCCAAGACACCGGCTCAGAGCAGTGGAGACTTTTGGCTGTCCTGCTTAGATAGGGATGGTATCTAGTTAACAAGGGTTTAGGTTATTTCTATAGTCCTCCTCCTCACAGAGAAAAAGCCTTGCGTGTAGGGGGTTCTTTTGTAGCTTCCCAAGTAGAAGAGACACCCAGCATCTAAAACGGTTAAGCTGAGCTACCTGAAGCCCTTGGGAGGAGTCCCACCCCCTCCTCTGACTCTTCACTCTCATCTTGGTCCTCTTCTCCCCCATCTCCTGAGGCGGTGCAAACATCCTGTGTTGAAAAACAGGTTTCCAGGATCTGAGGACAGTATGTTCCTAGACCCTGGTGTGACAGTTAATGAGCCGCCTGTATGCACTGGCACTCCCAAGCTCTGCTCTGAGAAGCATCCTGTCACAGCTCACGGAGCTCCGACTCCTGAGGTCTGTCTAGAAACAAAGCAGCTAATAAGGAAAAGCATTACATTAAGTGTCATCCGGTGCTGGGTAAGACTTCAATTATACAGTAGCAGGATTCTTTGGATTAAAAATATATATATGGGTTTTGGATATAGGCTAAACCCATAGGAAAAATCATCTCGCCTCTTCTATAAACTGACAATGCAACTGTTCCAGGATGTTGTTAAGGGGAAAGCTTTTATTGTAGATATGAGAGAAAGAACAGCCAGAGGCATCTAGAAGAGTTCAGAGCAGGTGAGGAGAGAGTAGTGGACCAAACATGGCCAGCAAACTAGACCTGGCCATGGGAGATGCAGGAAGGAGGAGGAGGGAGGAAGGGAAGAGGTAAGAAGGGAAGGGGAGGGAGGAAAGAAGGGAGGGAGGGAAGGAGGAAGAGAGAAGAGACTAGAGAACAGAGAGGAGAGGAGAGAGAGATGAGAGATGGGGGGGCGGGGTGGAGGAAGACAGGGAGGGCACAACACAAAGTTATGCATGAGAAAATGGATAACAGGCACTTGCGATATGGGGGGGCCTGAGGCCAGCATGAGCCTTGGCATACTGATAGGCGACAGAGATAGCATTTGTCCCTTCTGCCTTTTGACATTTGGGGAAATGGAGTGTCCCTTGAACCTGACATCTCCTTTATTCACACAGCAACTATCTACAAGGTACTTACTGCACATTTGTCTGGTACAGAGGGAATATGGCAAGCAGAGAAAGCAGACAAGTCTCTTCCCGGAGTTTTCTGTTTGGTAGGGAAGACTCATATGAACGCAATAGCATACTCACAAAATGGTACCCATGATGGATGCTGTAGAAACAAAATGAGCTCTATGGGATCTTAGCCAAGGAGGGACCTGGCCAGGGGTGTTTGGAGAAGTGGTTCTGGGAAAGGACACTTGGGCCAATCTCAAGATGAATAGGTGTTAAACAAACAGAAGGAGGGGGAGAGCATCCCAGGCAAAGGGAACAGCATTTGCAAAAGCCCCCTTACAGGAGGAAGCAGAACCAGTGTTAGGGACCAAAAAAGCGGTTGGTGCAGTGAAACAAGGCATGCTGAGGGGCAGCGTGGAAAGGGAGCCAGTCGAGGGAGCTTTTCTTTTAAGGAGTTACGGCTTCCTCCAGAAAAGGAAATAGCAAAGCAAGCACTAGAGCACCAAGCAGGGTCCCAAGTTTCACAAGATGTAATTTTGATCCCGTCATCAGACTGCCCAGGAGACCGCTTTGTCAGGCTTGTGTTTTGTAAAGATCAGTTTGACTATGTTGGTGGAAAAAACATAAAGAACACATACAGAATGCAGGAAGGGGAAGGGGTAGGCTAGGTTATGGTAACAGACTACATGAAACCAGCTGTGTCCTGCATTAGACTCATGAGAAGGACTGTCGAAAGTCTAACATTGGATGGACAGGGTGAGCGGTTGGATATACTGGAGAGGGAGAAGAACCCATCAAAGATGGCCTCTGTGTCTATCTCTGGTACAGCTACATAGACCAGAGATTATTTTTGGATGCAATTTCATGAGAAAAGAGCAGCTTTGTGGCATATTGGGTAATCACGAATATGAGTTTAGTTTTTACCACATTGAATTTAAGATGCCTGGACCCACCCCCACACAATGTCTATACAGATCCAGTCCTCAAAGCTAAGGATGCCTTCTGTGAAAGACACACATCTGTGAGTCGTTTGCATATCCTGCAATGGACATCAATAAATTTGGATAGGAAAAGTTTATTGAAAGACAGGCATTGTTTTGTGAGACTAGTCATTAGGATATTTCACCAAAAGATGACCCAGCAGGAATTTAGAAGATTCGTAACAAATACCCAAAGAGACAGGGAGATTAACAATCCGGTGTGTTCACAAGCACCACAGGGAGACAGTGTTTCCAGGACAGGAATGTCAGGGCTGGGGACCTAGCTTATGTAGAACATAGAAGTCCCTGTTTTCTATCCCTGCACAACAAAAACAGGAGAGTTGCCAGAGAACCTTAGTCAAGTCAGCAGGCATTTCTAAGTCTGTACCCCCTTCCACAATAGGTTAAGAACACTGGTCTTTAAAATTAGCAATAGAATTAAACAATAAGAATCTAAGATGGTGAATTGAGATATTAAAAAAAAAACCTAGGCCCTGGATGCTTCGGATTATGAGGCTATTTCTGTAAACATTGCCTGGGCCTCAAGGGACAAACACTGTATAAATGTTCCAGGGAGGAAAAAATGCACAATAGCATTTTGTAAATACAGAGCCACACTAGAGAAAGTGTGTTTGGAAATGCCAAACGTGATAATAATGTTAAATTCTTGTCTAGGAAGAGTGAAACACTTATCATAATGTCCCCCGGAACTAAACAGGACTGTTCTCCACATCTGCACATGATGGCGAGGGCTCTCTGCTCAGGAGGATTCGGAGCATGAACTGCACAAGCAAGATTGAATCCTGTGGCTCTTGGATGGGTGAAACGTAAACCCAGGGAAATTCCTTTCTCTGCAAGCAGTCAGATAAAAATTCTAGATGACTGAAAACTCAGTTTACTTTTGGTCCCAAATTAAGAAGCCAGGGTGGGAGGGTGTGTATTAAAAACTGAGCTTTTCCAAACACTTAGAAGTTGGAAAAGAAAAAAATGATAACACAGTCAACTTACAAAATACAAAAATCTCTGAGACAAAAATTGTGGATTCAAGCTTAGGTCAGCTACAGCTGAAGAAGAAACTCACAGACTAGAAATAGGTCTGAAAAAAAAAACAGTCAAATAAGCTATTTTGAAGAAAAAAATAAAAAAAAGACGCTAAGATGCATAGCAAACAGAATAAAAAAATTTAGCAGATCCAAAATCAAAATTCTAGGAGAAAAAGTATAAACATATCTTTCTTGTTCTAAGCCATCCCTCTACATAACTTTTATACTTAAGTTTTCTGACGAAATCATAGTGTTGACAAAATGATTGGCACACATTCTCTCAATATTGAAAGAGACTGAAATTCAGTCTTTTACAAATGGAAGGAAAACTATCTTCGTAATGATTTTCGACACACTTCAGAACACAGCAGTGATTTGACGTGATGCATAGTGCCAATTTGTAGCAGTTCGATGTTTAGAATGCTTTATCAACACTGCTGATTTTTTTCTCCAGCAAAGCTGGACCCTCCCACCGTGACTACGGTCCCAGTTAACGGATCTTTGCTGGTGCTCCTCCGTGCCCCAGAGCTGCCGTACAGAAACCGAAAGGGAAACAATACATCTACGGAAAATTACTATAACTTAGTATACCGAGTTTTCGTAATTGACAAGTTGGTAGAAAAGGTGAGTACAGATGACTAGATGTCTGGGTCTTTCGTTTGCTTAACGAGCATTATGATTCTATCCCACGACCTGTCTCTTTGATGTTATGTCTCCAGATCTTTCCCTGTCTTTTTAGTCTTTCATCTTCCCTGAGAAGCCGAGTGAGTGCCTCTATCAGCATCAGAATTTCTATGTGCATGCGTTCCTGTGTGTAGTGCATGCAACCTTTCAGATAGCCAGCTTCCCTCCTTAGACTTCCTTGCATAGCGAAAAGTTAATATAAATATTTCATTCATTTTTCTGTTGCAAATCAGTAGCTCACTGGAAACTTCATCCTCTGATTTCTCTCCTGTGTAGGAGCAAAAGGCCTATGAAGGAACTCAGAGAACTGTTCAAATTGAAGGTCTGACTCCTCGCTCCGGTTACTGCGTAGTGGCGGAAATATATCGGCCCATGTTAGGCAGAAAAAGCCCGAGAAGTGAGCGAAGATGTGTGCAGATCCCATGAGCTGGTCCGAGGCGCTGTGCAGTGCCGAAACCAAAGGCATAATGACGATGGGATGGCTTGTGCCTGCAACAGCTTGCTGGCTTCTGTTTCTGTTTTCTTAAGAGCAATGCCTACCAACACCTTGCAAGGGTTTCTTTGTCAATACTTTCTTTTCTGTTTTAGTTACAAGGTAAATTTGAACTGATTCAAAGATTAGAATTTAAAGAAGAGAAAGAGATTAGAGAGCCGTGATAGCTTCTGTCTTTAATTCCAGCATAGGAGAGGCAGAGATAGGCAGATCTCTGACTTTGGGGCCAACCTGGTCTCCTTAGAGAGTTACAGGCTCACCAGGGCTACATAGTGAGACCCTGCCTCAATAAAATAGGATAGTAAGATAAAGATTTTCTATAAAACACAGAAGTTTATTTCTGAATATAGCAACCCTAACAATAATCTTTTTTTCTGTTAAAACTGCAAAATAAGAATCAAGAAATAACAGGCATTTAATAAAATATTGTAATAATTTTTAATGCATTATAAACAATCCTACTTCAATATTTTTTGCTTTGCCACAGATATACTGATTTAGTATTTTATGTGAATGACTATGTTTTTGTACATGTCTACTTTACATGAATATATTTTCATAGTTTTATTTCTTATGAGATACTTTTACTTAATGACCAATGCTTTAAAAATAGCCTTTTGTGGCTCTAAATTAATCTCTAGATTAAGATTTTTCAACAATAGCTTATAAATATTGAAGGAAATCTCCATAATACTATCTCTCTTCGCTTAACTCTTAATCTTAGTAAGATTACCCTTTCTGGTTTTGTTTTTAATATTGCCTTAGAATTTACCTGCATTGTCTAAATGAAGCAGGTCTTTATCAGCAGGAAAGGCAGAAGAAGTACATAGGCCACACTGATAACTCAACCATTCAGGCAAAGGGGTCTCTTTCTATTAGAATGACAACTTGATTGAAAACAATTGAAGTCCATGGAGGAAACTTGGTTTGAAGCTAAAGGCACACAGCGGAAGCTTAAATTGTTTCGGGGATTATAATGGAAATGTAACCCCTGTAAACTCTACTGCCTCTCCTGAGCAAAGATCAGGTGCCCTAAGGCTCAGAAACTGGCCAGCTTCCCCTGGTTTAAATCTTTCTGCAGCTCCTTGAACTTAAGTTATCTACTATCAAGGAGACATGCGTGAGAAAACATCTGTGATCTTCATGAAAGATGCTCCAGAATCTAACTCCCAAAATTACTGTCCATGATGAACGGCCACAGGTCCTTCAAACTGTGGGAGAAATGTGTAAAGCAGCATCTGGAGCACTGGCCCTGCTGTTGTGTGTGATCAGAAAACATTGGTTTTTTTTTTTACTCCTATTTTTGAACTATTCAATTTTTATTTCTCTTTGTATCTTAGTACCTTTTTTGTGCTTTTGTACTTGGGGAAGGGCGATGACTTGAGAAGGACACCATCAGTGGGGCTCAGGAGTGTGCAGCGTGGTGGCAGCATTTAGGCTGTAAACTCGGTCATCTAGAGCCTCATAGCATGAAAAGCAATGGTTGGCACATGGATGCTGTCCGATAACATAGAGTCTGGTTTTGATTTTGTTTTGCTTTGGGTTTGCCTTTATACCTGAGCACAGCTATGCTTATGCAAGTGAGAAATGCTTTGAGAAACATTGCAGTTTTCACATAACACGATTATGTTAAGAACATATTGCCGTATTACTTCAATAAATCCGACTTTGCGCATTGACATCGTCGTTGTTATTTGGTGTGAGTCTGTGTGATGAAATCCTACTTAGTCATCTTGGGTTCCCAGGAGCTACAGCTACAAAGGAGCCCTGTGAGTGAGCCTCAGGCACCCATTGAGCATGTCCTGCCATCATTTATTGTACAACTGAAAATATGAAAATATGTATTTGGTGCAAACATGCCTTCTGTCCGGCATCTGAAACCATATTGTACCTGAGGCTGATAATCCTGATATTGACTCTATTTGATTGGTTTAGACATTTGCCCTTCTTTCATGCACATCCTGTGTCTTAGCAGGAAGCCCAGGACTCCTGCATGGCACCCCCAAAGTCTAGCTCACGTGCTCCCTCCATTTCCCTATCCCTGTTTGTCATCTTCTCAGAGGGACCATCCCACACTTACATCCCTAGCATACACACAGGGTAATCACCTGGTGGGACTTGTCTTGAGTAGGACAGTCAGGGTACTTTTCAGACATTAATATTGGGAGTGTAGGACATGGTCTATTGGGAGTGTAGGACATGGTCTATTGTCACCACTGGAATCATGTACTGTGGCATCAGATGAGCCTGAAGCTTCCAAAGGCAAAGGTCCCAGCAGAAGGAGAAAGCCTAGAAGAGAAGGAAGTTCCCAAGGACATCAGGGCAGATGGGGGAGAGAGGATCTTTGATAATATAATCCAGCTGATTTGAGAACCAACCCTACTTCAAAACTTAGGGTTCTAAGTGGACAAATAAATTCCTTCTTCTTCCTGCTTGAACTGGGCTTGAATTTCTGTCCTTTTCAATCAGAATATCCGTGAATGAGAAGACACAAAGGAGGTGGTGTAGACTGTCTACTACATTCGCCAAAGTAATCTTTGGTCCATTGCCCTACAGGAGTGTTTGTGTTTATTCTGGCCAGAGCTTTCCAGAAATGATTCCAATCAAGGGTTTGTATTTCCAGCAAATTCTCAGCTCACTCTACCACTTGGTTCAAGTTTCAGTCTTCTTGGCTCTAAATACAAGCATGATTTCATTTCCACTCATTAGAACAGTGAGTCCAGGGTATGTGGTGGTCTCCAGAGGTCACAGGCTGTGTAATTACGACACCGAAGACCAAGAGCTCTCTTTTGCTCTGTGACTATCATCTTCAGGAGCAAAATGTCTTTTATTTTTAAACTGAAAGAAGGTTCTTGCTCTATAAAAACCTAGGTTGACCTCAAATTTATGATCCTCTTTCCTCCATCTCCCAACGACTGATATTGCAGGCATAAGAAAACAAGCCCAACTCAAGTCCGTTGATTTCTTTATATTCTAAATTTATACCAGAAATGATTTTTGGCATCCTGAGACAAGGCCAGGGCGGTGTTAGCAAACAAACTTTTACGGATCTCATGTATAATGTCCTCAGGGCTTGGTCAAATAGTTTCTTGCATGTTGTCTCTGCCTCTCTGTCTCTATCTCTGTGTCTCTTCATTTCTGTCTCTGTCTGTCTGTCTGTCTGTGTCTTTCTCCTCCAACAATCTCCTCTCTTGCTGTCATCTCTACTGTTTTAAGAATAAGGCTTTGTAAAAAAAAAGCAGCTGTCAGACCTCCTCAGATAAATCTCCGTGTAACTGATGGTGGTTACTGCAGACACTAACAACTTTTGAAAGTGCAGATAGCAGACAGATGTGGAGTGTTCAGCCCCAAGAGGGACAACTATATAACATCTCCTCCCCAAGGCTCAACGACCGCCTAGGAAAAAGGGGTGGAGAATGTGTAAGAGTCAGAGGTCAGCGAGAGCCAGGGTCAAACAGTGTCTTCTGCACAGGACAGGACCACTATACTCATGAAGTCACAGTAGCTGAGTTACCTGCATGAGATGTGTACAAGATCAAGCCAGCCAACAGTCTGGCACAGAGTTCAAAGCGCTTCATCAGCCCTAACACCTAACTGAGGAGATACACAGAAACGATGGCTTCTGAGGTAGAGGAAGTCAACTTTCTTTAAAGGTTTGGCACTTGGTAAATTGATCATTCTTCAGTGGATAGCATAAGCCAGAAATGATACGTTATTAAATTCTTAAAAAGGAGGACCCAAAGTTGAGGGGGCGGATCTGTGAGGAGTTAGAGGAGGAGTTGGGAAGGAATATAGTGAAAATATATTGTATGAAATTCTAAAAGAATTAATAAAACATTTATTTCATTTTATTTTTGTTTTTTTTTTTTTTTTTGAGATAAGATTTCTTTGTGTAACAGCCCTAGCTGTCCTGGAACTCCTGGCACAGTCTGAAAATTGGTTATTTATACCCAGGAACCAGAGAAGTCTGTTAACCCAAAGTGAGGTTCATGTTCCTTTAGATTTAGATAAGGTTGCTAAAAACCTAAGCAAGTGTTAACCGATGATTATCAAAAACCCCAGAAGACATAAAAAGATGTGACTCTGGGAATGTGAAGACTAAGAATAAAGAGAGATGTTTAATCTTTACTATAATCCTTCGACCTAACAACTTTAATTAGTTTTGTGAACTTTAAAATATTTTTTTTATTTTACATTTATTTTGTGAGGCTTAGAGAATTAATGAGTTATGATTTTATAATAATTACATTTTGAAAGGCTTTTTATTAGATTTTAATAAGTGTTAAATGTTTGAAGATAAGATTTTTATTACCTTGTGAATATGCAATTATTTAGGGAATGTTACCTTTTAAATAATGCCATTTGATTAAAAGTTAAAAATGATTCTTAACTGAACATTAAACCATTAGTAACCACTAAGAACATGTTTTTCTCATATACTGAAGTTCCTTGAATTTTTTTTTCAACCTGTGAGCTCCCTGCTCCGAGCTTCATGGCCTCAATAACACTAGTCTCATTTCCAATTCTGGTGACCTAATTATGAATTATTAAAAGTATATGGAACTTATCTTGCTCACTACATCCAGTTGTTGACACATACAACCAATACTCAGAACATCTGTTCTCTTGACCCATACCATTCAGCTCTCAGGGAAACATTTCTCTCATGTATTGTCCTATGTCTGAAAATAAAATAGAGTACAGAACCGGGAATGGGGTAGGGATGGGGTGGCTCTCTGTGCCTTCCACACAGTGTGAGGACCTCAGTTCAGATCCCCAGCACCCATGGAAAAGGCCAAACAATGTTGTAATTGATATAGTTTCTATATTATTATTCAGGACTGAGAGGCTGGAAAATGAACGCACAGTCTTTGCCTACAATCACGTATATGATAGTCAGAATTTATTACCCTGAGAGGAGACCAAACTGTATCAACAGGAATGGAATTCTTTGAAACACTTTAGGGATTAAACCAACTATTTCCATCTGCTTAAATATCAATACTTTCTGGAACACATATCAAATTTAACTTTACAAACCATTCAGATAAAAACAAGTGTTGCTGAATCACAGCTGTTAAATCAATGCTGTTGTTTGTAAAAAAAAAAAATCGAAACAATGACTAAGTGGCCCTAAAAGAAGAGCAGAGACATTCTCTGCAGAACTCTGCTGGAAAATAAAATGCATTTGAATGCTTTTCCTCTGCAGTTATTTGATATGGAACACTGTAGAATACCAAAAGCTTCTTAAAAATAAAGTGAAGAAACCACCACCACCCAGCTCAGTTAAGGTGTTTGAATTTTTTTAAGCCATTCAAAGGCCTCAGTGGAGGAAAAGCTTCACCAAATTAAAATCAGAAAGAAACTAAAAACTGAAACCACAGCAGGAATGGGAGCATGCCATCACTGCAATGTAAAACAAGATAAACTGCCAACGTCTAGTGTGTTGGGGTCCCTGGGTAAGGGTCTCGCCCAAATCAGGACACAGGGGATGCAGAGTATGAACAACTGCATGACAAGCTTTATTTTTTATGGCTTTTTATACAGACTAAAAAGTATTGCCTCAACTCTGAAACCCCTCTTTACTCACGTACATGATCATGAGAAACTCTTGCCTCTCCTTGCAAGAAACAATACGTCAATTAATAACAGTAATAAAAATGAAAAGAAGTACATAGAAACAAGACAAAAATTATACAGAAGCAAAGCACTCCTTTGTAACTGGCAGAGTGTGAGAACTGAGCTCAAAGGCCACTTCCTTATCCAGGTACAGATTCTGACAGAACGCATGAGAAATGGGCAGAGAAAGTTTGCTTTCATCCATGCTTGGTTTGCCAAGCAAGTGTTTCCCAGGTTCATCTCATCTGTTTCAGGAAGAGCCTGCACTCTAAGCCAGTTCTGTGTCTCCACAATAGACAGCAATCATTATTTCAAAAAAAATTACTAGTAATTATAAATAGAAGCTATTAGAAAGAAGGTCCAAGAAATACATGTTACAGAGTTGTAGTAGAAGGCCACTTGTTTGTTCCTGGCTGCTCAACCCTGAAATAATCACTCAGAAACTATATTATTTAAATCACTGCTTGGCCCATTAGCTCTAGCTTCTTATTGGCTAACTCTTACATATTAATTTAAACCATTTCTATTAATTTGTGTATCACCACGTGGCTGTGGCTTACTGGTAAAGTTCCGGCATCTGTCTCCAGCAGAGCTACATGACTTCTCTCTTGTTCCATTTTCCTTCTCCCAGCATTCAGTTTAGTTTTCTCCACCTAGTTCTATTCTATCCTATCAGGCCAACCCAGTTTCTTTATTCATTAACCAATCGTATTCACAGCATACAGAGGGGAATCCCACATCATAGAGTGATAGTAGATAGGTAGAACATTCATATAAATCTTATCGATCCTTTAATAGGAAGCTTAGATATATGTAACAATATTGAAGTTCAGCCATCTTTGATATTCCACTGACTTTCTTCTTCCCTTTTTATTGAAAATAATTTTTTTTTCTCACATAATGTATCCTGACTATGGTTTCCCCTCTCTCTGTCCCTCTTCAGTTCCTGCTCACCTCACCTCCCATTTAGATCCACCTTTTCTGTCTCTCATTAGAAAATAAACAGGCTTCTAAGGAATAATATATGTAATTAACATATATAATTAATATATAATAAGATAAAAAACTAACACATTAGAATTGTACAAAACAGAAGGAAAATATTCCAAGAGAAGGCACAGGGTGAAAAAATACATATGTATGTATATATGTATATATAACTTATATATATATATATATATATAAATTAATAAGATAAGATTTTTATAAAGCCCTGACATGACACTGTGAGACAAGGAACCTTCAAAGATGCTGTTGAGTTCGTTTTCTGTTGGTCATTTACTGCTGGGCATGGGACCTAATCTTAAGAGCAATTTGATTCCCAGGGAGACTCCCTCGGAGAAAACTGAATTTTCATTTGCATGTGGTTATTAACTGAAGATTGCTTTTGGATTAGGAATAGGGGCTATGTGTCTAGTTCTCCTTTCAACTCTAGGACTCTGTTTGATGCAGACCTATGCAGTTCTGTGCACACTGCCTCAGTCTCTATGAGTTCATAAGTGCATTGATTCTCTTTATTTAAAGGGCCTTGTTGACTTGGCATCCTCCATCACCTCTGGCTCTTATTTTTTTTTCCTCTTCTTCCTCTGGGTTCCTTGAGCCCTGTGGGGAGGGATTTGATGAAGATCCCATTTAGGGATGAGTGTTCCAAAGTCTTTTACTCTCTGCATAATGTGTGGCTATGGGCTTCTGTATTGGTTCCCATCTGCTGCAGGAGGAAGCTTCTCTGAAAATGGCTGAGCAAGGCACTGATCTATGAGTATAGCAGAATGCCATTAGCAGTCTTTTAATTGCTACTTGTTTTTTTTTCTTTTAGAACAGTAGCATTTGGCTTTACCCTAGGTCCCTGGCCTATCTAATCTCCTTGGTCACCCAATCAGTGTCAGGAATGAGTTCCATGCCATGGAGTGGACTTAAGTGAAATCAAGTATAGGCTGGTTATGCCCACAAGTTTTGTGCCCTATTATATTAGCACATCATGCATGTTGGACATAATTGTAGAACAAATGGATTGTAGCTGGTTTGATGTAAATTTCATTTTTTAACAATTGGGTAATACTCAGTAGTACTGAGTAATACACAACTTTAAAGGCATTGAATAGGCATATCACATTTTCTTTATTCCTTTTTTTCTGTTGAGGGACATCTAGGTTGTTTCCAATGTCTGGCTATTATGAATAGGGCAGCAATGAAATCGGTTGAGCAAGTGTTTCTGTAGTAGAATGAAGTATCCCTTGGGTATATGCATTCAGGTATTTGAAGCACGAGCATCGTTAACTTGTTCACTCTTCAGACAAAAGGCATCCCCAAGACATCCTCCATGCCGGTGCTTTCTCCCCCAACCCGATCACATATCTAACAGGAAGTGGAATGAGATTCCTCTCATCCTCTTGCAATGCTCAGGTATCTCTCTAGTCTAAGGAATGCAGCCCAGTTCTGCCAGACATCTCTCTCCATACCTGGCAAGTGGAGGGCCAAGTAGGCCTTTGACCCTATCACCTACTCACCCTGCCTGCTTCTGTGTGCAAGAATCCAGACATCGTGCTTCTTCCACGTAGCCATCTGAGGGGAATTCCAAAAGAAGGCATGTGGTACAGCAGGATGCAGGTGTCCCACTTCCTCATGGGGCTGGCCCAGCTGCTGGAAGCCATCAGTTTGTCACACCACTACAGAGAAGCAGCTGGTGAGAGCTCTTGGGAGAGTCTAGAATTCTGGATCCATGGGAGAACTGGTGCTGTCCCTGGAATTGCGAATGTGTGAACTTGCATAAATAGATGACAAGCTTCTTATGAAAAATTATGAATGTATAAATGTTCCAAAATGGAAGCAAGAAGGGGGTGGGAAGAACTAGAAAAATCCACATGTCTGACACCGAGCTTGGCAAGGGTAATGGTGTTCTCACGAGACCAGTGGGACAGCTGGATTCCAGATGTCTTGAAGGAAACCTGGCATTGGGACTGAGGAAACAGGAGGACTCCAGACACAGTTATCTCCTGAGGGCTGGCACTTTCGGTGTGGTTCCAGGGTGTCTGTTTCTTCAAGTCCTTGCTTCTAGATATTCACACTCCCACGGCTCCCTTCCTTATAAAACAAAATCCAATCATGTAGCAGAAGAGAGAGTGTGCCCCATAGAGATTGGATCATAATGGGATAGCACGTATATTTATCGCTGTGCTTTCTAGATCCATCTCTCAGATCTCTTCTTCTCTAAGAGCAGCAAACACTTCTTGTGGGAAGAACTCACAGGGATCACGGTTCTTCTTCCACCGAGCTACCCGAGGAACCCGAGAATGAATCTAACATAATCGGGAGACTATTGTGCCAGCCTTTACTTCTTCACACATACTGGGCACGCCACAGATGTGCCGCATCATGAACAAAGGCATGCAGAAAGCCACAGGCTAACAAATTGAGCCTCACTGCTCAAAAGCTCCTTGATCAACCTGGCGCTTCTATTTAAGTTCTCTAGCCTCGGTTAAGACCTAAGACGACTGCTTCCTAATCTAACAGGTGGACTTCAACATCATGAGACACTGTGATCCCAAACCGCTCAGCTAATTCATTCCAGATTTTTTCATTCTCAGCAACACAAGGAAATGAATGCTTGTTATCTTTAGTGGCTAAATGTTGAGATCATTTACTGTGTAGCAGTAGACGCTCATCAGTACATCTGTGTGGGTGGATGACTTCTGAAGATGAAAAGGAGGTCACCAACTGTGTCTTACTAATGGCTTTGGCTGCCTTTCATAATGCCATGCGTGACGGTAAAACAAGAGGATAAACAGTACCAACACAGCTAAAATAAGCTTTCGTTTTCAGTAAACCTGGTCCAACATTTGGCCTGGGGAAACCTGGAAGGACATAAGAAAATCTAGAGGTAAGAGGAAAGGTAAATGAAAAGAAAATTATTCCAGCACTTTTTCCTTTTCTATTTATTTATTTAATTATTTTGAGGAAGGGTCTCACATATCCCAGGCTGAACTTTAACTCCCTAGGATGACCTTGAACGTCTGACTCTCTGGTTACCAGCTCCTGAGTGCTGGGATTGTAAGTAGATACCACCAAGCCCTAAGTTTTGCAGTGTTGGGACTGGAACCCAAGACTTTCAAATACTCTATCAACTGAGTTACATTCCCAGCCCGGAATCCAGGCCTCTTTATTGCTGTAAGCGCTTACACCACAGTTCAGTTTAGAGTTGGAGAGGAAATAAGGTAAATAGAAGAAGTTTTGATTCCAAAGGTGTTATGGTTGCTATTTTAGCCTAATCTGGAGGATTTTGATTTTTTTTTATTGTGGTAAAATATGTATAGCATAGCCATTGTAGGCATACAATACACATGCACACTGCTATGCCACTATTGATGCCTCCCATCTCCTGATTTTCCCCACATACTCTTAAATTTGAGCCCTACAGGACAGAAACACTGGGTTTCCTTACTTCCACCAAGTCATTGGCCACCTTGGCTTTCCGAGGTTACCTACTTCAGATACTTTATTTTAGCAGAATTGTTCAGTGTTTATTATTCGTTGACGGCCTTTAAAAAAACTTAGTATAATATTCTTAATGTTTATCACCATGTTAAAAGTATATGACCTTTTTGAGAGTGGAAAATTAATCTATTGTATAGACATGCCACATCCTGAATACTTATCTCTTCTCGTGAACCAAAGGCCCTTTAGAAACGACATTGAACATGTGGTTCCCATGATATTCAGACAGAAAGGGCCACATCAGGCCATCACTTTCCGTGGTCTGTGTATTCAGAGCTCAGAAATCTCAAAGAGTATGTCTTCCTTTTCTAAATCATGTTAATAACATTTCTAGAAAAAAGGTGTTGATTTCATAATGTGAAGTCCTAACACACATATTTAATAGAATTAATCCTTTAAAACCATTGACCCTAAAAGTGCCAGTAAAAGAAAATATCAACTCCAAACTTCCATCATGAGAAGCAGCAACAATGATTCAACATGTCTTATTGTTGTTGTTGCTGCTGCTGCTTGTTTGTTTTTGTATACTTCAATTCTGTTTTTACAAGTTACAGAGGAATTTCACATTGTAATTCATGCACACAAAGGTTCTAGCCCAGTAATGGAACATAAAAGGATTTTTTTTTCATCTAGAAAAATTAGATCAGATAAGCATCTGAGGGAGGAGACTTTTACTTATTTTAGTATTTGTCTGAAATTTAGAGAGGTAATGAAAACCGATCTCCTGAGAAGTGAACACAGAATACAGTGTAGAAGAACACTGTCTCTGGCGGCTTGTGAAGTCAGTGCACAGCATCAGTGACGTGACCTGCCTTGTTTCTGGGGGCAGAACCTTATGCACTTTAACGAAGCGGAGAGAAGAAAGCGAGAGAAACAAATTCAGGCTTCAAAGAGGGTCCAGCGAAGCCTGAGCGTCCAGTGGAACACCAAGGCAAAGCAGGATAATTTAATTCATTCTTCAACCTTGAGAATGATGCCAAAGTAAAATCTTCAGGCATTAACTGGTTATTTCCTGATTCCTGAGAAGTTTTAACATAGCATTGTTCTTTGGGGCATCAATCGGAAACAGAGTCTGGACTGTCTGAAGAGTGCGTTTGATCTAAAATGGTGTTTCTAACATCAGTCTACATTCACATAGCTTTGCAGGTTTCAGTTGTTGTTTTTTTTTAAGAGAATTTTCTTATTTTCAACCGGCAAAAATTCTATTTTCTTGCCTTGATCTAAAGTTTTTATTGTTTATAGCTAGGTGTGGGAAGGCAGACATACTCAAGATGTCCTCAGAGGAGAGGCCAGGAAAGAAGGACAAAGGGAACTTTAGTTCTGTGTCGTTGCCCAGGAGTGGACTTGGCAACGCTGGTTAGAGCTGGAGCCAAGTGTCTCAAAGGAGTCAAAGTTGCAGTTTCTGGGAACCCAACTTTCTCCGAGTTGTGGTTATTAATCTTTAGGCGGCTGTGTCTAAGCTATCCCAGGTTCTCATTGCCAACATTGTCTTGATTTAGCTCTCTGCTGGCCTTGGCCATCTCCCACTCTGCTGGCAAACAGTATGATGCTGTACCTCCCAATAAACTAGCTTGGCATGAGTCCCAACTATTGCTTTTGTCTTCTTTATTTTTCATCCCTGATCCTCCTATTTGACACCTTAGTGTCTGGGGACCCTTAGCTCTACAGGTGTGAGCCATCTAGGGCTATAACTCAACAAGCAGAGTGTTTACCTAGCACACAAGTATCTGACCTGGATTCAATTCCTATAATCACATGTTTAAAATCTCAGTGTTTGGGAAGTGGAAGCAAGAGGATCATGGGTTCAAACTCATCCTTAGCTACAATTCAAAAGCAACGTGGGCTACATGGGACCTGTCTAAAACAAAAAATACTATCTATAATAAAGGTTTACTAATACCTAAGGAATCTATCAGAGCCTGCACAATCAGACACCTTTTTTTGGAAAGTCCCTGTGTGTTTCTCCCAAGGTTCTGGTTTTGGGGTGTCTGGATGTGGACAGGAAGGGGAAAGAAATGCAGAAGACGTGGAAAGGAGCCTCATGAGAAATGATACCGTCTCACACCATGCTACTAACTATGTTATGTTTCTCAGAATTTAATGAACTTGAAAAACCCGAGACACTTTCTCAAGGCAATGTTAAAAGAAGAACTAAAAATATTTATGAGGAAAAATGAAAATTTTGAACATAAAGAAATTCAAACTGGGCGGTGGCAGCACATGCCTTTAGTCCCAGCACTTGGGAGGCAGAGGCAGGAGGATCTCTGCGAGTTTGAGGCCAGCCTGGTCTACAGAACAAGTTCCAGGACAGGCTCCAAAGTTACAGAAAAACCAGGTCTCAAAAAGACCGAAAAGAAAAATCAAACTAAAGTGAGGTAGTATCTTATCTTTAAAAACTCAGCAAAACCTAAGAGGTTTGATAAGATGTGTTTCTGTGTGTGTCACTGTAGGGAAGCAGGTACACACAACCCCCCAAATAGAATGGCGAGTTAGAGTGAAGGATAGTCTCAAAAGTCAAATTAGGTGCAGCTATTAAAATTACAGGGTATGGGGAAGGACTGGAGAGATGATTCAGTGGTTACGAGCGTGCACTGCTCTTTCGTAGGATCTGAGTTCCCAAGCACCCGCGTTAGGTGGTTCACAACTGAGCACCTCTAGCCTTCATTTGCACACACTCACATACATACTCATTATAAATAAAATAAATTACAGGTACAAATGTTTGTTTTACTATGTGTAAGATATATAATATATACTATGTGTACTATATATCTTTAAGAGGATTTTAAGCAGCAACAAATTGCAAGCTGCCTAAAATGCAAAAATAGAAGGGATTATATTATAGCATATAATTGTCATGTGCTGCAGAGATATTCAAGAATCAGAACAGAATGAGGTGAGACATCGATCATTCCCCCAAAATCATGCTCCTCATTTTCAGGGCTGATGCTGCCCTGCCTGCAATACGTTTCAGCCTTCTCTGAAGCTAGGCAAACTCACATATTTTAGCTCTCACCAAATAGAAGTGAGTGAAATTGGCATATATACCTGCCAGATCATCCTCTGAAAGACAGTCACTTTTAAATCATTCCTGATTTTTCTCTTTCTAAAGCCCTGAGCTGCCTGGTCAAGATCTCCTTATGTATATGGGTCCTGAATGATTTCACAGAACAGAACCTGCTGACTAGTTCTGTGCTGGTAAGAAATAAATGTCAGTCAGTTTTAAGCCAGAGACCTTGTCTTTCCTTGACAGCTCCGTGCTTGCCCTAAGTCATACAGAGAGGGAGCGTGGCACCACTCAAACCAAACTCTAAAGCCCAACCTTCCTAATGCTGCAATCCTTTAGCTCAGTTCCTCATGTTGTGGTGACTCCCAACCATAAAATTATTTTCATTTTTACTACATAGTGGTAATTTTGATACTGTTATGAAGAGTAATATAAATAGCAGTGTTTTCTGATGGTGTCAGGTGACCCCTGTGAAAGGGTTGCGAGCCACAGGTGGAGAACCGCGCTGCTCTAGCACATGCCATTGATACAGTGAATGGGATGAGCAGAGAATCCCAATGAAGCATTGTCTAGACCAGGCTGGTTTGTGAACTGCTGGGGAGAGGGGTCATCTTTACCATGTTAATTGATGTGGAAAAGACACAGCCTAAAAAAGTGACACCATTCCCTGCATTTAGGTTCTGGGGGCATAAAAAGGAGAAAGCTGGTTGAGTATATGTATGCAAGCGTTCATTCTCTCTCTGCCTTTAACTGGATGGAATAGTTGCTCCAGGATCCTGCCATATTGACCTCCTCAAGATGATGGACTTGTGACTGAAATAAATCCCCTTCCCTGACGGAACCCAGGTATTTCACACCAGAAGTCTGATGGATGCCCCTGCTGTGAGATTTGGTAAAAAGTGTCATCTACAATAACTAAACACGTAGGCCCCTGTTGTAGAATGTTATTTTAAAATCTGTTATGTCTGTTTATGTTGTGGAACATTTGTTTAATGATAGAAAGATATGCTGCATTCTTTCATGTTGCATTTGTTTAACTCTGTGAAGCTGTGTTACTTTGCCTGTCTAAAACACTTGATTGGTCTCATAAAGAGCTGAACAGCCAATAGCAAGGCAGGAGAAAGGATAGGTGGGCCTGACAAGCAGAGAGAATAAATAGAAGGAGAAAAAGAAGGAATGGGAAAAGAAAGAGGAGGATGGTAGTGGCCAGGCATCTAGCTACACAGTCAGTCACAGAGTAAGAAGTAAAGAAAGTTATACAGAAATAGAGAAAGACAAAAGCTCAGAAGAAAAAGATAGACGGGATAATTTAAGTGAAGAAAAGCTGGTTAGAAACAAGTCAAGCTAAGGCCAGGCATTTATAAGAAAGAATAAACCTCCATGTGTATTTATTTGGGAGCTGGGTGGTGGGGCCCCCAAAGTGTAAAGAGTAATAAAGCGACCAGCTACAGGCCCCTCTGTTAATGCAATGGAAGCCTTTGTAAGCCATGAGAATACTGAGATGTAATGACTGTCTTGCTATTCATACAAGTTTTTCCTTTAAAGCAAAAAATGAAGACAAGACATGGCAAGCCTGCCAGCAGGGATGAGCAGGAATAGAAAGGCAGAGGATAAGACGGGTAAAGTTTGATAGGAAAACTGATGGCTTCCCCAAGCAGAAAAAGAGAAAACTATTGAGCACAGGCTTTCTTGGGGGGCTGCTAATCCTCCTTAGCTGAGGAACCCTTGGGCAAGGAGATCCGTCTTCCTACACAATCTCATTCTTTTTCAGGAGATCCATCTTACTACACAACCTCATTCTTTTCAGGTGACCTCAAGGTACCTGCCATTCAAAGAAGAAAAGAAACTGTCAAAAGAAAGCCACAAGTGAGGAGACTTGTCCTACTGAAGGTTTGGGTACAGAAAAGAGCTGGGAGAGTCCTCAGTATCACAGATAGCTCACAGAAGACATAGGCACACCGGCAGGATAGGGGATGCTACAAAATGCCTCAGCTGCCAAACACGGTTGCTTTCACAATATATAATTTAAATTGTTTATATTTAGCAAAAGATCAGGACAGCTCATAAAATTACCTCAGGGAAAAGGGAGGTGAAAGGAGGGTGAAGAAGAGGGTCTTCTCCTACCCCCTGAGCCTTATGAATCTGTTTCCATACAACTAATTGCGGTTGCACAAGGATTGCTCCTACATGCAGAGGTTTACCAGTAAGATGCCCTGCTAACAGTAGACTGGACACATGGTGCAGGGTGGCTGCTGTCTTCATGTGCAGATCTTACCCAGTGGATCTGGGAATATGCAAACCCAGCTGCACAGAGAGAGACAGTAATGACTGGGAGGTGTTGGAAATTGAGAGGAGAAGGGTGCCCGTGCCACGACTCTCAGAGATAAGCTGGCCACCTGTTCAGAGGGGTACAATTAAACCTTCTAATGGCAAGCTCCCATTTTTCTCTGTTTCATTCACTGCAGAGTTTTGTACCTAGAGAGGGGTGTACAGATCTCCAGGATGCTAATCTGCTGCCTTCTCGTGGCTCTGAATTAGGCACAACCAAAAGGGTGAACTCATCATGGATTCCGTTCCTTAGCTTTTGTAGCCACAGGAACACAAACTCTGGTATTCCAGTTACAGGAACAAGGAGACCCAATGTCAGTTAATTTGGGGTTCTTTTGTGAGAAGCAGAGTTGTATGATGAAACACGAAGGCAGATGAAATAATCAGGAAGCCCACAGCTCTGGCCACACAGAGGAATCATGGAATATAGAGGCCCAAGCCAAATGCAGATGTGTTCACTCCTCCTGGGGAATCGCTGTGCCCTCCAAAGCATGCCAGCAAACAGGTGTTTTCGAATTTTGACTGTTGGTTGCTGGGGTACCAAGACTGCTCAGCTCAGACCAAGGAATCCCCAGCTGCCGAGTCAACACTGCTAGGTTACTTATCTCACTGTGCTGATGACAAAAAGCCTGACAAATGCAACTTACAGAGGACAGGTTGACTTTCACAATTTGAAGGTACAGCCCACCATGGTGGGGCCATTGTAGAGGCAGGAGCGGTAGCACTTGTACTCAGGACTTAGAGAGAGATGAATACTTGTGTTCAGCTTGCTTCTTATTCAGTGCTGGCCCTTCAGCCTACACAATGGTGTCGCCCACATGTAGAGTGTCTCTCCTTACCTTGATTAACCCAATCTAGAAACTCCCTCATCGACTTGCCCAGAGGTTTGTCTCTAGGTAAGGGGAGGTTCTAACACGCTGACAGTGCCAATCCTCACAGCTGCACAGGGCTCAGTCCCTACTGCACAGACACCTGGTCACAATCACTGTGCCTGGGAAAGAGATCAAATGGGTCCCCTTTTCAGAGTGAACCCCCTTGCTCGTGGATCCTAAACAGCCTATAGTCCATCTGTGCCACAGAATTACCAACCCGAAGAAATACGACGAGCAAAAGAAAAATTTGTTTAAAAGTAGGAATGGCACTTTTGGTACTCAACCAAGGGCGGACCCAGGGTGTGTTCTGACAAGGGACAGGAGAGGGGATTTTTGAAGAGTCAAGAAGATAGGGAGTGTAATCCTGAATCACTTGTTTCAACACTTTGGGGATGGTTGATAGGGGCAGCAGCTAGAAGACTGCAGGGTAGGGCTGTTTATGACAACTGGGAGCCTACAATCTCCTAGCCAGCCAGTTCTGGAAAGACAGGAAGCTGTTTAGCCGTGCACACTCCACCAAGTTACATTTTTAAATGACAGTGTGAGTGTCAAGATGGGGTCCATTTGACTTTCCATAAGTCCAAAGGACATGGTCACATCTAGTCATGAAATGCTCATCCTGCTTCATGGCTTGAAAGAACAAAGCACATCTACCCATGATGGGATACTCACATCATGTGATAACATAGGATCCCACATGCAGGCTGCCAGCCTTCCTCTGTCCAGTTAATAAGCCAGTTGCATTTTCCAGACTAGACTAATTATTTACGGGCAAAACTAAATAAAAGTTTTCCACACACCCAAGAGGAAACAAAAACAACTGAACAAATAAACAAAGAACTTCTTCTTGTATATATTATGTATTTGATGACACTAATGTTAAAAAAATACTCAGTGATCTTTAAGTTCCATTAAGTGATCTTTCAGTATTGCCCCTTGACCTGGAAACACATAGACTGTGCATTTTGTTGAGTCTTTTGTTTCCCACCCACAGGATTAGTACTGGGTTAACAAAGCCCTTGACAAGGGGTTGAGATGCTTTTAGCAACACTTTGCACAAACCAAGCAAAGATCCTGTTGGTCCTTTCTCACACTTTACTTCAACTGTCTCTCCTCATCTTGAACCCACAGGCTGGTCTTTGAATGTCCACAACCATTCCTTCATGACTTGCCTAATGTCCACATTCATCAATACAACATTGTTCAATACCAACATTTAATGATGCAACCATGAAGTGTAAGACTCATCAGAGATGCTCACATGAGGATGGCCAAGCTGTAGAGTTGGCAAAATTTCTAGGTGATTCTTATGAGTCCAAGACAAATGGATTTAACAAATAACGAAAGCAGAAAGTTGCTCTTGTGATCATTTGAAACAACAGCTCTTAAAGTGGAACTCAACCAGGGCTTCAGCCATCACCTCTGGACTTGTTAGAAATACAAATCAGTGTAATTCTGGAAGTGGGCCTGGTTTCCTGTGTTGAAATCTGCTTTTTCTTGGAACCTTCTCTGTGGTTGTGAACAGGGTGGGACGTCAGGCATAAAGGTCTACTGAGGATCCACCCCATTGGCCATGGTCCATCAGCTCTCTCAGCTTGATGGGTCGGGGGGGAGGAGCTGCTAAAGAGGCTCCCGAAGAGCCATGCCCTGTGGTAAACCAGAGCCCGAGTGTTGATAATGACACTTCACTAAGAAATCCCCTGAGAATCCAGCCACCAAAGGAGACCTGGTTCCCTCTAGACACAAAGATGGTTCACTTTCCAAGCAGTTTCGGCTCTGCTTTCGGTGGTTAGCTACTGCTCATCCTCAGAGCGTGTGATGCAAGACTCTTCTAATTATTGCCACCTGTGGGCAGCTGGTGGGGCAGCTCAATCACACCTCATTCTGTCCCACTGGTGGGAAAGAACGGGAGGGGGGGCAGACATTTCACTCATTCTGGTCCCAGCCTTCCCAGCCTTCAGCCAGTTGGTTCCAATTTTCTACATGGTTCTCATAGAACTAAAACCTATCCTGTCTCTCCTTTAATATGCTTAATGTGCTCTTCTTAAACAAACAAATTCGGAAAGGTCTCAAATGAGCTAAAATCACCAGGAAGGTGATTCCAAGAGCTCACATATACCGCACATGCAGTTTCCTGCATTCATAGTGTCAGATGTTAGCAACACATGCTCATCGAAATTGATAACCTAAAATCCATACATTCTTATGAGCTAAAGACTCTCTTTTCCAAACACAAGTGTTCTTGGTTTTACCTACTGCTTTTTTTTTGTTATTGTTCCTGGATATGATTCAGGAGAATGTGTTAAAAGTAATTAAAGTATGATATTTGGGCCCCAACCTAGAGATATTGCACAATGGGCTGCTGCAAGATGGTGTTTCTCTGATGCTGTCCAAAGACCTTTGTCAGACTCAGGAGTCTCTTATCTTCTGCTGGCATCTACAAAGTGCTGACAAGTTAACTTAGTCACTTCCAAGTAGATTAAAGATCTCATGTCCCTGTAGTTCCTGATGACGCTTCTGTTCTTTGGTGAATCACTGAAAAAACATGAAGTCTAAAACCCCAAGTTTATACGTATTTAAAGTAAGAAAATTATAGAAGGTTTCTTAGGAGTGATTGGTAAAAACTGCCAGGTTGATAAACAGAGTCAGAAAAAAATATATTAGTTGAACTTAAAATTTTCAGTAAATGCAAAGGATTTAAAGTTATAATTTTTCTTTGGGTTCTCCTTCTTATTTAGCTTCTCTTAGAACCTGAGTTATAGGCTCAATGTCCTTTATTTATGGCTAGAAACCAAATATGAGTGAGTACATCCCATGTTCCTCTTTTTGGGTCTGGCTTACCTCACTCAGGATAGTGTTTTCTATTTCCATCCATTTGCCTGCAAACTTCAAGAAGTCCTTGTTTTTTACTGTGGAGTAATACTCTAATATGTATATATTCCATACTTTCTTCATCCATTCTTCAATTGAAGGGCATCTAGGTTGTTTCCCGGTTCTGGCTATTACAAACAATGCTGCTATGAACATAGTAGAGCATATACTTTTGTTGTATGATAAGGCCTCTCTTGGGTATATTCCCAAGAGTGGTATTGCTGGGTCCAGGGGTAGGTTGATCCCGAATTTCCTGAGAAACCTCCACACTGCTTTCCAGAGTGGTTGCACAAGTTTGCATTCCCACCAGCATATATATAGGCATCCTCCTGAATATTAACCTTCATCAGGCGATGAAAGGAGACAGAGTCAGAGACAGAGACCCTCATTGGAGCACCGGACTGAAATCTCAAGGTCCAAATCAGGAGCAGAAGGAGAGAGAGCACGAGCAAGGAACTCAGGACCGCGAGAGGTACACCCACACACTGAGACAATGGGGATGTTCTATTGGGAACTCACCAAGGCCAGCTGGCCTGGGTCTGAAAAAGCCTGGGATAAAACCGGTCTCGCTGAACATAGTGGACAATGAGGACTACTGAGACCTCAAGAACAATGGCAATGGGTTTTTGATCCTACTGCACCTATTGGCTTTGTGGGAGCCTAGGCAGTTTGGATGCTCACCTTACTAGACCTGGATGGAGGTGGGTGGACCTTGGACTTCCCACAGGGCAGGGAACCCTGACTGCTCTTTGGGCTTAGGAGGGACGGGGGACTTGATTGGGGGAGGGGGAGGGAAAGGGGAGGCGGAGGTGGGGAAGAGACAGAAATCTTTAATAAAAAAAAAAGTTATAATTTTTACAAAAAGTGTAAAAATACATAGTATCTTGACTTTCTTTTCAGTCAAGGATCCCATAATGTTTATATACACATTATTGAACCAGTTTGGGGTTGAGCTTTTACCGTCCTTCTGTCCTAGAAGAAAAGCTCCTTCCTAGTTATGAGTGGAGTATATTTGTACTATGGTTAAAAAAAAATGAACGACTTTGTCCAAAGAGTGACTGATGACAGATTTTTAATTCTTACTAACTAATTAGAGCCCCTTAAGTTACTGTGGGAGGCAGACACCTGTTCCTGAGAGTCAAAGGATAGACAACGGTCTTCTATTTGGCTCTCTGTGGAAGCATCATGGTTTACAACGAGTGCATTTGGCATTTATTGGATATGTATGAAAAGAATTGTGATTGAGTGAATTAAGGATTCAATTTTAGCCCCATTCTAGTTTTAGTTTTAGAAAGCTTACTCCGGATATATATGAAAATCAGAAGGAAGGAGGCAACAGTAGGCTTGATACCAAACAGGAAGTCTGTGGCAAGCCTTGGTAGTAGTCAAGACCCTTACCTCTTTTACTCAAGACAAAGCTGGTATAATGGGTACTTAGAACATGTCTTTATCAACTTAAATATCAAAAGGGAAGTTCTTGAAAGAACAGTAGGACTTATTTGAGACTAGAATGGCCCAGCAATGGGAATACACAGGTCATAGTCAGTTGTGAAAGCATTCACAAGTTGGAGCAATATTGTAAAATGTACCATGAGGAGTATATAGGATATCTTGAAACAACCACCCTTGGCCGCAAAGACTAGTAATGAGGTTGGTACCAGCATAAACTGTATAGCCCTTTTGGCCAATGGCCTTGTAAAAGCTTTATGTGTGCATGCACATGCATGTGTGCATGTATGCATGTGTGTATGTGAAGGTTGTGCTCCTGACAGAGTTATTTGCAAATTGCTACTAGGAAATTGTGAATGAGGATTCCTGCCTGTGACCTCTCTGCTAAATTTTTTGCTGTTGTTCGTGTAAGAGACTCCATTTTCATTACAGCTTTCACAGCTTCTAACTCTGCTTGTGGACAAGAACGCCAGTATACCCAGGCTCTCCCTGGATAGTTCGCTATTATCCCAGGAGTCTCTACACTCTTCACTTCCTTCTCTCTCAAAAATATCTTGGTTTGAATAGTAATTGTGTCACTTTATTATAAACCTACTCTTCCACATGTCCATAAAGATCAAATTGTAGCCGCTAATATTTGTCCAGGATCTTATGTCTTAAAAGGTATTTTTACATGAGTTCAAGCTCTTAACCCCACTGTGAAGTTCTAGAAACACAGACTCAGAGAGGCTAGGTGCCTCAGTCAACATCACAACTTTATAGTAGTGGCAGAATAAATGCTAATGCCTCGTCTACTATCTAGGACACTGGGCTTCTTCCAAAGCGGTGTGGCTGAAAAGCAAGGTGACACTTCTCTTTCTATGATTTTACCCACATGACCCAGAAGATGAAGTTCTACTGTTAAGTTTTTCATTCCTCTGAATCTTAGACATCAATATTCCAAGCCTCTACCACCCACTAAGAGTTCAAAAGAAAGACAGTAGGAACCTGGGCCTATTGCCACCTAACCTACGCTCCCTGGAAGCATCAGGAAGAGCATAAGGGAAGAAGGAGGAACGTTGAGGGAAGACAGACCTGTCAGAGAGGGCTGTGGCGGGCAGTTAAAAGGCTAAGAGGGCATCTTGGCTGCTTTTCTTTTGACAACATTCCTGGGAAGAAAGGGTAAATTAAGAGAGAAAGAATTTATTTGAGATCAGATTTGAGGATCCAGGCCATTATTGTCACAGAGAAGGCATGGCAGTAGAAGGTCAAAGTGCTGGTCACAGTGCCCGCATTCGCAGGATGCAGAGACAAC
This sequence comes from Neodon shergylaensis, assembly GCA_025134845.1. NCBI lineage: Eukaryota > Metazoa > Chordata > Mammalia > Rodentia > Cricetidae > Neodon > Neodon shergylaensis. The sequence continues at coordinate 11,017,415 of JABTXL010012406.1, forward strand.
GGCTGGTGTTTGCTTGCTTCCTCTCTTGTGTTCAGTCTTGGACCCCAGCCAGTGGATAATGCTGCCTACACTTGGGGTAGATCTAACTTCCTCATTTTAAGCATTTAGGAAAAGCCTTCACAGATAGAACCCGGACATGCTGTGGGTAACTCTAACTCTGCTAACCCAACAGTGACAGCTAACAAACAGAGAAAGTGTCATTGTCATGCTGCATCCCCTTCCCGGGTGGACCCCAGAAAGTGCCAGCTGACTTAAAGTAAGCAGAAACTAATACTGACTCTCGTTGGAAACAATCAGAGGTTAGTTTGGCCTAAATCTTCCTTTTATGGATTAAGGGATAAAAAGACACTATCCAGGGACAACAGCCCACGGTCCTGCATATAAAAATGTAATTTCAAAATGCTACTATTAAAAAAAAAAGTGGCCAAGCATCCAGGAAAAAAGCATGGATCTGAGTCTTCTTGATGTTTCTGACACATAGGATCCTGGACCTTCATTTTTCCCTGGAGAGGGCCCTCCCTTCTTCCCTGCAGTATCATGGGGCTGCCCCACTGCCTAGAGGCTCAAGGGTAAGGCTGTTAGAAAATTGGAAAGAGAGGCAGCTAGCGAGCAGATGCTCCTGCCTTATAAATTAGGGGAAGATTATGCATGGCCAGCTGCACCATATAAATGCCCAGTTTTTATACCACACCATGATCCTCTGCGTTTCTCATATGGTCCAGCAGCTGGTCAATTCTGCCCCCGACTCCCATATATCTATTCCAATCATGCGTTGGCTGGGGATTTATTTGTGTATACTTCTCAGTCTCGGTCAGGATCCCTGCCTGCAGTCCTAACTTGCAGTGTGGTAGGGAATTAAGCCAGGAGGCCCTTTGTCTCCTAAATAGTATCCTTACTCACCTGAGCTTAATGGCCGAATGGGAGGGAGGGAGGGAGAGAGAGGGGCGTTCTAAGTTTTTATTTATTGACAGAGGCACTGAAATGAGGTGAGATCAATGTATGATTTGCCTTGTATAACTAAGAAAAAAGACAAAAAAAAAACCACCTTCCCCGAGGTTTAAAAATCTTGAGCTAAACCTGAGGCCGTGCAAGTTGCCAAGTGTCTTTCCGTTATTTAGTGTTTCCAAGAAGGAAATCAATTGCCTGTATTTCTTGGCCCTCATTCGCCTTACCTGTTGTTGCTTCTTCGCTTGCATGGACCTGGGTCTATGGCCCAACTCTGTGCTGCAGTTGAAGGGATTTTTCTCCTTCTTCTCTTGCCATCATCCATCAGAGAAGCTCAAGGCTGACCCAAGGAGCAAAGCAAAAGTATTATTGACTTAAAATAAACCTAGAAGGAAGGAAGCACTCATCTTTCTGATTTCTGGAAGATTAAGGGATTTGGAGCATAAAATAATGGAAGGGGTTATGCTGATAAAATTTCAAGAGTTTGCAGCATATATAAGATTTTATGAATCTTCAAATTATCATAAACTGAATTCAAGGGAGAACAATGAGATGTGAATTTTGGAGCAAAGACATGCACAAGGGGTTAATATTCTTAATACTTAAAGACCTCTCACAAATCAATATTACCAGGTAAGCAGGAAAGACATAAACAATTCTCAAAAGAGGAAATTTAAATTGCTGTTCATTTTTATTATTTAATTCATTAATAATGTTCAAATCTTAAGCAAAATATCATTGTAGTTCTCAACTAGAAAGATATGAAATTATATTCAGTTTGGCAAAGATGGCATGAGATCAATAAATCAGGGAAACCAATTTGGAAAGCAAATTGGCTTTAAAATGTTCATGTCTTTTGACTGAGTAAAATTTCTGGCCTTAGTTGTTTCAAAGGCAAGAGATTTTAATGCAGATAGAAAAGAATTGAAAACATTTCTTTATTAATTATTAATAATAAAAATACACAGGGTGAAAACCATCAAAATGTTTTTCAATTATAGTGATTTTTTATAAGTATATAGATGTGTCTGTTAGGTTATTAAATTCTCACTAAAAATTATTCTTCGGGCTGGAGAGCTAGCTCAGCAGTTAGGAAGACTGGCTACTGTTTCTAAGGCCCAGGCTCCATTCCCAGCATCCATGTGGTACTTTCCCATCATCTAAAACTGTACTCCCATAGAATCTCCTGCTCACTTCTGGCCTCTGCAGTGTACACATGTGCCACACAGACATACATGTGCAGGCATCACACCCATACACAGAAAATAAAAATAAATGAAAACTTCTTACAAGAGCTTGCCATGACACTCGGAGTGAAAGCCCATTGCTCAACAGCTTTTCCTTGGACCCTTCATCTGAGGGTGTGTTTTCTGGTCAAACTATCAGCCATGCCTGGAATACGGTGATTCCTTGATGGATCTTAACTATTATTTTCATTCTCAGTTGATCTCTGAAATAACCCTGTGAGTTTCGCTTAGTTTTCTGTGTTTCACTGGAGAGTAAGCCCAGCTCCTTGGATTCCTGTTCAGGGGCATACATCTGAGATGTGGTTTAAACACAGATGGACCAGACTTCACAGGCATCCTCTTCTAGTGCTTCACACTGTCAAAGGTTGGAGGGATCAAGATTGCTCACCACACTCAGCAAAATGTGTCTTTAAGAAGCTGTTGCCCTATATACTATAGCTTTCAGCTTAGTACATTTGTGGGACTTCTGAATGTGTGCATGAGTAGGCCTCTGACTCTTGTGATTTGGGGGCTCTTTCATTTTGCTGTTGGCTTGGCTTGTCCAACTTCGATACCATAGTTTTTGTTTTATCTTATTATGTTTTATTTTGCTGTTACCTCTTAGAAGCCTTTTCTTTTTTATAATCAGAGACAGAATGGGAGTGGATCCAGAGAGAGAGGAGGTGAGGAAGAACCAGAGGGGAAAATGTATTCAGATTATATTGTATGAGAAAAGTTTCTCTTTAGTAAAAGGAGAAAAAATCCTATGCTTTAATTCTACCTTTCAAGGAAGTAGGACTATGTGTTGCTTTGGTAAAAATACCTGACAGAGCAAAAAAAGAAAGGCTCCTTTTGCTCCTGGTTTCAGAAGTTCATAATTTTTAGGCCCTGCATGCTTGAGCAGAAAATTATGCAGCAAGAGTAAGTGGTGAACTACAACCATCGGCATCCTGGTTGAAGAGATGGCAGAAACTGTGAAAGGAGCCAGATATTGGTAATTATGTTCAAAGGTCCACCCCTAGTGACTTATATCTGCCACTCAGTCCCCACAGCCTAAAGGTGGTTCCATGGCCTTCCCAAATAGGGCTACTAGCTGAAGAATAATTATTCAATGCATCTGACTTTGGGAGGAAATTTAAGATTCGAATTCCTCAGGGACCTTTCAGAGACCATTATAGAATGAAGAAGGAGCCTTCATAACTGGGATTAATATTCTTACTGAAGAAGTACAAGAAAACCTTCCACCTTGCTCTGAGAACACAGCAAGAAAGAATTACCCAGGAACCAAGGCATGGACTCTCAACAGATTCATAACTTGTCTAGTCCCTAGAGAAGTGAAAAAAGACCTGTAGTTTAGAAGTCAATGAGGCTTTGGTGTCTTATTATTGTTTTTTTTTTAATTTTTATTGAGCTCTACATTTTTCTCTGCTCCCCTCCCTGCCTCTCCCCTCCCCTTCAACTCTCTCCCAAGGTCACCATGCTATCAATTTACTTAGGAGATCTTGTCTTTTTCTACTTCCCATGTAGATTAGATCCATATATGTCCCTCTTAGGGTCTTCATTGTTGTCTAGCTTTTGTGGGATTGTGATTTGTGGGCTGGTTTTTTTTTTTTGCTTTATGTTTAAAAACCACCTATGAGTGAGTACATGTGATAATTGTCTTTCTAGGTCTGGGTTACCTCACTCAAAATGATGTTTTCTAGCTCCATCCATTTGCTTACAAAATTCAAGATGTCATTTTTTTCTGCTGTGTAGTACTCCATTGTGTAAATGTACCACATTTTCCTTATCCATTCTTTGGTCGAGGGGCATTTAGGTTGTTTCCAGGTTCTGGCTATGACAAACAATGCTGCTGTGAACATAGTTGAGCATATGTCCTTGTGGCACAATTGAGATCCTTTGGGTATATACCCAAAAGTGGCATTACTGGGTCTTGAGGAAGGCTGTTCCTTAATTTTCTGAGAAATCACCACACTGACATACAATGGGGCTGTACCAGCTTGCATTCCCACCAGCAGTGCAGAAGTGTTCCCTTTACCCCACAACCTCTCCAGCATAAGTTGTCATCAGTGTTTTTGATCTTGGCCATTCTTACAGGTATAAGACGGAATCTCAGAGTTGCTTTGATTTGCGTTTCTCTGATGACTAAGGATGTTAAACATTTCCTGAAGTGTCTTTCAGCCATTTTAGATTTCTCTGTTGAGAGTTGTCTGTTTAAGTCTGTACTCCATTTTTTTTATCGGATTATTTGTTCTTTTGATGACCAATTTCTTGAGCTCTTTGTATATTTTGGAGATCAGACCTCTGTCTGATGTGGGGTTAGTGAAGATCTTTTCCCATTCTGTAGGCTGTTGTTTTGTCTTGTTGACTGTGTCGTTTTATTTACAGAAGCTTTTCAGTTTCTGGAGATCCTATTTATTAATTGTTTCTCTCAGTGTCTGTGCTACTGGGGTTATATTTAGGAAGTAGTCTCCTGTGCCAATGCATTCAAGTGTACTTCCCACTTTCTCTTCTATAAGGTTCGGTGTGTCTGGCTTTATGTTGAGGTCTTTGATCCATTTGGACTTGAGTTTTGTGCCTGATGATAGGTATGTGTCTATTTTCATTCTTCTACATGTTGATATCCAGTAATCCAAGCACCATTTGTTAAATATACTTTCTGTTTTCCATTTGCTATTTTTGCTTCTTTGTCAAAAATCAGGTGTTTGAAGGTGTTTGGATTAATATCCGGGTCTTTGATTCAATTCCATTGGTCCTCTTGTCTGTTTTTATGCCATACCAGGCTGTTTTCAGTACTGTAACTCTGTAGTAGAGTTGAAGTCAGGGATTGTGATGCCTCCAGAAGTTCTTTTATTGTATAGGGTTGTTTTGGCTATCCTGTGTTTTTTGCTTTTCCATATGAAGTTGAGTACCATTCTTTCAAGGTCTGTGAAGAATTTTGCTGGGATTTTGGTGGCCACTGCGTTGAATCTGTAGATTGCTTTTGGTAAGGTTGACATTTTTGCTATGCTTATTCTACCTACCCAAGATCATGGGAGATCTTTCCACTTTCTGGTGTCTTGTTATTTACGTCCAAACTAAACAAGTCCTTTTACATAGGACAAACCAGCAGTGTTCTGGATACTTTTCTCACCATTTCATATAGAATTGCAAACTATTTCAAACACTCAGTCGTAATATAAAAAGTGGTATCTTCAGTGGGTTTTTGTATTAATATTTGTGTGTTCAATAAAGTTAGACTGCCATTTCTATTAGGGACCACACTATCTGCATGAAAGTGTTTTCTTCTAAGAACTTCATATGTTTTGATATGAAATGCTCTGAAGACACACATCAGAGATGGAAGCAACCCCTTCCTGTGTTATCTGTAGCATGCACTGCTCACAGGAGCCAAAACACTGCTTAGTGAAGTATTTGTTACAAAAATTATTTTCAGTTGTTTTTATGTTTCCTGTTTTTTCCCTTCTAACTCTAGCTCCGTATGATTTAAATGTGTCTCCATTGCTATTTTCAACAAAACGCAAGGTTGAAAGACAATAATTTTGTATTAAAATGGTCAAAGCACTATTCTTAGGTCAAGGTGTCTTGACCTAGATTCTTTTCTTAGATTCTCAGCCATTCCTGCAAATAAATGTTTTGTTGAGGAGATCGGAGGAGAGTTGCTGCCAGATCCTTGGAACATCATGGTTTTTAACTTAAGCTGTGGAACAAGTCTGCTCATTGTGTCTTTGACAGGAAGTGGATATATTCAGACCTTTGTGTCATTTCTTGTTTGTTAAAAGAAAGAACTATTGTGCTGATAATATTTGCTTGCCAGTTTAAAAAAAAAAAACAAGGAAAAAGTAAATTAAAACTTCTTTGCCTTTTTTTGTTGTTGTTCTTCTTTTTAAGAAACTTTCTGATACCTGTACACCTGTAAACTACAGATCAGCAGCTCCAACCTGGACCCTGAATCACCACTGACTGGATGCTGTAAATGTGTCCCAGCTGTTAACTACGCAGACTACAGATAGACGGGTCTCACAATAGCTCATCAGGTGACTTATAAATATCAATCATTCAAGAAGGGGGAGCTTGTTTTTTTCCCCTGTGACACTATGGTGCCTAATCTACCCTCTTTATTAGCTTCTATTACCCTCATTTCTCCTTTGTTTAGTTTTTAACCACACCCCAGTCACATGTTAGGAAGGAGTTATGCATGCCAGTGTTGGTAGAAGGTGGCTCTCTGATATTGTCTCTGGTATTGAGAGGAGTTATGTAAGGCTATAAAATGAGTTTGAAAATACTTAAGAATTAAAGGAAAATGCTATTAAGCAAGATACATTATTTTACAAGGAGTGTGTTTAAACAGCAAAAGGGTTTGTGCTAAGTCCTTTTTGTAAAGGGGTTTATCATCTCATTTTAACTTGTAGTTATTCTGCAAACACATCTATAAACATAGCAATTTGAAGTCATGGGTCTCAAATCTGAAGTATCTTACTAAATGCAAAGCTATAAACAGCCACAGATGTTTCCTCAGACACTTTAACATAGGTGTCCCCAAATGATCAGCCAAATGGCTTTTAAAGAGTGATGGCATGAAAAAAATTATCTTGATTTTATATAGTTGGGCACCATTATGATTGGCTTTTGTAAGCTTCAGATTTTTCTGTTGAAACCTGTGAAGGGTCATTCCTTGGTACCACTCTCTTCAGCTCAGAGCTACTTCTCCAACAGAAGGAGCTGTAAGTATCATCACTTTAGTTTTACAAGATGGGTTGTCATCAACCTAGAATACAGACGATGCAAATATCTTTTCATAATAGGGAGTGACACTTGCGTGTCCATCCACACTAGGAGACAGTCTTTGTCATAAACTGCCTCATTGCCCAGGACAGATCTGGGGAAGCAGGAATGGCAGGGAAATGAGAGCTCTTTCCAAGAACCTTGTCCTGGTAGTGTTCCATCAAGAAATAAGATCCATTTGAAGAAACAAATGGCAGCCACTTGGGACTTTGGTTTTGAGGCAGTAGTTTGATGTTAGTTACTGGTTTTAAGTCACCATAGGTGCTTTGAAAAGCTGATGACATATAACTTTAGAAACTGAGCAAGTGATCTTCTAATATCATCTAATATTTGTCATCTGATGCAATGGTAGTAGCCAGTTGGAGTGTTTGGTGATTTATGCTTAGAAACCCATGATTTAATAAGAAAACATATCTGCACATATACACGAGTACAGCATGTTCCACTGTTCTCATCCCAGTGGATTCTGGAGGTATTTACATTTTCTGATGTTCGAGTTTAAGGGCTGAAGTCACTAGTCCCATAGGAAAAATAGCTTGAGTGCAACTTCCAAAGTTGGAAGGAGAGAAAGCCAGGCCCTAGTTAATGCCTGCATGCAGCTCATGGCAATGGCCACTCCAGTCATTCCCTTCTGTTCAATCCCCAAGGTAGAATGGTTGCAGCATTGTTCTCTCAGTCTAGGAAATACCATTAGAGTCACCCTAATCTTTTTCTAAAATGTCGATTTTCTCTTTTACAATCATTATTGAATTGTGAAATAAAATTCAGGGAAAACTCCACTTTCCACCAACTAGAAGCTCTTTTAACCTGAACTTTTTGTATTACTATCAGCTTGAGATGGTAATTTCTGAGTTACAGAAAACAGAGCATTTCCTGACAATTATTAATATGATTGAGTTTGTTAGAAGGATACAAATTAGTTGTAAGAAGTTTGGGGAAAACTATGCTTCCTTAGGCAAAAACAAACCCTACAACATCACCTTGGACTCACTGGTCCTGATTGCTGGAAGTCTCACATCTGCAGCAAAAGTTATCTAAATGGCTCTGGGTCTTTGGCAAGCACAGCCCTAATGGGAAGGTCTGTTGACCACACATTGGTCATGTAACAGTCTAATAAGAAGGATATTTAACATCCAGAACCACATTTTTAGGACCTGATGATGAACATTTACCTACTGTGGTGGTTTGAATAGGAATGCCCCCGCATAGGCTCATATATTCAAATGCTTGGTTATTAGGGCAATGGCTCTACTTGATAGGGATTAGGGGGTGTGACCTTGTTGGGGCAGTTGTGGCATTGTTAGAGGAAGTGTGTCACTGGGGGTGGGCTTTGGGGCTTCAAATGCTCAAGCCAAGCCCGGTGTCTCTCTTCCTGCTGCCTGTAGATCCAGCTATTGAACTCTTAGCTTCTTCTCTAGCACCATGTCTACCTGCATTTTGCCATGATACCCACCATTCTGATAATGATCTAAACCTCTGAAGATGTAGGTCAAGCCCAATGAAATGATTTCTTTTATAATAATTGCTGTAAGCCAATCCCAGTTAAATGTTTTCCTTTATAAAGTTGCTATGGTCTTGGTGTTTCTTCACAGCAATAGAACAGAGACAAAGACATGTATATTATCTGACTTACATGTGACCATAACTCTCTTACTTGCAATTTACTCATGGTTATCCTAAAGATAAAAATCCAGGCCACAAGAAAATGAGTTACTACCTATAATGATTAGATCCAGGATATTGAAGTACCAGTCTAAACATCAAAGTGATCTTACACTACACTTAATATAACTCTCGTATTAGCTGTGTCTGTGTGCAATTTTGTTTTAAATAATAATCTAAATGTGGTACGTGTAGTAGCAATCTTAGCCATAGCATAGGTTTAATGAAAATATCCATTTCCTCAAATGCACACTGACCACAGCACATGAATCTTTATGAAGATGTTAGTGAGTATGCTATTTTATAGATTAAAATCATACCTTCTTCAAGAGAAAATGTCACTTGTACAAAGGTTTCAAGAGAATAACATACTCCTAGCTCAGAATAGAAAATTTGTTGCTTAATACCATATCGAAAAAGCGTTTTACTTCTTTGTAGAACACAACACATGATTGACCCCACGTGGCCTTATTTTCAAGGCGCCCATTTTCCACTTTAAGCCAGCCTTGCAGCATCTGCGGCAGAGGTCTGTAGTGAGATCTGGATGTGTCAGAATTAGAAAACTAGATATTATGATTGCATATTGAAACAATGAACTAGTAATTTTAAAACTTGATTTTAAAACTCACAGGCTTGGTCTTAATGACTTGCACAAGTCTTTATCCATAGGATAATATATATGCAAAAATATGTATGTATGTATGCATATGTATACATGTTACAATTCATTACTCATCTACTATGTTTGGAACATTTGACAGACACTTCCTTAATGACTCATTTGATCATTGTAATAACTGTATTGTGACCATAATTTGATAGGTGAGAAATGAAAGTCAAAGATTAATAAATTTAGTTCACTATAGGGAAATTTTGGAAGAAGAATTAAAATCTTCTTCCCTCCCCTGATCCGTTCACTTCTAACACATACCATGAAGTCTTCCATGATTAGTCATTAAATATTTATGCTTAGTTATGTCTGTGAGTGTTTGCTTACCTGTATGTATGTACACCACATTCATGCCTGATTCTTACAGAGGCCAGAAGAGGGCATCAAATGTTTTAGAATTAGAATTACAGATGATCATGAGCTACAATGTGAGTTATGGAAGCAAAACACAGTCCTCTACAAGAGCAGCAAATATTCCAAACCACTGATACATCTCTCCAGTCTACCAGAATCATTCTTAACACAGAAGCATCACCTCCCTAAGTCTTAATCTTTAGCATATATTTCCTTATGTTATTTTAAATTTTTATTTGACTTTATGTTCATTGATGTTTTGCCATTGGTGTCTGGTCCCCTGGAACTGGAGTTACAGACAGTTGTGAGCTGCCGTGTGATGTGGGTGCTGGGAATTGAACCGAGGACCTCTGAAAGAGCAGCTGGTGCTCTTGACTGAGCACCTCTCCAGCCCCTCTTTATGTTATATGTATAAAACACTAGTTATTGGTGATGTGGGAGGAGTATAAAAATGTAAATATTAAACAAAAAGGTCTTTCTGGGAACAGTATTTGTAGTTATGGTGGAAAAGGAGAAGGGTGATAGTTTGCTACATGCTAAGAACACCTCAATGTGCTATGTGTTCTAACTAGCTAAATCTAACCTCCTTACCTCTGTACCTCACGAAGAGTCCACATTTCCATAAGAGAGAAAACTGAGACACTGAGAAATTAAGTAAGTTGCTTCTGTGAATTAAATTGTATCTTACCAAGACACATGTAATGAAGTCTTAAGTCCCAGTACCTCAGGACATATCTTTTGTTTGATAAAAAGTTATTGCAAATGTCATTAGTTAAGATCAGGTGTCTTGGTTAGGGTTTCTATTGCTGTAAATAGACATCATGACCATGGCAACTCATAAAGAGAAACATTTAATGAGGGCTAGCTTACAGTTCAGAGGTTTAGTCTATCGTCATCATGGCAGGACATGGCAGTATGCAGGCAGGCATGGTGCTAGAGGCACCTGAGAGTGCTGGAGAGGTCAATGAACTAATATTTTAAGATAGTAAGAGAACAGGTTTTGTCTGGTTGGTTGGTTGGTTTGTTTTTCAAGACAGTGTTTCTCTGTAGCTTTAGAGCCTGTCCTGGAACTAGCTCTTGTAGACCAGGCTTGCCTCAGACTCACAGAGATCCGCCTGTCTCTGCCTCCTGAGTGCTGAGATTAAAGGTGTGCACCATCACCACCTGGCCTGAGAAGTGTATTTTTATAAGTACACAGTTCTAAAACAGCAAATGACTTATTTGAACATTCTGTTTACTTTCTGCATCAATAGTCTCCAGGATCTTGGCTTCCAGACAATGCTTTGGTTTCCCTACAGCACACAAGGCCACTGGAACATCTCTAACTGGGATACAAGCTTTCACAGGGATCATCGTGACAGCCATGTTTTCATTTTCAGTGAGTCCCCACTTTTGATGAGTGGTGAGAGGCAGAAGCAGATGGGGCTCTTTTATTTCTCCTTTCAGCAAAGTGTCACCCCAAGTCTCCCTGTGCACACTTAAGACACTGTTGGAAGGTAATAATGCCTTCCATGCGTGTGACACATTGCCGTCAGTGAAGCACCTCCCCCCTTTACTATTCTGCCTCATCGTCCACTAGCTGGCAAGGCAGGTGACATTGAGCCTTCCTTTTTGATGAGCAGGGTCAGACCATATAGTTTCTGTGTGGTTATTTCAGTTCTGGGCAGCCAGGAACGAACAAGTGGCCTCATACAACAGTAAGAGAATGTCCCCTCCAGACAGCTTGTCTTGTCTGAGAGTGTCTCTTAGTAGTTCTTACTGGTTAAATATGCTTTGGAAAGGATGGGTCTAGCAAATCTGATCAGTTTTTGGGACTTCCTGAAGCAATTAAGTTGCTTACTTTCTGTATATGAAACACCTTCCCTATGAGATGGAATATTTCCCCTCCCCTTAGAACATCCTGTGTCTTAACAAGCTTACTTCCAAAATACAAAGCTTACACTAGAGGAAATTTCTGCACGACATTTCTTTTATCTTTTTCTTTCTTTTTTTTTTTTTTTTTTTGGATTTTCGAGACAGGGTTTCTCTGTAGCTTTTTGGTTCCTGTCCTGGAACTAGCTCTTGTAGACCAGGCTGGCCTCGAATTCACAGAGATCCGCCTGCCTCTGCCTCCTGAGTGCTGGGATTAAAGGCGTGCGCCACCACCGCCCAGTATGACACTTATTTTCAATTGATATAGACTGGTCATAGTTTTCTAGTTCTTGTTTCATTGATATGGGAGTCACAATAACCCCTATGCAAGCTCCTTGTAAAGTCTGTTGCAGCAATCAATGATTCTCCTTTTAGAACATTATTCAGAATTGCCCATGAACTATTGCAACTACAATCTGTTTTAATAAAACTTCTACCCAAACCAGAAGGTACTGTATCTTTAAATGCCTGGGTGTCCAGCAGCAGAAGGGAACCAAAGAAGGCTTAGGGCATTGTTCTAAGATCCCTGCTTCCATTACCTTTCTGCTACTGTGCTAAAACACCATGACCAAGACAGCTTATATAAAAGAATGTTTACTGAGTAAAAAAGAATGTTTATTGAGGCCAAAAGAAAAAACAAGAGGTCTCTGCATGTACATCATGTGTAATCCTGGTACCTTCAGAGGTCAAAAGAATGTGTTGGATATCCTGGAACTAGAGTTATAGTTATAAGTGGATAGTTTTGAGCCACCATACAGTTGCTGGGAATTGAAGCCAGATTCCCTACAAGAACAACAAGTGCTCTTAGATGCTGAATCTTGTTTTGATAGAAAAAATTGTGTGTGTGTGTGTGTGTGTATGTGTGTGGGTGTGTGTGTGGGTGTGTGTGGGTGTGTGTGTAAGAAATCCCACTTCAAGAAATCCAACCTGAGAATTAAAGGAGAAATAATGTGCCATGATCTGGAATAGTCTAAGCCCTCTTCCCTTTCATTATTATTTGATGTTCAGACAAGGCCTAGCTATTTACAAATGCTTTATAATAATTTATTAATCTGATATGCTTCATGGCCAAGGGTTTTAGAGCACTCACAAAGACTAATTACAGTAGAGCCTAGCAAAAGGCAGAGGCTCAATCCACAAGTCATTAAACTCTTAGTGTGGAAGGAATTGCCCAGCTCCAGGTGGAAACTGAGCAGCACTGTGTGGGAAAGGCCACCCCAGATCCAGCAGAGCTAAACATAGAGGAAAAGGACTTACTTTTTTATAAAAGAATTATGATTGAAAGCAATTTAATGGCATTTAAAAATAGTTTTATGGGGCTAGAAAGATGGCTCAGTATTCAAGAATGACTGCTGTTCTTCCAGGGGACCCAAGTTTGCATCTCAGCACCCATGAGGAGTAGTTCACAACTGCCTGTAACTCCAGTGCCCAAGGATCTAGCACCTTCTTCTGACCTCTTTGGGTACATGCACATAGATGTCATACCCACAGAGATAAAGATACATAAATAACAATAAAGAACATTGTAACATTAAGGGCTGCTTGTTGGGGTTTGTGTCCTGCCCAGATCCCACAGTTATTAGGTCCCAAAGAATCACACAGAGGCCTCCATAAGTTATAAACTGATTGGCCCATTAGCTCAGGCTTCTTATTAGCTCTTGTAGCTTATATTAACCCATTATTCTTATTTATGTTAGCCACATGGCTCAGTACCTTTTTCAATGGGGCAGGTCACATCCTGCTTCTTCTGTGGTTTGGGCAGGACTGGGAGGAATGGGCTTCCTCCTTCCTAGAATTCTCCTGTTCTCATTGTCCTGCCTCTACTTCCTGTCTGGTTGACCTGCCTATACTTCCTGCCTGGCCAATCAGCATTTATTTAAAACATCATTGACAGAATATAGACAATTCTCCCACACCAGAACATCTTTAAAAATGGTTTTGGTTTTCATTTTAAATTCTAGTGTGCCCGTTGAAACCTGTTCCTTTTAACTCCACAACCTCAGAAATCTTTTCTCTCCCCTTTGGCGCATGAACTTGGACCCCCCTTTTTAAACCAAAACCTCCATCAAGCTGAAATACATCTCCAGCTCCTAAAAATGTTTGCTTTTACTGTTTAGCCAGCAAGTTAAAGGGTGACGATGAAAGTAGATTTGTGAGCCTAGTTTCCCAAAAGAAAGTAACAAATGAAAATCTTTAGATATCACTGTAAGAAAAAATATAGTACAATTACATATACCTTTAACATCTATCATGAATTATGACAAAGAAGTAGGCTAGGAATTTCAAAGTGTGTTAGCACCTGAGAAGACATGATAAAAATCCCCTTGAACAAAGCAGCTAGGGCCAGGAGGAAAGTTGTATTGAGATGAACAGAAATAAACCTTGGTAGGCCAATTCAGACTGGTCCATGTGTTTTTATAGAGTTATGAAAAATCATACAGCATTCTGTAACACTCTACTTTTATTCATTTCTAGAGAAGCTACCTCTATACCAGGACATTCATCCCCTGCAAAAGGAGACTGGAAATGCTACAGCTCATGAGAGTCAAAGCAAACAAGAAATAATGGGATTTTGCACAGCAACTTCAGAGGACCAAAGGAATGAAATAATTCAAAGAGTTCTATCATTACATAACTAATCCTGAAAGAATTTATTGCCAAATATGTGCGAAAACTTCCCTAAGGCACTGGGAATGTAGATTGGTTAGTTACATGTTTACTTAGCATGCAACAAGCCCTCCATCCATCCACAAAATCTGGCCGTGGTGGTGCATGCCTGTAATCCCAGCACTAGGCAAGTAGAGGCAGGAGGATCGGATCCAAGGTCATTCTTGGCTACATAGTGAATTTGAAGCCAGCTGGGGCTAGAGACATTCAGAAGAGGCCATCTTCGCCATGCTGTTGTGAAATCACAGTGGCTGACAGCTCTCAGTAACTTTGTCTTTGTGAATTTACCCACCAGTAACTGATGGTAACATCTTAATATCCAATCACTATTTTCTCTGCCATCCTAAGAAGCATTTTTTTTTGCTGCCCTCCCTTGATATGCAAGAGAATAAACTTGTTTACCAACTGGTCTGTGTTTCCCAAAACCTCTTTCCAAGAAATACCAGTTCTAGGCAATTCTATAAAAAAAAAAAGGAGATTTAGTCTCAAATAAATCTAAGTAAGCTGCTTTGATTCTTGCCACGGTGAGTCACACTGGTCTGATGGTAAAGAAATTCATTTGTTTATAGATTTGTAGGGGTTTTGTTTATATGTAACATTTGTTAACATACCATGGTATTAGGGTTTCCAAAGACCTTCTACAAATAAACTCTAGGAAGAGAAATCAGTTGAAAGTTCATGGCTAAATATACCAATGTGCAAAGACTTAGTACACAGAAAACAATGCAAAGCCTCTCGATACTTTATACTGATAAAATATCCTCGTTTGCTTCACTGTTGCTGTAGTAAAAACACTGACCAAAGGCAACTTAGAGAAGAATAGGTTTATTTCATCTTACAGGTAAGTTACAGTTCATCATGAAGGTAAACTAAGGTAGGAACACGGAGGCACAAGCTGAAGCAGAAACCATGGAAGAATGATGCTTGCTGGCTTGCTCCCATGGTTTGCCCAGTCTGCTCTCTTACAGAACCCAAGACCAGAAGTGGCCTTGGGACCCATGTGGTGCCCTCTCATCTCAATCACTGAACAAGAAAAGTGCCCCCCCAGACCAATATGATGGAGGTGAATTCCCAGCTGAGGTTCTTGAATGAAACGAGGTCATCACTCCGAGTGTTAATCCCAAAATTTTGAGGAGAAAAATCACCGACCCAAATCACCATGGCTAAATAAATTAAAGCAAGCAGTTGATTAAAGCAAGCTTTTTATTAACGTACACAGGCTGTCCCCTCCTAAAATAAGGTTTAAGAGGTCAGAATTGGACATAAGGAAGACAAGGTTTCTATAGCTTAGGAGTATGGGGTTTCAAATGGGGGCTTTGGTGGACAAAACAGGCAGGGCTACAGGAGAAGAACACAAGCTAACAAGTTAGTCATAATGACTTCCTGAAACAAGCTGGTTATAGGTCTCGCTGAACATAGCAGACAATGAGGAATACTGAGAACTCAAGAACAATGGCAATGGGTTTCTGATCCTACTGCACGTATTGGCTTTGTGAGAGCCTACGCAGTTTGGATGCTCACCTTACTAGACCTGGATGGAGGTGGGTGGTCCTTGGACTTCCCACAGGGCAGGGAACCCTGATTGCTCTTTGGGCTGACGAGGGAGGGGGACTTGATTAGGGGAGGGGGAGGGAAATGGGAGGTGGCGGCGGGGATGAGACAGTAATCTTAAATAAATAAATTAATTTAAAAAAAAGAAAAAAAAAGAATGTAGTCTTAGGAACAGACCGTCATAACATGGCACAGTTGCTGTTTCCTGGAACAAGAAATACAAAATCGTTCATAGTTAGGGTTACAGATAGTACATAGCCCAATCCTTGAGAAATAAAGGTTTGATTATAAACAGAAATTAACCTAGTTTGTCTTTATTATAAGATAACTTTCAAACCCAGGATGGAGGCCGAGTGGTTCATCACAAGGTATGGTTGAGGAGAAGGATTTCACTGTAGATACGAGGGAAAGTATAGCCAGATGCCTCTGGAAGAGCCTAGAGCAAAGAGAAAGCATAGTAGACTAAGCACAACCAGTAGATTGAACTAGGCCATGGTGGTGCAGGAGGCAGGAGTGGAAGAGAAGAGAGAATAGGCCCAGGAGAGAGCCAAGAGGAAGCCCAGAACTAAAAGAAGGGACCAAGACAGCACATGGCCAAAATGGCAGGGTTATATAGGAATCAGAAGCTGGAAAAAGGAAGGCCCTGGACTGAAGAAGGTTAGGGGCAGGATGAGAAGAGCCAAGAAGAGCCGGGATGCCAGCACAGGACTTTGTAACAGGCATTTGCTGAGAAAGTCTAGAAGCCAGCATCCAGGTTGATATGCTAGTAGGCTCCACAGTTTCCTATTCATTCTGAGTTTCTTTTGACTTCAGCTTGTGTCAGTTTTACAAAAGCTAACCAGCACAATTGCACATCAAAATACTTGGGGGTATATTAAAGTATTTTTTTAATTTTTAAAAATCCATAACTATATGTAAAAGCCAAACTTCAGAATGGCAGAATCACTGACACAATACTGTGTACCAATCCATTCACTATTTCACAGCCCTGTCCCAGAAGAGTAATGCCTTTCTTATCTCCTCTGAGGCCTAGCTAAAGTTATCCATTCAGACAGTTAGTTAGTGTTGGTTGTCTGTCAACCTGGCAGGATTCAGAGTCGCCTAGGAGACAGCATACCTATGAGGGAGAAGACTCAGATTAGAATACCGTTAGGTTAGCTGGCCCTGAGGATTACATCGGTTAGACTAATGGAGCTGGGAAGACCCACCTTAATAGTGGCCTGCAGCCTTCCTTGGGTTTAAGTCCTGGACTGCATATAAAGGAGAAAGTTAGCTAAGCTTGGGCATTCTCATCCTCTGCTCCCTGATTGCGGATGTGACTAGCGACCTCAAACTCTGCTGTCAGAACTACTGCAATGGACCAGACCCAGAAACTGCAAACCAAACATTCTCCTTTAGATTGTTTCGTCATAACATCCTGGGAACAAACGAGACATCCACTAAGACAGGATGTTTTAAAAGACGTTTTTGACGTTCTTTAATCCCGAGTGAAAATTGGAACTCTGACCTAACAAGTTAGCAGTACATGAAAATTACATACATGTGAATGAGACAAAGTATAAGGGTGGGTCTAGGAAAAATAGAAATAAAAACATAGGAGGTGATTTAAAAATATACATTAGTGTGTGGGGTGCATATTGATTGGAGAAAGATATAAACGTTATCGTAACTATAACTATTTTCCCATAACATTGTATTTATTCCAACACCAATAGGCAATTGTTGAAAATAGGCAGTCGTGGATAGGAGAGAAAAGGGAGAGAGGAGAGAACGGAGAGGAATGAAGATCCAAGGGAGATTGATATAATTATGTGGGCCTGCCCTGTCACCTGAGTACCCTGTCCCTTTAAAAGACAAAAGACAAGCTCCTCTCTCTCTCTCTCTCTCTCTCTCTCTCTCTCTCTCTCTCTCTCTCTGTCCAGCTCTTCTTCTGAAGAGGCAGCTCCCTGCCACCTTCCTTCCCCGCTCCTCTCCCTCCCTCTCTCTGTCTTCTATCTCTCTCTTTCTTTCCCCCCCGCCCCATAGCTCCTACCCTCCCAATACCTACTAAATAAAATCTCCATTCCCATGCTCTCTCTGCATGACGTATCTATCTATTTCCCAGCCACCACAGTCTCCCACCCGCCATGGGACCTGCCAGGGTCACCGGGCTTGTAAGTCATAACAGCGACAAAGGGAGGAGAAGGAGAAAAGGGATGGGGAGAAAGTTAGATTCTGTTTTTGTTTTTGTGACAAGGGTGAAACTGTGAAAATGATTTTATTTAAGGACATCCTGATATAAACTGACTTTCTCCAATTCCCTTCCTTATTTTCCTGTCATCTGGGAGTCATCGGTCACAGGCTCACCGCCACTGCAGTCCCAAGTTTCTGAATGAAGTTGGTGTGTCCTGTTGATGCGTGTCTTCTCACGAGGCCGAGTCCTCTGTCTGCTTGTTCACGCCTCTGTCCCTGACACTAACACCTGGCCAGCATTTAATGGTTGCCTATAAAATTTTGACAAAGGAAATAAGGAATTAATTTTTGTCTTTGGCATTATTACGGATTTATATTCTTTAGCCTTGCCTTTCAGGGACGCAAGGCTTAAGGTTATAATCTGTGTCCATGAGACAGGATTAACCCAACATGCATCACCCAATCCCAATGTTATTTTCATTTTCTCTGCAGTCCAATCTCTCTTACAAATAGTACACTCTTTTTTGAAAGAGGAAATGTGTAGCTCTTACACTAAGTGAAGCCCATCTAAATTTTATACCTGCAGAGTCATGTGGTCAAGGAAAGTTGAACGTGTTGTTTCTATGCAACTATCAGGTTCAGATTTGACCATCAGGGAAGAGGCCCTGTAATGGGAATTTGGTCATTTTGCCTTCCATTGCCCCTTTCCTCTGCCTATAAAACCACAAACCCTTACCAGGTGATCTAATGGAGTTGTTATATACACCCAGCGCCTGACATCATTTTGCTAAATCTAGAAATTGAAACAAAGCAGAGGCCATGACATCAGACTACAAACATCTCAGTGTGGTTAACCTCCTGGCAGGCACTGAGACCATTCATGGTGTTCACAGAGCAAGGTGAACACGAAGGACACCTCAATCAGGAGGAAGCCAACAAAGTCAGAGCATCTTTTATTATTATTCTGGGAGGGTATCCCGAAATAGTGC
This sequence comes from Neodon shergylaensis, assembly GCA_025134845.1. Taxonomy (NCBI): domain Eukaryota; kingdom Metazoa; phylum Chordata; class Mammalia; order Rodentia; family Cricetidae; genus Neodon; species Neodon shergylaensis. Next base: position 11,036,347 of record JABTXL010012406.1, read on the forward strand.
TGCTTCAACAGAATGGAAGAGGAGTCAGGTACCGTCATATTTCTTTTCTGAGCCTAGATTGGAGCAGAGCCATTGCATTGGATTGTAATTCCTGCAGCTAAGCAGATGGGTAAGCAGTACAGCAGGAATGATAATAATCTACAGGAAGTGTTCCTAAGACATGAGTTAGTGCTTTCGGGCCCATAAAGCTTGCAGTTTTATGGAGATGAAGCATATTATAGACCCACGTGCAGGCACATACTTATCAAATTACCTCAGACGAATCAACAGCTCACATCCATTTGTACTTCTTAACCTTCTGGAATGAACCTGGGAGATGCAGCCCCCAAATCCATTTCTTCTGTGCAAGGATTCAAATCAGATATAGAAAAATGTGGTCCTGTGCTTCAGATTCCTTACTCTAAAGTAGACATGAGAAACTGACAATACTGCACTGCTATTAGCAAGTGAGTATAAACTGCAGTCATGGCCTGTGCCCACAGCAGGTGGCTGCCGCGGGTAATTCTCAGAGAGAAGGGAAGAATCGGTAGACAAACTCACCACAGAAAGTTTCTGCCAAAAAAAAAGAAGAAAGAGAGAGAGAGAGAGAGGGAGGGAGGGAGGGAGGGAGGGAGGGAGGGAGGGAGGGAGGGAAGGAGGGAAGGAAGGAAGGAAGGAAGGAAGGAAGGAAGGAAGGAAGGAAGGAAGGAAGGAAGGAAAAAAAGAAGAAAAGAAGGAAATAGGAAAGGAAGGGAAGGGAAGGGAAGGACAGGACAGGAAAGGAAAGGAAAGGAAAGGAAAGGAAAGGAAAGGAAAGGAAAGGAAAGGAAAGGAAAGGAAAGGAAAAGAAAGGAAAAGAAAGGAAAAGAAAGGAAAGGAAGCCAGGTGTTGGTGGTGCACACCTGTAATCCCAGCACCGAGGAGTCAGAGGCAGATAGAACTCTGAGTTCAAAACCAGCCTAGTCTACAGATGGAGTTCTAGGACACCCAAGGCTATGTAGAAAAAACATCTTGAAAAGAAGAAGAAAAAGAGGAATAGGAAGAAGAAAGAAGGAGGAGGAGGAGGAGGAGGAGGGAGAAGAAGAAGAAGAAGAAGAAGAAGAAGAAGAAGAAGAAGAAGAAGAAGAAGAAGAAGAAGAAGAAGAAGAAGAAGAAGAAGAAGAAGAAGAAGAAGACTTCTGATTAATTTGGGTACAATGGAAAGAAGACAGGGCTTAGCATCAAAGGTGTGAATTGTGACTCAGACAGTATTTGTATCAATCATGTAGTCCTGATACTCTATGGAAATAACAGATATAGCTACTTACCAAGAGAGATCAAGCGCAGCCTCTGGCAGGCCCATTCGTTTGGGCCTCTGGTGAGTCACACCCATCAAAACAGAAGCAGCCCTTAGAGCCAGTGCTCATATCTCAAACCAGGAAGTTTATAGAGGCTGAGAAGCCTCGGCCGCAGTCCCACATGGAGAGCATGCCTCCTGTGACCTAAGACCTCCGACTAGGCCCTGCCTGTCAAAGACTTCTAACAACCAATGCTGACACTCTAGAGACCAAGCCTTTACAAATGGATGCTTCAGCAGACACTCATCCAAACTCCAGCAACAGTTAAGGGCATCAAGAAGTTGTTCAACCTTCCACCCTCAGAGTCCTTATCCTCAAAAATGTGGAAAAGACTACCTACCCGCTGCCTAGCATGACTTCGGAACAACCCATATGACTCACCCAGTACCACACAGCTGACAAACACCATTTACTTTTCTTGGTTAACAATAACCCTATAGTGGGGGCCAGCTTCTTACTTCTAAAAATGCTTAAAATGGAGTTTCTTGACCTGTCTGACAAACACATAACGTGAACATGAATCATTTTTCACTTATTAGAAAGCTGAAGTTCATCCTAGACCCCAGGCTCCTCTACCCATAGTCCTGTGCTGATTCTACACCCCAGGCTCCTCTACCCAGAGTGCTGTGCTGATTCTACACCCCAGGCTCCTCTACCCAGAGTCCTGTGCTGATCCTAGACCCCAGGCTCCTC
>JABTXL010012406.1:11038365-11135853 GCA_025134845.1 Neodon shergylaensis
GCTCCTCTACCCAGAGTCCTGTGCTGATCCTAGACCCCAGGCTCCTCTACCTGTAGCCCTCCCTGTACTGATCCCAGGAGTCTGAATACTGGGTCAGCTTGAATCATAGGAGGAAATAACTCAAAACAGTGAGCAGATTCTAAGTCAAAAACGTAATACCCAGTTTCTCAAGATATCTTGTAAAGAGACAGGAGAATATTATAGTAACCTAGGTGGCATCATTCCAGGGTGCACTACAGAACTGGGAAATTTATTTACAGGAAACTAAAAATAAATACCTCATTAAGAATTATAGACCACATGATATAAGGGCTAGTGGATTTAGAAGAACCAATAAATTATCCATTTAGAAATTTGTTTTCTGTTTAAATTTTATTTTATTTTAAATTTATGTGTGTGTGTGTGTGTGTGTTAATTTATGTGCATAGGAATGCAGGTGCCCCCCAGAGGCCAGAAGAGGGCATAGGATTCTGGGGAGCTGGAGTTATAGCTGGCTGTGACCTGCTGAACACTGGTGTGGGAATCAAACTCAGGTCCTCTGCAAGAACAGCAAGAACTCTTTAACTGCTGAGCTGGCGACCCAGACCCTTAAATTCTCTTTGCTTGTCCTTCAGAAAAAAATATTTTTTTTAAATAAAAAAAAAACCTGATTCTTGGTAACAATTATTGTTGGCAGAAACTTGCCACTGACATACACATAAATATGTAAGATTTTTTTCTTACAATTCTTCCCACTGAAAGGCTATTGTTAAGCAGGGAGTGTACTCTGGTTAGAAATACCACTTAAAGCATAGTAAAATGAAGGCTGAAGGGAGGACTCAGTGCTTAAGAGCCCTGGCTGCTCTTCCTAGAGATCCTGAGTTTGATTCCCAGCAGCGCAAGGTGGCTCACAATCATCTATAATAGTGGGATCTGATACCCTCTTCTGGAATAAAGGCATAGATGCAGATAGACAACTCGTTTACATAAAATAAACAAATAAAACATTTTTTTAAAAAAAAGCATAGTAAAATAAATCAAGGTGTGATTACGTACTACTAGGAAAGCATGTTTCTTTGCTTTTAATCTAGTTTTTATTTCCCCGCAACCTGCACATATATGGTGTCGCTTCTGGGAAAAAGAAATAGAACATTTAAAAAATCTTTTTAGAAATGAAAAGGTGGGGCAAAGACAGAAGATGAAAGATTTCAACCCATTTCAGAAGAGGTCAAGAATGACAACAGATACTGTTGGGTAAGAAGACAAGCTTAAAGCACCCAGTACCTGTGTATACTGGTGGGTTTTCCTTTCCTGCTGGGTGCAGATGTCTACAATTAGAAACACAGAAATTATCAGTAAACCAAGATTATATCTGAGAACAGAAGGTCAACAGGGCGACTAATAGGGCTACAGGGTCATGCTTATCAGAAATATAGATTGTATCAATCATTATTTTGAGACCTCGCCATATGATGGGAGGTCTCGTTGGGTGTCTGAAGTGAACACTCACGGCACCACCACCCTACACCCCCCAGCCCACTTTAGACTGAACCTTCTTGTTTCCCAGGGCCACTGCCTTGACTGTTTGTGGATGCATCCTTCCAAGGCTCTGCCTTTGGCTGAAAGGAGCTTCCCCCACCCAAAGCTGTGTTCTCACTGACTGGGGGATGCCAGGTCACCCCCTCAGCCTCTGGCATCAATTGGAACACCTCCGAACACCCATCCTGTCCGAGATCCAACACCTGCGGTGGGATTGGGCCTAACTTCTGCCAGGCCTCACTGTTCAGCCTCCCTACTAAAGTGACTTCCTTGTCCTGTTGCTGCTGTTGCCTGGGGGCTCTTACCAGTTAGCTGAATAAGCCCATAAGTCTCCCTGTCAGAATTGTTTCAGGGGAAGACACCTGGCTTCAGAAATGGTCCTACAGGTAATTTTTAGTGGAATTCTACAGATAAGACTCTTTGCTGGCCGGTTGGCAATGAAGACCCCCCCCCAAAAGAGGGGACATGAGAAGTGAGGGCAGCATGTTCCAGGGGTCACGTGTCAAACTCTCTAACTGTGGGACAGTTTTGGGTGCAGGGGGTCCCGCAAAGACGGGGACAGACCACCAAAGTCTAATCAACTAGAAGCAAGCTTTATTCCAGAAGCCAGAAGCCAGGGGGAAAAAAAGTAAAATAAAAAATCTCCATGGGGCACAAAAAGCTTATCGGCTAGCTGAGATGGATTTGTAAGACTGTGGCCCAGGCCGCTTTCTGAACCCATCTTTTTATAGTAGGGACACCAAGCATTAGGTCTGAACAAAGGATTTTTTACAATCTTAAGGTAAAACTTAGATACATATTGCCTTATTTTACAATCTCCATTAGCAATAGTTTTTCAGTTAAACTAGTGTTTGCACTTAATCTTCTTCCCTGGTTCTTTTAGGTGATGTTTACTGAAGCCCTGTGGTCTCCCCTTTGATGCTGCCAGTTTCACATAGCAGGGATAATGCATAACCCAGAGGTCATATATCTGTTTGCTAAAAGTTGACTCAGCTCATATCCGTAGGCTAGCTCTCAGTTTGCAGAGAGATGCTTTGGCCGAGTAACCCACTGTTAATATTAATCCTCAAGCTGCTGAGAGAGCTGCTGACAGTCTGTTCTCATTCTCCTAGGCTTACGACTTTGTATTTCTTTATTTCCACATTCCTATTTCTGGAATCTACATTTGTATTTTCTTATTCTTGGACTCTTCAATAGCAACAAAAAGGGACATGCTGCTGGGGGCCAGTGTCATGGGCACAAGGGTCATAAGAACTATAGAATGCGGGAAACCTGGTTAACTCGAGGCTCTGACTTCACTGTAGAAGCAGAGTTCAAGCTGATACTTGAGTGCGCATGTGGCGCAGAGGAAGTGAGAGAGAGAGGTTACAAAAGAACTTTCCAGTCAGAGGAAGCTTCGCTTACCAAAGCCCCCAAGTAGAAAACTGCCTGGCAGCAAGAGGAAGTGCGAACTGGCTAGCGAAATCTCCTGAGAGTAGAAGCAAAGTAAATGGCGCCTAATGGTACTGTAAAAGCAGGCAGCGTCCAAGTCGCAGCTGTGAGAGGATTGGGGGGAGGGGAGCAATCCTAAGAGCAACCATACACCACTGAAGCTTGCCAAGCAATAAAAGCTCCGAAGAGAAACTTGTCTAAACAAAACTAACGCTATTTGGTTTCTTTGCGAGCAGCCTTCGTCCCTCTACCTCAGGGCTATTGCAGGTTTCAATTCAGAGGCGGGCCATTCTCCCGAAGCTGCCTCTGTAGACTGAGTGGCTAAGTCAGCCACTCTTTGGACAATGGGAAAGTCAAGCCACCTCCACACACTGACTGATAGCTACAAATCTGTGTCCTTTGGTTTGTGATCTCAACAAGGAAGTACTTCAATTCCACAGTAACAGATACTGCGTGTACTGGGTTCTTGCTCAACCCTAGCCCTACCAGTGCCTGGAACTCAGAGAACAGCATCCAATAAATGCATGATTTCACGTTGAGTAATAGAGTAAATACACTCTCAAGGAAGGGCCCCACAGGGAAGGTAGCGAGTTGCTTCAGGCTTATTCACGCCTTGACGTGAATGATGAAGTATGTAGGCTCAAAGACAATGGGGGTGGACAGTAAATGAAGACTCCAACGCCATTTGTGTCGTTATGATAGGTAAGGTAGGAAGGGGACAATCTCAGGGGCCGTGCCTGTAGGTGGAAACATTCCTGGAACTGGTGCTGAGGCCACATCCGGTTCAAGCTGTGACCTTTCCTTTTAAAACGTTCCTCTCAAGGGAAAGCAGCTGTCCCGATATCACACTGGCCACTGACGCCCGTTTTGCACGTTCTGTTTTATTTTGGAAACCTGTAGGTGAGCCCGCCTCTTCCTGACTGGCAGGTATCCAAACAACCGGAACCCTCTGAGCACCACTTACATGCTGAGCCTGAATCCCAAAGCCCCACTTGGGCTTACTCATCTCTTCTCTGCTGAGAATCGAAATTCAATTTAAGAAAAAAAGAAAAGAAAAGGAGAAAAGTTTATCTAGGAAGTGCAAGCGCTCCGGGATTGAGGGGGACTGCACAGGTGAGCCTGCGCCCTCTGTCACGGTTTCCTCTGAGGACGTTGCGACGTCGGGTATTCATATGCAGAAACCTGGGAGGACAACTAGACTTGGGAGCATGAGAGAAGAGTGACATCCAGTGGCCAGTGGGTCACATTTCTGCTGTGCTAGACACTCAGTTTCTGAGAATGATTGCTGTCTTTGACCTTCAAGTTCCGGAAAGAGATGTTCCAGGAAGATTATGATTTCAGAAGAGATTCGACCGATGACGCTCCCCTGCCCACATTCCCGAGCGGTCTGTTCGCTTCCAGCGTAAGCACTCTGTTCTCTCTAGAGTTATCAGAAAGCCCCTTGCCGACCCCTTCAGGCACCAGGCACACACGTGGTGCACACATGTACATGCAACAATCTACATATAAAATATTTTTTTATGGGCTAGAGAGGTGGCTCCGTGGTAAAGAGACTGCCTGATCTTCCAGAAGACCCACACTACATAAACAACGGTTCATGACTCCAGTTCCAGGGCATCTAGCGCCCTCTTCTGGCCTTTATAGGCAATGTACACACATGGTGACCAGACATAAATGCTGGCAAAATACCCATACACGTAAAATGAAAACAAATGAGTATTCTGAAATCAATAAAAATAAACTTTTAAAAAAGTAATGAAGGTTGATATTTAACGGTTAAGAAATATAAAGCCCCAAATTACATATTTTATAATTTTCACAATAAGAACTGTTATTCAACAAATGTTTACTGAACGCCTACAAAAAGTGTAGGAACGCTTATGGCATTACAGGCTACATTCTTATGGAAAAGACAGGAGGCAGCATACAAAGACAAGTACACATACATGCACGCATGCACTGACAAGCTGTGGCAAGTGCTAAGAAGAAAAATGAGATAAGGTAAGGTCACAGAGTCTGAGCAGAAAACTGGCGCTGGTTTGAGTTCACACGGCCAGGCAAACTCTAAGGAAACTTGAACAGAAACCAGAATCGAGCAAGGGCCAGCTGAGGGGAAGCCCTCCCAAAGGCAATCAAAACAGATGACTACAGGGCAGCGCGGAGACCCTGGGGAAAACTGAAAGGTGGGCTGTCAGTGTTGACAATAACTACAGCTGACAGCAGGTTTAATTCTGCTTTGAGTTAAAGGGGGAACCTGTGACAGGAATTATGATTGTCAGCGAGGGTCAGTCTTCGAATTAGGAGTTCAACTCAAGAGTCATACAGTGTGGCCTAATAACCAAGAGCTTGCCACATGACCAGAGACTCCTAATCAGAAGTGCAGATGTGGGCTTTACTCAGCATCCCACTCCCAGCACAGTTCACGGGATCGAGGCTGGCACCCGATCTTTTCTGCTTTGTCGGGTACACATTGTACACACACATGCTTATGCAAACAGGGACTCATGCACACATGTGTGCACATGCATGCACACACACACATGTTTGTCATACATCAGTATTTGGTTACAGAAAAGGATGAAGCATTCTTGCTTTCTTTCTTCCTGATTGATGCACAGCTTACACACGGTAAATTCCACATTCCTTAAGGGTACGCTGTGTTCAGTTTTTGCAATACCAGCATCCACTATCACCTCAGATCAAGACACAGAATGTCCCATCTTCGCAGGAGCCTCTTTAAGACCCCCTCTCCCTTTCCCTCTAAGGCGACCACTATCTGACTTCCGTCACTGTAGACATGTACTCTGAACTTCTTACACATTATCTCATACCGTATATACAGATATACACATATATACTGTATGTCTGAGCTCTCTTTCTTAATATTCCATCTGTGAAATGTCTTAATGGTGCTATATGTAGTAAGAATTTGCTTTTTTTTGCTATTTAGGGCTCCACGATATGAATATGCCACAGTTTATTCCATTCACAGGCTTTGGGGTTGTTTCTTACTGATTAAGGAAAATATGTTACCAACATTTTTACAATGTCTTATGATAAACACTTACTTTTATTGAGTACACACTCATGGTTAAAAGTACTGATTTAAAAGCTAAACCAGATACATAATTGTAAGGCTCACTGCAAACTGAAAATCCAAAGGAACTTGATCAAAAACCTGTAAAAGTAATGCCAAAGCATGAGGGTACATTGTTTTTTGCTTCTCTCTCTCTCTCTCTCTCTCTCTCTCTCTCTCTCTCTCTCTCTCTCTCTCTCCCTCTCCTACCCTGCCATTTCTGCTTCTCGATGTCATTCTAAGTAAAGAAAAAGTACAATGGTTAAATATTAGCCTGAATTTTACCATCTATCTTTATTTGTGCAGAGGCAATTTTAGGAGTGTATATAAAAATATTTAATCTGAGCCAGACGGTGGTGGCACATGCCTTTAATCCCAGCACTCAGAAGGCAGAGACAAGCAAATCTCTGTAAACTCGAGGCCAGTCTGGTCTATAAGAGCTAATTTCAGGACAGGCTCCAAAGCTACAAAAAAAAAACCTGTCTTGAAAAACAAAACAAAACAAAAAATTAATCTGCTTGCAGAATCCTTTAATTATGTAATTATATTCCATACATTACACATATAAATGCATTCTGCTCAATATACTACATAGACAGTTAAGAAATTTTTAATTTCAGTTCATAAAATATGTACATTGAATCAATAGTTTTCACTTTATTGTTTATTAAAGGAACTAAGAGAAACATGTGTGTGTGTGTCAATGTCTGCGTTTGTGTGTATGTATTTGTGTGTGTGTGTATTTGTGTGTATGTGAGTGTGTATGTGTCCTTAGATGGCAGCCTCTTTCTGCCTTCATGGAAAGTGGCATTCAGAGCCCCTCCTTATCCCGACCCTGCTTACCACATTTTTCTTTGGGTCTCGTAAAATGCACAAGTACCTGGTTCTACCAGGATTCTGCACACGTGACTTGAGAACAAGAAGCAGGAACCAGCTGCAGAAGAAACCATAGATTCAAATTCCTTCTCTGCTCAGCTCCTTGCTCTGTGTCCCATCCTTTTCTAAGGTTTCATTTTCAAAGATCAAGTTTGAAGACAAACTTTTTAAGAATTTTAGCTGATGTCTTTTTTTGGTAAGGCACTTGTTCAAACTTCTCCCCACTTTTATACTGGTGTGGTGGTCTGAATGAGAATGGCCACATAGGCTCCTATGTTTGACTATATGGTCCCAGTGGATGGAACTGTTTGGGAAGAATTAAGAGGCGTGGCCTTGTTGGAAGAGATGTGTCAGTGGGGGGGTGACATTCAGAAGCCCATGCCATTCCTGGTTAGAGCTCTCTCTCTCTCTCTTTCTCTCTGCCTCATGCTTGTGGATCAAGATGTGAGCTCTCAGCTCCTGTGCCCACACCATGCCTGCCTGCTTGCTGCCATGCTCCTTACCATAATGATCATGGACTCCAACCCTCCGAGACTGTGAGCCCCGAATTAAATGCTTTCTTTCAGAAGTTGTCTTTGTCCTGCCGATTTTGTCACAGCAATGAAACAGTTACCAAGTCAGCTTTCTCTTTTTTTCTGGATTATTTGTAGAACCATTGCATTCTCTGCTTGCATGTTGCAAATACCTTCTCCTGACCTCTTGTCCCTCTACTCCCGTAGCAATCTTTTTCTAGAATTGTATCAGTTTTAATTTTAATGAAATCTAATTTGCCAACCTATAGCTTGATAGTAAGCTGTGATAGCCTGATGTTAGTCAACCAATTTTATTCTTCTTCAATGTTATTTTGGAGACTGTAGGCTTGTTTTGAAATCAAAAGTTCCAAAATTATTTATGAACCAACCAGCCATTTTTAAAATTCTCCTAATAGTAATTCCTTAAATTCCTTGGATGACGAAGTAGTGGTGCATCTGAGGGAAAGCCTAGCTATGCCTGGATTTGGACCAAAGTAGATAGTTTATGTGTTGAAATAAGGGCGGCCGGGGCTGCGTCCCCAACACCCCAGCCGCCTGCTCGGCTAGCTTATGCCCCGAAATAACAACACACAAACTGTATTCTTTTAAATACTGCTTGGCCCATGATATCTAGCCTCTTCTAGGCTAATTCTCACATATTAATTTAGCCCATTTCTATTCATCTGTGTAGCACCACTATAGGTGCGCTTACCGGGAAGATTCTAGCCTACGTCCATCTTGGGTTGGAGCTTCATCGCTCACGTCTGTCCGGGAGACTGGAGCATGGCTTCTCTGCTCCAGAGAGCAGAGCTGTCGAATCTGAGCTCACTTCCTCTTCCTCCCAGTATGCTATTCTGTTTACTCCTCCCACCTATGTTTTAACCTATGAGGGCCAAGCAGTTCCTTTATTACTTAACCAATGAAATCAACAGATTGATATATGACACTCCCACATCATTTATGTTGTGCTCTGTTTTGCCAAAGTAGAACAGTAGAATCTTTAGGGGCTACCCCCTACACCGGCCCACCCCACCCCCACAACACACACACACAGGCTGGCTCATTGGTTAATTAGTATACCTGGCAAACACAAGCACCAACTAAATTACTACCAATAATAGTTATACTGAAGGATTCTCTCTTTTTCCCTTCCTTCCTTCCTCCTTCCCTCTCTCCCTCCTTCCTCTCTCTCTCCTTCCCTTTTCCTTTCTTCCTTCTTTCTTCTCTCCCTCCCTCCCTCCTTCTTCCCTCCTTCTTTCCTTCTTGCTACACCGCGATTGGTGGTGACTGAAGTACCTCCTGAAGCTACTTACAAACCTTTTCACAGCTGTTCTCAGAGCAGTTCTCAACCTCAGCATGGAAAGGAAATGACCAAAACAGCATCGAAAAACAGCCGTTTCAAAAAGAGCAAAATATGTGTTGAAAATATCTTTGTAGTTAAGTTATTAATAACCTTTCTCAAAGTCTAGGATATTAATAATCTTTTCATGTTCTTATTCCCCATTTATTTATCTTCCTTAGGTGTAAACTGTCCTCAGACTTTACAATTTTTATTGATTTATCTTTTTATTATTGAACTCTAAGATATTAGTATTAGTGCTATATTTTAGATACAAGTTTGCAAATATTTTCTTCTATTCTTAGTGTCTTTTCACTGTTTTGATGGACTCTGAAGCAAAAAATAAATTTTAATTTGATAATATATAGTTTATTCATCCTTTCCTTTGTTGTTTGTGCTTTGATATGATATCAAGAAACCATTCTCAGATGGGTGGTAGTGGCACATACCTTTAATCCCTTGGGAGGCAGAGGCAGGCAGTGCTCTGTGAGTTTGAGGACAGCCTGGTCTACAACAGCTACTTCCAGGACAGGCTTGAAACCATTCTCAAATCCAAAGTTGTAAGATTTACTATGTTTCCTTATCAAAGTTTCCTCTCACTGCTCAGAATAAGTCTCCAATCCATTTTGTCTCTATGTATGCTAAGGTGGAGTATAGCTCTATCTCTTGATTTCTAGGTTTACAGTGGTCCCACACCATTGTCGAAAACTCTTCCAACACTGAATTGTCATTGATGATGAACGCTATGGACCATTAATTGTTATTATTAGACTCTCATAAATACATCTGGTGTGCACACCATGCAAGCCATCACCATCTTGACTACTGACACTTTTCAGTAAATTTTGAAATCAGGAACTATATATGTTCTTTTTGTGTTGGGGCCAGGTGAGAGGAAGAGCAAGCTGCTTTGGAGCTCATGGAAAATGGTTCATGATTAGCGTAATCACAGTGGATGTGTCTCTAAAAGGCAGAGGCCCTGTGCCTACTTTTTTTGTGAACCCCATGCTGTTGTTGAGGCTACCTCTGCTTATTGCCTTTGAGGTCACCATGTCCCTCATAATCTATGGGTTTTATGAAAACTCTAAGGAAGTTTCTAGTCCCTCACTGGGCATTGTTTCTGATACTTACAATGATACTGACTGACTTTCTCCAAGCACTGCTACTAGAGCAGATTAATAATTCAATCACCACCCTTAGAACTTAGAGATGTAGATTATTAGTAAAATTAGGTTAAGATACTTTTGCTAAAGGGAGGGGAGCTGAGAAAAATATATCACTCAATAAAAACAATAAAAAAGATTTACGCTAAAAAAGATATTTTTGCTACTGGCTTTGATGTGGAAAATCATTGGGAACAATTTGAAATTTAGAAAGGCACACTTTTAATAGTTGAGCAAAAGACTCATTGAGGTCAGGAAACACGAACAAAGGCAGCCCATTTATCACTAGCTGGTGTATCGTTCTTGTTAAAGATGGGTTGGTGATGATTAATTTCTTGCACTCATTTTTGCCTTCAGCTTCTTCCTGGTTGATGAGTAGATGTGCACTCTGGAGACTAAAAGTAGAAATGACTGGTTTCTTTTTATAGATAAAAGTTTAGATTTGTGATTCTTTTAAGTGCTTTTCTAAGGTTACCTTTGAGATAAATAATAAAATAATTTATCTTTACTTTGTAACTGCAAAAAGTAACCTGCCAGTTAGGGGGGGGGGGAAGAGAATCAGACTAAGAAGAATACCATGAATACCTTGCTTGCCTACATTTTGTTAATCTGTAACAAGTTGCTAAGACTTGAATGTATGTGGGTCCTTAGGAATATTTGGTTTTTCACCTGTATTACATAAAATGTTTAAACACATAAGGGTATTAGAGAACCTGCTGTTTTTTACTTGTATTCATTGTAATCATTCACTTGAAGAAAAAGAGAATGTAACCACATTGTAATTTTTGCTGGGGTATATGAACCATAGGGGGAAAAAATAAAGCAAGAGAGACCCTGACATGTTGAAGATTGTGTGTGTGTGTGTGTGTGTGTGTGTGTGATATGTTTAAAATTTCCTTACCTGTCAAAGGGAGAAGGATCAGAGGTAGGCATTGAGCTGTGTCTGCACCACTGTAGTAAACAGCTCTAAATAGAAGCACTTGGTTATTAGCCCACCCTGTTTCACTCTTAGTCTGAATTCCTCTTCCAAAGAATGACCATCACTCACTTTCCTGCCTCCTGCCACGACTTTTTTCCTTTGACTAAAACTAGAGTTGAAATTGTAAAGGAGCCAAGAAACATTGTACTGTCTTCCCAACTTTTCTGTACACAAGATACAAACCCCAAACCAACCACAGCAGAAGGCCAGATGTACACCTCAGTAGCAGTGTCCCTGAGTTTGACCCCAGCACCATAGACAAGGAAAAGGTTTCTTTAAAACAAAAGTGGTATTGGTGCAAAAATATGAAAATAGACCAATAAGGAGAATACAAACCCAGAACTCTAAGTTTTCTTGTATCATTAGTAGATATGTATCATATGTCTCAGTTTGCTTGTATCCTTAGTAGATAAGTATCGTGTGTATCAGTTTGCATGTATCATCCATACATGATGAAGCCATAAATGATGAACAAACTGTATGAGAATTCTGGAATACTGCTTTGCTATTACTCTCCTGAGGGAGGGGGGGAACCTTGTTTAATGTGAACAAATTCTCTAGAATCTCAATTAATTCTCCCAGAAAGGAGAAGGGGAAGGTGCCTCAGTGCACTCAATGGATAAAGCAATTAAATGTGGAAAAGTCTTTTTTAAGCAATGGAACAGAAACAATAAGACATGGGTCCAAATATCTAAACTCTTTCTTCACATATACTCGGAAGAACTCACCAACTATTATAGATCAGATTTGTAAAAGCTAAAAATAATGCATGACAAAAATGTTCTTTAATCTCGAGAAATTCAAAAATTCCTCAGATGGAATACCAAAACACAAGGATAGAGTAACAAAAATTGAACATTTTTAAAATTAAAAACTTTTGCTCTTGCAGATGTTGGCGTAAGAATGGAAATGAACCATAAACTGGTAAAACCACTGTAACGTACACCTGGCAAAGGATCTGAACGTGGGATATACAAAGACCGGTAACGAGAAGGAACCCCAGTGCTGGTTGGCAGAAAATGGACACAGTTGAGCATCCAGAAACAGTGTCAGGGAATCAATGCTCGATGTTTTCATGACCCTGGACAGTTTGTCTTTCTGAATCAAGGAAATCTGTCTGTCACAGATTATCTGCTTTGCAGCAGACTTCTTTCCTTCTCGTGTCTTAAGGGTGTTAGACTTGGCACCAACTGTTTTCACGATGAGGGTAATAAAAATCATCTCCTCCACAGCCAACTGTTTACATTCCAGGGGGATACTCTAGCTTTTGACTTTTCAGGGAATTAATTGAATTTCTAAAGAATTTATCCCCACTGAACATGGGGGGAGGGGGGTTCTTTCTTTCCCTGAGAAGTAAAGAGTAGCAGCTCAGCAGCGTGTGAATCTTCCACCCCCCAGCTTGCTCCACAGTTGTGGTTTCTTCTCCCATGCTCTGCGCATGTAATTCCCACAGCTCATCTCATTATCTCGGAGGAGGAAGAACTGGGTGGATCTGAAAATGAATGCCGTCATTGCTGTTAAGAATAACATTGAATCTTATACAAAAAAAAACTCACATTTGCCTTTAAGTTAAAAGAAGAATAAATATAGATATCATGTTTTATAGAATGCTGGGCATGGTTGCATACACTTGTAATCCCAGCACCTGGGAGACTGAGGTAGAGCATCCGGAGTTTAAGACAAGCACAGAACACTGCAAGTTCAAAGCTAGCCTGGTTATACAGTGAGACCCTGACTCAGAGAAGAAAAGAAAATTGTGGAAGCTGGGAAGGGAGACCCATGTCTGTGATCCAAACATGTAAGAGCTGAGACAGGAGAACCATACATCAGAGACTAGTCTTGAAAATAGCAAGACACACTCTATTATAAAAAGACAAAAAAAGCTTATGAAACACACTAACAATAGAAAGAAGATAAAAGTGTGAATGAATCACAAAGGCATTCTAATTAATGGGTAGGTTTATTTATGGGCAATATTCTGTCCCATTAATCTATTTATCTACTATTATGTTAATATGCAATATACTAATATAATACTTTGTCTTTTTTGCCAACAGAACAATTACTTCCACCTTGTTCTCATTTAAGTACTTTAGTGATTTTTTTTACTCTTTTCATTTTCATTTAAATTTTAGGATCTTTTTTCAGTTACTAAAAAACAACCAGCTAAAATTAGTTTTTTATTTTAAATTAAGATATAAGATAGGTAATTATATTATCTATCTGAAAGTATACTAATTTCAATATTCTTATATATACACAAACATGTTGCCAATCTTACATCAAAATGCAGGCAGTTTCCAGATTCCAGAAAGTTCCTCATAATTCATATATAGCCCCATCACACCGGACGTCACTATTTCAACTTCTATTACCACTTGATCTGTCTCAACTGTTCTTGACATTCCTAGTAACAGGATCATATGGTGGTCAGTGTTCTTTCATTTTCCATTCAATAGAATCTTTGCACTTGAACACACGTACGTCACATAGATGTACACTCTCCTGCCCCCACATCCACTTATACAATAAATAAATAGAAATACAATAAGACAATCTAACTGAAAAAAGAAGCCAAGCGAATCCCTCATGAAAAACCATTTCCAACATTATCATTGCGTTTTCGCATTCTTGTGGCAAAGTACCCAACCAAAGCGACAAAGAAGGAGGAATCTGTTTTGGCTCACGGTTTGAGGGCACAGACCACCACGGCAGGGACTTAAGGTCATACCGTGTCTGCTGGCACACAGCTTACTGTCTCTATTTTTATTCAGTCAGGGACCCTACCATACAGGATGATATCACCCACTATTTGGGTAGGTCTTCCTTCTCCAGTTAAATCTCTCTGCAAATCCCCTCACTGGTATGTCCTTAGAGGTCAGTGTCCTGAGGATCTGGTTGAGATGGCAAGCAACACTCAGCATCACAATCCAGACAGCTAACACATTTGTACTGTATACAGGTATGCTGCTGTCAAAAATAAAAACTTTAAAACATTCTCAGTGATGTTTGTTAATCATCAGAAAGTGCAAATGAACCCACAGTGGATACCATTACCTGCCTTCTAAAATACCCACAGTTATGAAGGAGACAGGATATTCTGACAAAACTGTGGACAAACTGTCTCCCATAACTTGTAAGAATGCAAACTGGTACGATTTCTTTGGAAATCTAGCTTGGCACAAACCATCTAAGTTAGAAATGCATCTAGCCTAGAGCCCTAAAATTGTGTCACTGACTGTATAGATGACAGAAATACACATACATATATATGTAAGTGGCATTTGCAATAATGCTCAAAAGAGTACAATGACCAAAAGACCCAAACTAGGAAAAAAAAACTTAATGAATTTGCAACTTCAGGGAAAGTCATAAAATGGATAATTCTATAGCTATAAACAAATTTTTAAGATTTATTTATTTTCATTTTGCACATACGAATGCTTGCCTGCCTGTATGTGTGTGCACCACACGCATGCCTGGTGCCCATAGAGGCCAGAAGAGGGTGCCAGATGTCTTGGAGCTGTGAGCTGCCATGCTGGGAACTAAACGTGAGTCCTCTGAAAGAGCAGAAAGTGCTCTTAACCAGTGAGCCATCTTTCCAACTCCAGCATGGATAACATTTGTAAGCATAGTGCTAAGTGAAAAGCCAGAGGTGAGAGGATACACTGAAAGGGGCTAGCTGAGCATCTGGGGCAGGAACATCATTCTGCTCCCGAGGCTTCTGTGATGTTTGCCAGCACGTTCACTTTGTGATGATTCGGAGAGTTACAACATCTGTTCTGTTCATTTTCCCCTTTGTATACTATGCCCCAGGTTACAACTGTTTCCAGGGCTGGGTGTTGAATCCAAGGCCTTATAAAAGCTGATCAAGAGCTCTGCTGCCAAGCATATCCAAGAATTACTCTTTTTAAAGCATAATCTATTTCTTTAAAAAGTGATTAAATAAAATGGTTTTGTGAAAGAGTTGGTAGGATGGGGTTGCATAGGATTTTGGATATTAGACAAAGCTAGTATTTAAGCTGATGGTGTAATGTGAAAAAATTGCCAGAACTCTAGATACCCACGCAGGATGACAGGATCACTAGAAACATCTTAGGAATCACATAAGGCCCAGGTCTTTACTGGGCCCCCTTCCCAGGGCTCTCTTTTCTGCTTGTGCCTCCCACTCTCAACCTGTTACAAAGAACGACATCTCACCCAGTTTCTCCTGTAACTGCCACCCATTCAAGTGTGCTTTAAAAACAGCCGTGTTTGTACAGACCTGCCTCTGACTCTACTTGATTTTCAGGAGCAAGCATCTTTTCTCCTATTCACAAGGTAGTTAATGACCTAGAAGCCAAAAGTTAACAAGCATGCATTTTAATTGTCCTGTTAATCTACAGTTCACACCTCAAAGTTATTTTTTTTTTATTAAAGTAAGAGGCAGACAAGGAAAATATTAAAGGCATGTGAGAGCGACCAGAACTCCAGCTCCACTTCTCTTGCTCTAAAAGAACGACCTGCCCAAGCCTGTCTCCTTTCTTTGATACTCGGGTAATATGATTAATTCACAGGATTGTTGGCATTAAAAGAAGCAGCACATGTCCAAAATCTTAACATAGCCTCTATAGTGTCTGTATGAAGAACCCACTAACTTCGCAGTATCAATACTATATATCACACCATTGCTCTAGTTTCGTTTCAGCTTCTGAGACCAAGTACCCTGGCAAAAAGCAGCTGGGCGGCATTATTTCAGCTTATGACTCAAGGCTCAGGTTCATCACTGTGGGAAAGCCAAGGTGGAAACCTCCACTGGCTAGTTACACCACATCCACAACCAAGTGATGCCCCCTTGCTTGTACCAGCTCAACTTCTACACTCTACACAGGGCAGAACCTCCTGCCTAGGGAAGAATGTTGCCCATAATGGCTCCAGTCATTCACATCAACTAATATAAGGCAATCCCAGACAGATAGGACCTCAGGTCAACCCAAATGTAGACAATTCCCGATCATGACTCTCTTCCCAGTTTGTGTGATGCTAGTTTGTGTAAAGTCAACAAAGCTAAGCATCATGCCTAGAAAATATTTAGGCATTAAAGTGGACTAGGAAAATGTGCGATTTGGTGTGTGTGTGTGTGTTGTTATTGTTGTTGTTAGTGCTTAAAGGCGAGAGTAGTAAGGTGCTATACTGGTTTATTTTTTTATTTGTTTAACTAGAAAATCCAAAAACTCCTAGTCCAATAGGCTTCATAAGCTAAGATTTCAACATGATTAATGGCGGCAATGGTGCAGTGATGTATATAAGTAATAGAAAATACCTATGTGATTACGTTACTTCACAGACCTTGGGAGGATACACTGGAGTTTACTTAGCCTGGGAAGGACAAGGACTGCCTTACCTGGAATTAACAGCTATGGTGGAAGGTTAGAATATGAGGTCCAACACCACAAAAATACATAGAGATGCCAAGGAAGTGTCCTAAGGTGAGTTCTGGGCGACAAGCAAAAACAAGATAATAAACTCTACTTCAGTGTGAGGGAAACATCACTGAGTCTGAGCCCAGTAAGTCCTAGGGCTTACTCAGCCTTCCTGAGCATGCAGTGAGGAGTCCCTTGCAATGGAAAGGTCATTTCTTACAAGTGACCCTTGCATTGGCCACCCACAAGAACTTCTAGAGAGGACCACCAGAAAGGGCAGGATCTGGTTGTCTCCCAGCCTCTAGCCTAAGAAGACAGGGTGCAGACTATCGCCCAAGAAAGACCAGTGTTCATGTTAAGAAAGGGCCAGGTATATGTCCGCTTGAGATAGCCCCTTTTAGGCTATGGATGAGTCATATTTAAACAGAAATTCGTACGAGTTCTAACACTGATATAAAAATCATGTATTTAGAGTTTTCAGAAATTGCATATGAATTAGTAAGTGCTCGGGCGAGAAACACAATGATTATCTTAACAGGCAGATGTCAGAGAACTAAAAGCTGGAAAAGAACCCTAAGATAGAAAGTGAGTAGCAGCTGATTGCATTGCAACTTTCACTCTTAGGGCTGTAGAAACAAAGGGAGGACCTAAGGACTCTGTACGCGGTAAAGGGACATCACAAAAAGAAGATTCGGACCCATGAGAACTGGGTCTGGACAATGAGGCAGATTCTTCAAGTACACAAAGAAGTTGGAAACTAGGACCAAAGCTTGCTAAAACTAAATTGCTTTTGCTAGGATAAAGACCGGGAGAGGAATTATGAAGAAAACAACAAAGGAACCGCAAACAAGTCCCGTTCTTCCTCCTCTAGTGCCCCCTACCGGTGGTACCTAGACGCACAGCTGACACACTGAACCGACTTTAACCTTCAGAAGCCATCTTCTAATCAGACAACCCAACACGGACTCTGTCTCTTGGAGACTGAAGAAAGCGGGACTTTAAGATGCCCCGAAAATTGTGGCATTTCTAGCTACCTTCGCTACCAAAAAGGGGTTTGTTTGTTTATTTTGGTTTGTTTCAACTGTTGAGGCTCCTTTCTTCCTAAGGGTAGGTGATGCGATTTTTAAAGTCATTTCTCTTTATTTGTGGATTTGCGACAAGAAACTATGGAGGAGAGAGAGAACGTGCCTGAAGCACAGGGTTAATTTGTTGGTTTTCATGTCGTGCTAAATATTTAAAACTATCTAGAAAGGACCGCTGGAGAGATTTGCTTGTAGTTTTCTCACCGTTTCAAGCTTTGCCCTTTCTTTCTCTCTTACTTGGGGGACCCCCTCTCACAGGCTTGGGAGACTTCAGGCCAGTTGTTGGATTCTGTAAGATTACCTCTGCTCTCGGTAAAGTGCAAAGACTCCTGATTTCTGGTGGCGGGGGTGGAAGGAAATCCTGAACAAGGTTAAGGCAAGGCGACGCGTTGAGAAATACCTATTGCACTCTTCCAGCATCTTCTTCCGGGATGAAATCTGACGTTTCAAGTGAGAGATAAGACTATGGTGTGCCGGGGTGAGTCTTTACCTGTACCGATCTCTATCAGTCCTTGAAGCCTGTGGACTTGGAACTGAAATCCAGAAAGAAGTCCCTGCGCGCGGGAACACCCTGTGGGGAAAGCAACGTGTGAGCCCGGATTCTGGGCTCCATCGCCCTTGGTCCCGGCTGTAGAGAGGCGCCCTAGAGAGGTCACCCAGCGTCCCCCCGAGATGTGACCCCAGCTGATTGCTCATGCGCGATCCCGGGACCCTGGCACCGGGTCGCCCGGCACTGCCGCGGCTGCTGCTCCCGCTGTTGCTGCTGCTGCTGCTGCTCGCCGCTTCGGGACGGGCAGGTAGGATGGTGGTGCCGCCGGGGCGGGGGCGAAGACCACGTGGCGGGAGCTGAAGGGACCCTCGCCGGGAGATTAACTCGGCCTCCCGTGCTCTCGGACTGGGCTCTGACTTGCTGGATCCGAGCTGGAGGTAGAGAAGTATAGAGGGGTCCATGAAGCCTTGACCATGACGTCGAGGGGCGGCTCGCACTAACGCCTTGCTAGGTCCAAGACTCCCAGACCGAGCTGCCCCTGGAAGGTCAGGTCAGAGCTTGGAAAAACCAAAGATCAGCTCCAAAGGGAAAGCCACATCCCTCTCTTCTGGGAACAGTCTTCTCTCCGCAATCGCGACATGTACAGATATGTTCTCTGAGTTTTCAGAAGTGGCAAAAGAAAAACACTTTTTCAGAAGTGTTGTTTAAAAGTTTAAACCGTAACCGCTGTGATTAAGAACGATAACATGATTCGCTAAAGAAAGTTTTTTTTCTTTTTTGTATTTCTTCCATATAAAAACATACTTTTATAAAAGCAAGATATCTCACACGCCCCCGCCCCCGCCCTTAAGTTTTTAATTAAAGAAACAGCCACAAGACTTCCCAAAGTATCAATTGCAGTTCACATAAAATTGACTCAGGCAGCTGTGCCGATCAGCCTGGCACTGAACAGCGAGTGGGGATGGCAGCTGTCCCTGAGACTGCCATCTGAGAAAACGGGAAGCGCAGCATTGCTTCCAGAGACAAGAAACTTGCACGCTGGCCTCAGAGCGACCGCTGGACGGTCTATTCTAGACAAAAAGTTTCTTTGCTGATTTCTAAATTTATGAAAATATATGATTGTATTTTAATAATTCCAGATAAGCAAATGTAAAGGGACTTAGTCCAAACATTGCTGATATAAATCTGTTTTTGGTTTTTAAAGCACAGTTGAAGTTTATTACAAAAGGTTTTAAGTAGAGGCATCAAGGGGAATGAGAGACTCTGTGTGTGAGTGTGTGTGTGTGCATGCACATGCGTGCATGCATGCATGCATATACATATATATGAATGTACATATGTATATCTCTCTGTGTATATATATGAATGTACATATGTATATTGTGTGAATGATTAAGGGACAATCTCCACATATAGAGCATGCAATAGAGCCAGCCTACTGAATTTGTTTGCTTTTAATCAGAGAAATAAAATTTGGTCAATGAGAAGGACATTAGAAAGCAGTAATATTCCTAACTTCAAAGCAAAATTTGCAAGCAAACACACACTCCAAGAAACATGCGTCTTGATCCATGAGACCCAGAAGCTTTCTCGGCATTTAACATGGGACTGTCCTTCACTGACACTCTAAGGGTTACTAAGAAAACCAGTTAGGAGGTGGATTGGTGCCTAGATGCCACTCCTACACCTAATTGCTTAGGTGGTCGACAGGAATGTGGACTTATAAACGTTATATGAGAAGCCACTCATGAGCAGATAACACTTTAACTTTTTTAAACTTTTTCTTTTGCACAAAAATTCAGAGTTACATAGCAGGATAAGGGTATATAATGCCAGAACACCCAAGAGAACTGAACAGCATCTCATGCAGGGCCGACATTTTCTACAGATCTTGATGTTTTGTTTAAGGTGAACTACTACAGAAGTTCTGAATGTCTCTGCTGTTCCCTAAGGCTGGTGTAACCTGGTTATTTACTCTCCGGGCTCTCTGGTCAGAGGTTTTACCAGACAGTTTATCCCTATGGCCTATCAAACTGGGTTCTGTAGATAATCCTGTCTTTATTGCTGTGTACCATTTCTGTATCTCAATGAGAATGAGGAGCTCCAGAATGATGTTTGACATAAAACAGAGTTTGTATATAATGACCAGCATTATATAAACATACCTTAAGCCTATAAGAGACTAAAAAACAATAATTTCTGAGGATATGTCTCAATTCAAAATTCCTCAAAGGCTTCCAATGCTTTTGGAATTTTCTAAATCCCACAGTGTTCTGTGTGACCTGCTCTCTCCTCTTTCTCCAGCCTCTTCCAGTCTTTTCCCAGTTCCCAAAGCCAAATGTCCAGGATCCATACTTGCAGGCCCTTCTACTTGAATGTCCCTCCCCCATCCGTGTTGGCTAAACCTGCCCAGTCTTCCTATCACCTCAATGTGACTCTCACGGGAAGGTAATCCCTTAGTCTCCAACGTGGAGACAGACTCCACAGGACTTACTGGTCATCCTATCCAACTGCTACTTCTTTGAATTACCCTTTGCATCATGGGTCCAGGGTAATTGCTTACCTGTCTTCTACTTGAGCACCTCTCATCACAGGAAACTCGCTACCTGCACCCAGATAGTCAAAATGCCCCACCAGCTACTAAAAGGTCCTTCTATAAACCACACCACACTTGCTTCTTGCTGTTTTCAACCATTGTGTGCATTTATTTTGAGCTGAAAAGGTTCACAGCATAAGAAAATTGAGTTTGGATCAGGATGTAGCTGTGGCAAGTCAGCTTCTTCTTTATTCTCTGCCCACAGCCTCCTACACAATATTTGTGCCTTGTCCCCTCTCTGTGTTATTTTCATGATGTCTTCCAGCACAATGGTGACTTCTTGGGCTGGCTCCCTCCAGAGCCTGATGGACTGGCTCCCTTACTAAACATGGAAGTTAGATAGATTGTCCTTGCATTATCCGTCATTTCTAAGGCCTTCAAGGGCCCTCTTCTCATCTCTTTTGTCTTCTATGAGACAAACTGTGACCAGATTCAGAATTTTTTACTAGTGCAATTTCACTTGTCTGTCCGAAGCATCTTCCTGCTTCCTCTTGGGGTATAGAGAAAGAAAGTATAGTTTAATGTCTTCTCTAGAATTACCAATATCTATGAGGGTGGGCTGTTAGTACAACCAAGGCGCTCTCCAGGAGAGGAAATTTTAATTGCTTTTTCAACACTATCCGTTCAGCATTCTCCCTGCTCTTTGAGGGTGGTGATCACACCCACCAAAGTGGCGACTTTCCTCACTCTGCCCACTACCTAATCTGATGCCTGGTCTGCTTGAACCAGAGAGTATAGAAATGAACACTTCATCTTGTCCACACTTGTCCCAGACACGCTTCATTTCCTCGCGGGCACATTCCAGCTTTCTCTTGGACGCAGCTAAAGAGCAAACATGTTTGTTGACAATGGAGATTTTTTGGCATTTGTCCACAGTTCCACCACTTAAAGCTTCGCCTTCCCCATGCAATCGTCCTTCCTACATCAGGCTCCACCTTCTTACTTGCAGGCGGCCCAGCAGTTCTTGCAGAATTCTCTTAAGTAAGCTGGGTATTCTTTCTGAGGAAAAAGATAGCTGCACTAATGTTTATAGGGCTGTCACAACAAAGTACCACAAGCTGGGCCGATTCAAATCACATAACTTTATTGCTCAGAGTTATGGAGACTGGAAGTGCTAGGGGCTGACACCTTCCTAAGCAGGGGCTGGGGGTGGGCTCTGTTGCACGGCTCACCCTCTGCTTTCAGCTGCTAACAGTATCTGGTATTGCTACACCTGTAGGCATGCTGCCCCATCACTGCCCTGTCTGATCTCGTCTCCAAGTGGACCCCTCTCTCTGTCCCTTCGCATAACCTTCTTGAAGACTATGTGTGTCTGCCTCTTTGTTCAAGTCCCCCCCCCTTTTTTTTAAAGGATTTCAACCCAGCCTGTTGACTGTAAAGGCCATGTTTTCAAGTAAACGCAGATTGTGAGGTACTGGTGTTGGGGGCAGGAGTGGGGCATTAGAATTTCAGTTATTTCTCTTGGGCAACACAATCCAACTCACAACACCTACCATATGTACATTCAGAGATGACAAGATGTGCAGGCTTGGTGCGGCTTCTCATAAGAATTTTAGAAAGGTGTTTTCCAGCTGCACACACAGCAGTCCGTCCTGTTCAGCACCGCTAGTGGTCTGTGTCCACTACTGACGGGAAGTTTCTGGAAGCGTCAGACCTGGAAGGCTGCACTGAAAAAGCTGAGAGCAGATACAAGGTTTTCTCTTACGCTTTCCATATCATAAACATGGAGGACAGCCGCCACAGGCTCTCAATAAAGATTGGTAGTATTTAACCTCCTGCATCAGGGATGCTCTCTCCTCGGACCTCTGCCTCCCATCTCTGCAGATAACTGCTCCAAATATTTGGGAGGCAAAACTACCCATTTTATTTCAACTCAGCTCTCCCTCCAATATATATATATATATTGCAAAGTGTCGGCTAAATTACTTCCTAAGTGTTCCTAAACATGGTATTATTTTTTTAAAAAAATAGTTCATAGACTTTAAGTACACAATAAAATTGCATGTGCAGAAAAATGAGAAATCGGAGTTGGTCAGATTGCACAAAATGAGATCAGTGCAATGTCCTATGCATCCACTTTGAGTTCCCCCAGGTTTAAATATATCCTTACTCAATGTGATTTTTAAATAATCCCATTACCCACCCATTCACTCATTTAGTGTCAATCATTTATACACGTAGGAACTCTTCCAGGCTCCTAACTGAACAAGAAAAAGACCCCTTCTTCATGTAGTCTCCAGAGAAAGAGAGGAAACTTAGGGAGCCAATGCCAGAACTGAAGGGAAGAGTTTCCTTAGACATGCAGAACAAGACAGTTCATCTAGTCCAAGGGCAGCATTGGCCCCCTGTGGGAAAAGCCTTAATATAACGTAGGGATGACACAGTTTGAATCTGAAATGTCTCACTCGTGTCTGGAATGTTCCTCCCAGGTTGTAGGCCTGCTCTAAGGGTTTTAGAGCCTTTACGATGTGGGCTCCGCTAGCAGAAGTAGATCACTAGAAGTGGGCCTCATGACTGTCCCTGGTTCTGGCCTGCAGTTTCCGCTTCCGGGTTCATGCCAGGTGGGCAGCTGTTGCCTCATGTTTCTGCCTCCACAACAGAGCTGCCCCTATCTGCTCCCTCCAGCCTTCCGAATTAGAGGTTTCTAATCGGACAGTCTCCGAGATCTTAATCTAAATAATGCCTTTCTCTCCTAACCTCTTCTGTCAGGCGTTCCTGTCGCTGGGGTGCAAATGTAACTGTGAGAATGCACCCCATCACGTTCCTGCATGAGTAGGAAAGAGGCAACAGAAGACAAATACATACATATATATATATATATATATATATATATAATATATTTGGTTTTTTGAGACAGGGTTTCTCTGTGGCTTTGGAGCCTGTCCTGGAACTAGCTCTGTAGACCAGGCTGGTCTCGAACTCACAGAGATCCGCCTGCTTCTGCCTTTCGAGTGCTGGGATTAAAGGCATGCGCCACCATCGCCCGGTGACAAATATATTTTAATAGAAAAAGAACCATTAAATGCTTTTGGGGAAATGCATTAAAATTCAGCAAATAACCAAAACAGCTTCCTATATATTGCATCAAATATTAACAATTCAATATACATCTAATCTTTTTTCATTTAAATATTAGCAAAAGGGAGGGGGCAGGAATAAGTCTCAGACTAAGTGAATCCTTTCTCTAAATCACCAGGTACTGATATTCTTTTCCCCATACATTTCCTACTTACAAAATACATCTGAGCAAAACACGGCAACATCGTAGAAAGGATGCTCTTTCTGAAACTGGTGATTGTGGAGTGGGTAGGAGTGAGGACCTCTGTGGGTAGAGACTGACCTCAAGGTCATTGGTAGACTCCACACGCCACTGTGGTCTGCAGCCCTCTACAGCACTGAATCAAACCGCAAACAATTATCAGAAGGCACACGTGTTAAGTGCGGTTTTTTAATAAAGGTGCTGTTTCCCACTTCCTGTTTCAACACAGTTCCTAAAAGGCAGTGCTAATTTTAATGAATAAGTACGTAGTGGGCGGCTTATTGATCAGTTTCCAGCCTGTTCCTGGAAAAGTTCTAACTCTGTCAATGCAGTGGCGGATCTGCTGATACTAATATCTATACTGGTATATTATTTATGTTTTAATAAATAAAGCTTTCCTGGAGATTAGAGGACAAAGCAGTCACACTAGTCAGCCACACAGGCCAGGGGGTGGTGGCCCAGAACGTTAATCACAAGACTGTGGAGATAGGCAGATGGATCTCTGTGAGTTCAAGGCCACCCTGGGCTACACAAAGTCGATCCAGAAACAGAACCAGGTGATGGTGGATCACACCTTTAATCCCAGTGTGTGGGAGTCACACACCTTTAATCCCAGCTCTGGGGAGGTAGAGACAGGAGTGATATGGCTGGGCTGAGAGAGGAATATAAAAGGGAAGAGACAGGAACTCACTGGAGTGTGGAGTCTGAGAATTCGTGGAGACAGGATCTCACCCATTCAATCTGAAGATTTGGTAGAGATAGAAGTTCTCTCTAGTGGTTCGCCGCTCTGTTTTCTGATCTTTAGCTTGAAGATCAGATATCTGTCTCTAAGTTTTTATAATTCGTGCAACAAATATGTGAAAACTCAGGTCATCGACAAACCCACAATATGACATTTGGAAACGGTATCTTCCTAGATACTACTTGAAGATCTCATGACCCAGCCACTTTGGAATTAGGCTGGATTGAGGCACTTACAGGAAGACAAGAGAACTCTGCAAGGTCCCATGGAAGCAGAGATGTGCAAAGCTTGAATTACAGCCACTAAAAGCCAAGAAACCCCTCATTGGCTTTCTGCTACCGCCCATAACATGCAAAACAGAGCGATCATGTAATCCTTGCTTCCACAGTGCTGTTCTTCGGAGCATTTTCTGAAGGCAGTGGGTGAGTGTCCTAGCAAAGAGGGCCCTACCAAGGATACTGGGGCGTATGCATCTGCCAAATAACTGAATTGCTCTGAGCAACTCCTCCAGCCTCCCTGGGCTACCGTCAACCTGCTATAGCATGAGCAGAGTTACTATGGAGCATGACGCTAAGCTAACAATTATTTTATCCAGCTCTCTTTGTGCCATGCTTTGCCATCATTGGGACAACCCTATGAGGTGGGTTGACTGTTCCACTGTTGCGAGAGAAGAAATGGAGATAGGAAGTTAAGTAACTCAGCCGGGCGGTGGTGGCGCACGCCTTTAATCCCAGCACTCGGGAGGCAGAGGCAGGCGGATTTCTGTGAGTTCGAGGCCAGCCTGGTCTACAAGAGCTAGTTCCAGGACAGGAACCAAAAAAGCTACGGAGAAACCCTGTCTCGAAAAATCCAAATAAATAAATAAATAAATAAATAAATAAATATAAAGTAACTCACTTAGATGTGTGGCTAATAAGTGGTAATCTAGGCGTAGGCACCAGTGTGTGTCCAGAACCTCTCTGACCTGCTCATGGAAACTATTATTAAAGGCCAATGAGATATAGCAAGTGGCAGTGTCCTATAGAGTGGACAGTTCGGGGAAACTGAGGCACGCACGAGTACAACAGAGAGTACTCAGAGAAATAGCAGCAGGGATGGTGGCTAGAAGGAAATAAAGTTCAAAGGAATGGATGTTAGCACCAAAGCGTGCAGCTAGGCAACTAGGGAGTTGTATGTCCTTCTTCCCAGGTAAGTACTGAGTCATAAAGTGCTGTTTGGAGGACTTACCTTTCAAGGTACTTCGTATGCAATTAGGTGGGAAAGGAAAAGAAAGCAGCTAATATAGTTCGAGGTAAATGGTTTACAGTTTGAGACGGAAAGCATCTTTGTTTCCGGCATGCTGAAGTCAGGCCAGTGCTAAAGATAACCCACTCGAAAGCGGTTGCGCCTGTTCTGTTCTTTGGCCATTAGGATGCAGTCATTAGGACTTTGGCTTCCTGAAACGGGCCAGTCTTCCTCTCTGCTTGTTCTCCACAAGCTTTTTTTAACCTTGTTTTCTGCAGAAGCAAACTCACTCAGGGCCAAGGGGTGTGTCTGGTGTCGTGTTGCGTCTTCCCTATTAAGGTATTTCTCCATTGGGTAATGAGTTTACAACATGGACCTACCACTTATCATAGGCTCTTCTTTCTTCAATATATATATATGAAAACAGCTGCTGAGGTCACGCTGCTCCTGTGTGCCGTGTTTGCGCACCCAGGCGATTTCAAGCTATAAATCAACCTATAATGGTTTGATGGCTCAAGCTGTTTCACCACAGCTGAGATGCCCAAGTGAGTCTGGGGTCTGCCCCTCACCATGATTCTGTCAGCCTGGCAGGTCTCTGCTCGGTTTGGTTCCCAACAAGACACGCATTTGTCATATGACACATTCAAAGTCCTCAAGATATGGTGTCCCCTTCTGTCCATTAAAAGAGCCCTGCGATTCTTGACTGCTCCTGTTTAGAAGAATAGAGTGGGCTTGAGCGTCTGGGAAACTTTGGGGGGGGGCGCAAGGCTGGGCAGGATGCCCTCAGTGTCAAGATGTTTCTAGTTAGTCACGGACCTGAGCAACTTGCTTTCCCATAAGTCCCCAGAGTGGCTGCTTTTGGCCCCTCCTAGTCTCCATTCGTTTCGTATGGCTTATTGAACACAAAATCCTTTCTGGGGAAGTCAGAATGCCTCAACTTCAAAAGAGGGAACTGGGAGGAATCCCAGAGGCTGCTTGGCCCAGCTCTTCATGCATTGTCCTGGAGAAAGGCACTTTTTGTGAGTGCCCAGTGGCACTATCAATGTCTTCTGCAGCATAGCAACACATTTACAAGTATAAAATTAAAATCACAACATTTAAGGATATTTACTTCATTACGTATTACACACACACACACCTGCATAGGGTGCAGGTGCCCCAGAACCCAGATGAGAGCATCAGATACCCTAGAGATGGAATTATAGGTAGTTCTGAGCTGCCCCCATGTAGGTGGTAGGAACTGAACATGGGTCCTCTGCAAGACCCCAAAATAATCTTACCTGCTGAGCCATCTTTCCAGGCCCTAAACTGCAACATTATTAAATAGCATTTTGGTATTATTAGCTTTGAGGTGATTAGGAAAATACCACATACCATCCTGCTATACCTAGAGAACTGCATCCCAGATGTCTCTTAGAAACAGTGTAGCAGCCATATTTTATAAGATGCACCTAACAAAACTAGACATAGTTGTGAATGCCTGTAGCCCCACCTACTCTGAAGGCTGAAGCAGCAAAACCGCAAGTTTGAGATCAGCTCAGACAACTTAGCAAGACTGTTTCAAAATTTTAAAAAATATTTAAAAGGGTTGAAATTGCATCTCTGTCAGTGGTAGGGCACTTGCCTAACTGTAAAACCTGGGCTCAACCCCCATTACTATAATATCATTCCATCAATCAACTTCCATTAATGAAATTGTCTTAGATTCATGGATTGTAAGTCTCAGTTTCCCAATCTCTTTTTGGAAGGACCCAAGTGCAGACACAGGACTTCTTATTGCAGAGGTGTTTCTCAGATGAAGCAGAGCTTGGTGTCTTTTTTAAAAAACAACTGTCCTCATCAGTCCAGACTGCTAGAACACACTAAAGATGGGGGAGGGGTTCTAAACAACAGAAATTAATTTCTCACAGCTCTTGAGACTGGGGTGAGAAAGTCCAAGATCAAGACACTAGGAGCTCTGGTGACAGGTGACAGCTCACTCCTTAATGCACAGTCTGCCAGCTTAGCATCTTCCTCGGGTAAAGGGCAAGATGGATCTCTTCGGGATCTTTAAAAGGGGGGCAGGGACATCAACAGTGTCCATGAGACTTAGCCTGTATAATCTAACCACTTCCCCAAAGCCCCACTTTCAAATATAACATTGAGCCCTCAGGTTTAGCATACGAATGGGGCCATATTTGGCACCAATGTATAAGAGTTAGTTCACAAGTATAGACAACCTGTTTTTACTTTAAAGTTCATGCAGTTGACAGAAACTTCCCCGCCAATCCCTTACAGCTTTGTTGAGGTCCTTTCAATTTCGAACACTCAAAGGGATCTAGTCTCCACAGGAGTCAAGAAAATCAGAAGAGAGTCGCGAGTCCACCACATTCCACCCAGCTGTCTGGAGTCATGAATGTTCAGTGTCATGGAGACCACACTGATGATATATGTCACCATGCCATAATAATATTGCTAAAAATAGCACAAGATGACACTCAGCAAATGATGCACAGATAGAGTATTGAGAGTGTTTTAGTTCTGAAAGAATCGGCAGGCATAGAACACTGGACCTGAAAGAGCAGAGTGAGCTGTGATGTGGAGGGGGATTAGAAATGGCTGGTGAACTTGGTGCCTTGGGAAAACAGCAGAGACAGAGACCAGGACTGGTCATGAAGAATCTGTGTACCGACCTTGGCAGTGACAGTTTATTAGAAAATCAGTTACGCTTTCAAGTCATAATCTATGGAAATGGTGTTGGTTTTCTTACCCTTAAACTGGCAAGTGGCTTCTATAAACAATGTGGGTGTGGCCTATTTTTTTACTTTAATATTAATTAGGTTGTCTTAGCAGTAGTTGGTTAGAGAAATAACTAATTCCAACAAGACTGTTTATGCAGGAGGATCTTTCTAGTTTTCTAACTTGAAATTTTGCCTAAAATTTTGTAGCTCTTTTCTTTAACCACCAAAGAATCATTAATTATCAGATTTGCTTTTCATTTTGGGGAATGCAGGAAGGAGTAGGTGAGTGTGTGGGTGTGCATGTTCTCCTTGGAGGGATGTGTGTACACATGTGTATGCGTACACATGGAGGCCACGTGTTGTGCAACCAGACCTGTCCATCTTGTTTATGGAGACAGGGATCTCTCACGGGGAGCTGGACACACTGGTTGAGTCAGGCTGGCTAGCCAGCAAGCCCAGACATAAAGAACTTTACACTTGGCTTTCACATAGCTGCTGGGGATCGAACTCTGATCCTCATGCTTGCATGGCAAGCACTTTCCTGAGTGAGCTATCTCCCTTATGCGTATTTTTCCTTTTTAAATTATGTTTTGTTGTCTTTTTTTTTTAAAAAAAGTATTAATCCTGGTTTTTTTAATTCTTCCTTTGTATTATTGAAACAGCAAAGGGATAAGAATTCATTGATAGGTCTTCACCTGATTCCACAGAGCTTTTCCTGGAAAACTGGCCCAGCTTTGCTTGAGGTCCATTGCCATCCCCAAACGTGCATCCTGGTGCAAGCCCTGTCTGTTCCCTGGGATGATGCTGGGATAGTCTCATCAGTCTCCACTTCCTTCTGTCCATCCCCTTCAACTCATATTCAGCAGCCTCCAGAGTGAGGCCTCCACTTGGATATAAATAGGCTTATGATTATCTCCTGCTTGATGGAGCTGGACCACTTTCTCATTGTGCTTCAAATGTGAAGACAGTGGCAAGAGCCCTGTCTTCTTAGACGACTTTTCCCATGCCAGAGTCTCTGTTGGGAATGCTGCTCTCCCAAGCCTAGGTTTCTCCCTAAATCCCTGTCCAACTATGCCCTGTGACTCGCAGGGGTGACAGACACTGTTTGCGAGTCTGATTATCACTGTGTAAGAATCTATCTGCTTAATTCAATGATTAGTTTTTTTAGTGCTTTCCTTCTTTTCAGTGGCTAGAGGCTCTATAAGGACAGAAACTCATCTCTTAGTCACGATTAGATACACTCAGAGTAGTCCCAGGCTTTAGCTCCACAATATGGCTGGCTTGAAAAGAGAGGATTTATTCCTTCATGGTTTGGAAGCTATGAATTAAAATCAAGGTGCTGGCCAGATTGAGCTCCTGCTGGAAGCCTTCAGAATAAGTTATGTCTATCCTTCCCCTAACCCCTGGAAATCCCAAAAAGTTTTGGACGTGCATGCCGATGCATTCTCCAAGCCGTGGCCGCCATTGTCGCATGATTCCCTCTCTCTTTGTGTCTTTTCACACGGTTGTATTTTTTGCAAAGACACAGTCATGCTGCGTTAAGAACTAATGCCACTCCAGTGTGGCCCCAGCGAATGGAGTTTCTGCCCCAAACCTGTTTCCAAATGAGCTCATATCCAGAGCTATTGAGAATTAGGACTTCCGCATATCTAGAGAGAAGGGACGGACACAATTCAACTTGTAGTACAAAAAGTAATAAATGAAGTGAATAACTAAAATGATGAACCTGCATTTCATATTCATACAGATGGAACTGACTTTAGTGGTCAGTGTGAAAGGCAATAAGCTAACATTCAAGGTTAAGGTGAAATGTTTAGAAATATACAGTTTTATTATGATTCCAAATTAATAGAGATCATATACTCATCAACTTAAAAGAACTTAGACTAAACTCAGACACAACAGTCTAGGAACCCTTGCCTTTGCCATCACCACACTGTTGGGGAATGTGTTTAATAGTGCACACTAGTAGACAGCTCCTGCTTGCACGCTTCTGGGTCAGATGTGGAAGGAAATGGAAGATAGTATTCTGAGAGGAAAAAGGAAAGACCTTCTATTATAAGATGTGGTGGATGTTTTTCAGTGTGTTGATCAGGTCTGTATCAAATCATTGTAATACTTAAATTATTTTATATATCAATGTCATAGAAAATACATGCTTTCCCATAAGCTCTGACTTCTCTTGGTATAACTGCTTTGCAATGGTGGTGAGTGAGTGGTGTTTAAAGGGGACTGTGTGCTCGCAAGTACATCTCTCTTCACATTAACTACATGAACTTACGCAATTAACTTCTCTGTGCGTCAGTTGCTTTATCTGCATAGTTAGGGTGATAGCAGTGCCTACCATAAGACTTCTGTGGAAACTGGCTGCACATTACACTATCACAATAATGATTCTAAACCTAAGCAACTATTTCTATTACACACTTGCCTGTCATCAAGATATGAAGATTTTTACAACTTGTATGTTTTGTGCAGTCTCGTGTAAGTTGAGGTTTATGTACAGACTATATTCACTACTAAAACAGTCTCTTAGCTTACCATCTTCAGTTGTCCCTAAAGACCCCTCATCTACTGAAATGAGACCTGGACCAAGAGGGCAAGTAGCTGGGAGAATACTCATAACCCTTAAATTCCCTGTAGTTAGAGCCCTTTGTTGTCACTGGTCAAAGACAAATTGTTAAAATTCCATAGTTAGCAAAAGGTATCACAGGTACATATAGACAAAGTAACCACTAACTCACAGCCACTGCTCAGCATCCATTTCTGGAAATAAGCAGCCTGTGAGCAGAGAAACAAAATGTACTATGCTTGAGTGAAGATGATTAGCATGGCTTAATGTGCTCTGATAAAAAACAGTTTGGAAACCAGCAAGCCTTGCCACAACAAAGAATATGTTTTGCATCTTGGAGAGATGGCGGGATAAGGTGTGACCTACTTTGCTCATAATGGGGCCACCCCCTGGATAATACTTTGATTCGTTGACAAGGAGATGATCCAAAACTGCTATACTTTCTGCCTAAGCCATAAAACAAATAACGTTGGCCCCAGTGGTGAATCTGTGGGGCTAGAGAAATAGTAAGTACAACAGAAACATCTACTTTAAATGTGTTTCTACACAAGCTGTGTACGCTCTGAAACAGATCATCACCAGAGTTTGATGCCCTCTTGATAATTAGCCCAGCATTTGTGAAAGTCCATTTGGACAATGGCAAAATACAAATCAAGATCTCTGTTGAGAGGCTGGGGATATGGCTCAGTAAATAAAGTGTTTGCCACAAGGCGTGAGTACCCGAGTTCAGATCCCCAGCATGTATAAAAATGCAGAAATCAAGCATGGTAGCACACATGTGTAATTGCCATATGAAGAAGGGACAAGCAGAGACAGGTGGGTCCCAGGACTCACTGGACAGCCAGTCTGGACAACAAGTTCCAAGTTAGAGTAGGACGAGAGAGACAGAAAGACAGAGACAGAGAGACAGACAGAGAGAGAGAGAGACCCCACATACGTCAACTCATTCAGGAGCACCTACATCCATGTACACACACATGAATATACCACATGCACAAGGAAGAGAGAGATGTCTATTGATCAGTGAACATAATGATTAAAAGCATATTCCAGAGTGCAATTCATTTAAGAATAAAACTGCTTTGTTCCCTTGTAACAACCACCAAATTTAATTTAAATGAACAGTTTGTTCTTTTTAATCCAAAATGTTTCTTAAATCTTTTTGGGGGCACATTTTAGGCATCTTTAGTTTGTGGGTTGCTTACTTATTTTAAAGTCAAATAGAGACTAGTTGTTACCGAAGATGACGCTTATGCATATAAACTTTAAGGCAATGTGCTTGGGCTGCAAGATCTAAGATTACTTGAGATCTGTATCTCCAGATCATGTTGCTACACATCAGAATATCCCACTCCTTTTCGATTACATCTCTAAAGCCTTGCTTTGGCAATTTCTTTCATCAGTGACATCAGAATGCGGTTTTATTTCAGTTTCATTTCTCCTGGGATACCTCCCACTCCACACGTGCCAGTGCCATGTAAAACTGTGGCACCACGGGAAATTAGACCTACAAGGATCTTAGAGGCTTCTTTTTGTTAAAGCGGTTCCTCTGTCCTGAACGACTGGGACTTATTTTGGTCAGAGATACTGCCTATCTGCATTCCTTGTTCCCTGTTCAAAAATCTGATTAATCCACGGGCCTCCTAATCCATGGCATGAAATTAAATCACCGCTAACTGCACACTGTACATTATCTATATTTTACAGAGCCTGCCAGCATCAGTTTACACAAAGTGTTCCCAAGGGGAAATGTGAAAAGCTAAGGTGCGAGGTCAAGCTGGCCCTTCAGAGACATCACCTCTCTAGCCCTGTGTGCGGAGATTGGTTAAGCTGACGGCGCTTCTTTTTTAGTGTTTAACTTTCTTATTTTTTATTTTAAAAAGTGATCAAGGTGCAAAGTGGGAGGCAGGACAAACACTGTGCATGCACACACAGCTACGCACCCTCAGTCCCCCAGATGGTAAAGAGCTTATCTTGCTTAGAATCAGGATAATATTGCAAAGTTTAATTCTAGAACAAATAATTTTTTTTATTTTTCTTACTTGCCTTGTGGTATTATAATTTATCATATAGAGGTAATCGGAGCCAAGGATTGCCCAAAGCATTAAGCTAATTCCTTTCCTTGACATTAGTTCCAGCTAATTCATGCAAGTATCAAGGGACCCCATGTCAGTGACTGGGCTAAATTTGATTTCCTAAGCTTCATTTGCAAATGTCGAATCATACGTTTTCCAGGTTCATAGGCTAGGATATGTATATTTACAAAAGGATAAGTTCCTCACCAAATCTGGAGGACTGTTTATTACATGGTATGCTGCGATCTCTCCGGTGTTAATGCTTTGATTCCTACATGCTAACAGGAAATTCTTTCATTTATTTTCATTCATGGATCATCACTGGTCTTGGCGATAGCTCAGGCATGCAGAACATGCTTAGTGTATTCAAAGCCCAGGATCTCATCCTCAACCCTGCCACACACTCAATAAAAGAATCAGCCTATTTTATTTTTATTACATTTTATTTATTTCAGGAGACCTGCCAGGGCACACAAGTCCAGGGGACAACCTTTACGAGTTGGTTCTCTCCCTCCACCCTGTGGGTCCCAGGAATTGAACCCAGGTCCTCAGGCTTGGCCGTAAGAGCCTTTGCCCAGTGAGCCATCTCACGGCACAGATCCTAATTCTTAATATTGTTTGTGATAGCTTCCCAATTCTTCGTTATGTCTTTCAGAGGATTTCTATAAATAGATCCTCTAAGACAGAGTTTGGCTTACAGAACAATTGTGTGAGCTTGCCAGTGTTTCAAAATAAAAACTGGGGGCTGGAGAGGTAGCTAGGTGGCTAAGGGTACTTACTGCTCTCGCAGAGAACCAGAGTTTAGTTCCCAGAACCCAATGGTGTGGTTCACATCTGTCTGTAACTAATATTCCAGAGGATCCAGTGCCTTCTCTGCTCTCCTTGGCTCTGAGCTCCTGCACACATTTACACACACACACACATGTATACACACATGCATGCATGCGCACACACACTCACATATAAACACACATGCACACACATGCGCGCATACACACTCACATATTCACACACAGGCACACACTATAACACACATGTACACACACTCACTCACATGTACACACATACACACATGCACACACATACTAAATGAGTAACTTAACCTTGTACTGACTGTTTTCCTGTCTGTTGTCTTATTATATATGCTGGTGAATCCAGTCAAAACTCCAACCTCCACTAATGCCAGTCTTTCAATAATATCCATCAGAAATTTTATTTCTCATATTTAATACCATAATAATGTATTTTAAAATGATTCGTGCTTAAATAAAACTTTGGTTGTAAAGCCATAAAGGACATTTTCCCAGGCTTCTCAATTAACTTTCAGATCTGAATAATACCAGCATGATAATCCCAAAATTTTAAGGCTAGTTTCTGTTTAAATCTTTAATACAGGCCTGCAGTTCTGCACAGTGTGTCAGCAGTTGTCACCCCACTGTAGAGAAGATAGCAGCTTAGCAGGGTAGGGACAGACTCTGTGCTTTAATACGCACAGGGCTTTAGCAGAGTGCACTCTGGGTCGTGGTGGGAAATGGGGAGTGGCTGGCTGTGTGGTGAGCATGGCCTCCAGTGCAGACTCGTGGGTTTTGTATCTAACTCTAAAAGCTGGACTGTTCGTTTTCCTGCTGGTGCATAGCAAACTGCCCTCAAACCAACTGCTCGTGATCTGTGTGGTGATACTGCTCTCGGTTCTCAGGGTCTCCTGGGGCTCAGCTGCGTGGTTTGGCTGGTTTTATTTGAGGTCTTTCATGGAGTTTCAGTCTATGGCGGGGGAGCTGGAGTGGGCACAACTACTTCAGGCCTGAGCTCAGCTGGGACATTGGGACAGCCGACAGCCAACCCTCTCCTTCAAATGACCTCTGGGCGTGGTCTCTCCATCACTCTGGCTGTCGTTTTGCATGCCACTCAGGAGATTAAAAGCACAAAAAGCAGAAACTTCAAGATGACCTTAAGCCCTAATTCCTGAGTCACATTAGCTACTTGCTCTTGGATGAACCGACTCGCAGCATCCGCTCAGGTTGAGTCTGAAGAGAAAAGCAGGGTCCAAGGCATTGGCGCCATCTTTAATGGTCAGCCACTTACTATAAGGATTAAGTTTTTCTTCCTTCCAGTAAAACGCCACTTCCTCTCCACTCCTTTTCTAGTTCCTTGTGTCCCTGGTGGTTTGCCTAAACCTACAAATATCACCTTCTTGTCTATCAACATGAAGAATGTCCTGCATTGGAATCCACCCGAGGGTCAACACGGAGCTGAAGTCACATACACTGTGCAGTATTTCATGTAAGTTGCTTCTTTTCCTTACACGTAGTTTATAAATATGAGATTCAGACCCGGTTAATCATGCAATGGTAAACTTTCTATGGCATTAAGTTCTTTTAAAGAAAAGTTTGGACATTTCCTGTTTCTTTGCTATTATAATAAATTATAAAGTGATTTTGTTGCGGAGCCAGAAGCACCGAATATTCAGGCCAGAGCATTAGGAGATACCTTACAAAAATTGAGAAAGGAGACCAGCAAGATGGTTTGACAGGTTAACATACTTAGCACCAAGCCTCAGGACCTGAATTCCGTTCTTGGGACCCACATGTTGGAAGGAGAGAACTACCTCCAGCCAGGTGTCCTCTTTCACCCACATGCGCACTGTGGTACATGCGTGCGCGTGTGTGCACACATTGGTGCACACGCATATACACACAGACGAAGTTACAATGGATGAAATGAGTGGAGAAAGGAAGTCAGTTAGAGAGGTAGTTTGTGTATGCAAATGAAGCAGGCCACCAACTCCGAGACCTCTAAGATTATGGGAATTATGGTTCTTAGCTCAAACAAAGCAGAATTCTAAGTGAATCCTACTAAACATAGCAGCAAATGGATACTTTTCACCTGCCCTCCAGGACCCTTTACCAAGCACGGAAGAAGCCAAAATACTCAAGACAGTGTTCATCTCCAGAGAGTAAAGGAAATGGACAAAACCCAGACCCCCAACCGTGAAGCAAGCAAACCAAATACTGTAGAACCCAGAGGGAAACAACCACAGATACCAAAAGCAAAACAGCCCCCGCTCCTTTTTGTTTTGAGACAGGGTTTTTCTGTAACTTTGGAGCCTGTCCTGGAACTAGCTCTTGTAAACCAGGCTGGCCTCGAACTCACAGAGATCCACCTGCCTCTGCCTCCCAAGTGCTGGGATTAAAGGCGTGTGCCACTACTGGCCAGCACTTTGTTTTTAAGATCTGCTTTTTATTTATTTTAAGATTTGTTTTTCTTGATGTGTATGTGCTTTTGCGTGTGTATGTGTCTGTGTGAGTGTATGTCAAACATGTGTGGGTGCCCGTGAAGACCAGAAGAGGGTCCAGACCTCTTGGAACTTGAGTTTCCCAGCCCCTGGTGTGGGTGCTGTAAAGTTCTTAACCACTGCACAATCTTTCCAGCCCCACATGGCTACCACTCGAGCTCTACAGGTAAAAATAATTCCTCAGTAATAAGTGCCAAAGTGCTCAAAAGGCTGGCCCAACACTCCGAGAAGGGGTACATTAGTGTCCTTACAGCTAGAAACCAGTGAGACAGCCCTAAGGAGCCACAGTTTGGTGCCGTAGAATCTCATGGGAAGGGGAGCTGAAGTGACAGCTCATCATGGGGGCCCGGTCGCAGTGCAGCGACAACCCTAGAGTAAAGAGAGGCAGGAAAAAAGGAGATGCAAAGGATGGCTGGCAGCCCACGCTGACCATGACCTCACGCAATGCCAGTGCCCTGAGCCACACCAGCCCCCAGGAGGCCAGCAGCTGAAGGCAGGCAGGGGCTCCCGCAGAGGGAATAATAGATTTGATTTTAAAAAAAGTATTTGACAGAAGTAGAAGTTTAAAATTCTGCACAGAAAAGCTTATTATCTGACTCCCACGCCTACACCTCAGACTTTTAAATACTATTTTAGTCTTTCCACAGTTCTCAGGGTCTCGTGGGCTGGGAGGGTTGGTGCTTTTGTTGGTTTCACTTGGGATCTTTTCTACAGCTTTCTGTCTATGACAGATGAGGCTTGCCTGATTAGCCAACAGGTAGCCAGCCACATTCAAAACACTAGTGAGAAATTAGGATAGCACCTAACTTGAGCATGAAGGGGAAAAGTGAGTTTGAATAAAAAGTTCCTCCAAGACCCTTCCCGTGGGAGTAAGCGAAGAATTCAGAGTAACCGCCTATGCTGTTTTATTAAAGTACATGAACAGCACAACCTTTTCTGTTTGCTCGTCCTTATTCTTGTTTTTGAGATTGGGCCCCCCTAATTCTTCTATCTAGCTCTCAAGACCCAGGATTAAAGGCATGTACTGAGAAATAAGGCTGTTTATAGACTTTTTCTAGACTGATTTGTGACA
Source organism: Neodon shergylaensis (assembly GCA_025134845.1). Taxonomy (NCBI): domain Eukaryota; kingdom Metazoa; phylum Chordata; class Mammalia; order Rodentia; family Cricetidae; genus Neodon; species Neodon shergylaensis. The sequence continues at coordinate 11,075,786 of JABTXL010012406.1, forward strand.
GGAAGCATAACTGTAGAACTTCATATTTTCTTGGCATCCAGGAGAAACTGGTTCTGGACCCTCCACAGTTGTACCAGACGTTTCTAGAAGACAACATGGCATCTGCCTATAATCTGCACATACCCTCCCATAGTCTTTAAGCCCCCCGGGGTAGTGTGTACCAGTGTACGCTATAGTGTAAATGCTATCAAATACTGCCATACGGCAAATGTTCAGGAAAGATGCAATCCCTTCTCCAATGCTTTTAATCCATGGTGGGTTGAACCTACGGAGTTGGTACCCATGGGTACCAAGGATTGACAGCACATCATCGTTTCGTTAGCTAACTTTTCAGTGGTTTTCAAAACCTTTTTCTTTACTTCAAAGGTCATGAGGAACTAATATTTCTCACAGTGACAGAACACTTGAACTTCAGCAAATTCTTTTCATTTTACCTCATTTCTTTTGATTAAGATTCAAATAAAGTAAAAGTCGTTGCTTTATTAGAAACACACTTCAGGTAGGACCTGATTTCTGTCCACGTAGCTGTCTAATCTTCCTTCTATAAAAAGGATAAAACGCCCGGCAACACTTACACCAAATGTTTCTGGTTAATGAGTTAGAGTGATTTGCTTCTCCCTTGGTTATACTTCCTGAATTATATGATGGTTTGAACTTTAAAACACATGCATGAGCCACATTTGCCAGTGACAATGACCATTTTTGTCCTTGGAAAATGAGTTCTGACCATGGAAACTTCAGGTAACACTCCTCGGCCATTGTCTTGAACCCTGTTCTCACTTCCGAGGATGCTGTCAGGAGCTGGTGTTTAAAGGAAGACCTCAGCTTCGCAGTAAGCGATAGCTCACCAGCTTCTCCTCACTCTTCCTCCCATCGGGTGGGGCGAAGAGCTTGCTCTGTCCTGTAGACTTCCCAGTGCTCCAGAAAGTACTTTAAATAATAGTCAGGGTTATCATTGCCATATGAGAACATATAAGTTAAATTATGCAACTTTTTAAAGGAGCACTTAAAAAGACACTTGCCCCATGGGTGTTCCGACACACTTGGGTATGTACCAGAGGAGAGGAACGTGGGTGTAGTGCTGGAGTCAAGACAGTCCTGGGTTTGTGACCAGGTTGTGAGCCTGCCCGAGCAACCTTGAGTGTGGTACACACTTTTATAGTGTTTAGTGAGGTTTGTTTCCAGAGCAAAAATGTTTAAAGTTTCAGTTTTACTCACAAAATAATTTAGTGTAGAAAACAGCAGAGCACCCAAAACGCCACCTTTGGTGCTGGGGAAAGTGATTCCAATTCCAGATAAATTTTTTGCTACTTCTGCAAACTTGTCTGAATCCCTTCATTGTACTGAGTTTCAACTTCCTGCTCTGTAATAATGGGACAAGAACAAGGAAGCCCACTTCCTGTGTCCTTCTTCAACTTCCTGGGCATGCTACAATAGGGGGAAATGTGTAAGCCTGGAGTACCAGCCTCAGCTCATCACAGGCATTCATAGACGTTGGCGCTTACTAGAAATAGATGGAGACCAGCAAGGCTCCCACAGGATTCGTCCGTGGGAGATTATTGTTACTGATACCAAGCAGGTATCAGTGACAGGCATTTTCTTCTCAGTCAGCATCTACATGATAAGAAGGTGCCCTGCCTTTGGTGGAGTGAGGCAGTTTACAAAAGGGAATACAAAGGAAGTAATAACAGCATTTCTCCATTTCAAGTCAAGACCTGTTGACAGGTTAAGAAGGCAGCGTGAGCCCATATTCCTAATCCTAACATCTGGAAGGTCAAAGCAGGAGAATCAGGAGTTCAAGGTCATTGTCAGCTTCATTGTGCATTCAAGACTAGCCTGGACCACATAAGCCTCCCATCTCAAAAGACCAAAAACAACAATAAGAAGAGACTGACGAGTAGATCAGTTTTGAGTAACATAAATGGTATCTTGTATGGAAAGAATTGGACTGGTATGGACTGGCAAACAGCCAAATGCACAGCTAGCAAAGAAGTTTGGGTATAATCTGGTAAAAACCTGTTTCTGTGCCTTAGTATGCTCTGTGAACTGAATCAAAATGTAACTATCTATGTAAATACAGATCCATTTTTCCTTTATCATTAATCAGAAAGTCCCCAGGCACGGTTGATAACCTGCAAGGAGAAGATGATTAAGACTGCACTTCTAACATCTTTTTGCAGATGTGGCATTTATGGAATAAAAGAGATTTGCTTCAGAACTCTGTTGCCACATTTTTGACATCTTTGGCAATACGCAGGAAGGTTGCCAAACCCTCCTTATCAAGACAAACTCTTCCCAAGACTTTTGTTATGAATGCTTCTCCACTCACCCCTTTTGCTGCTATTCCCAAGTCTGTTTTGTGGCCCCCTTAATGCTCCTGAACCTTTTTTTTTTGTACAGCTTTAATTATTTTTGTCCTTCTTACACTTCTCTACTTTTGCCCATAAAGTAATCACAGAAGCAACACTGCTATAAAACATTGTTTTCACTTTATGAGACTTTGTTTCCTTAATCTTTTTTATCGATTTTATTGAGCTCTACATTTTTCTCTGCTCCCCTCCCTGTCTCTCCCCTCCCCTTCAACCCTCTCCCATGGTTCCCATGCTCCCAATTTACTCAGGAGATCTTGCCTTTTTCTACTTACCATGTAGATTAGAACCATGTATGTCTCTCTTAGGGTCCTCATTGTTGTCTAGGTTCTCTGGGATTGTGATTTGTAGGCTGGTTTTCTTTGCTTTATGTTTAAAAATCACTTGGGAATGAGTACATGTGATAATTGTCTTTCTGGGTCTGGTTTACCTCACTCAAAATGATGTTTTCTAGCTCCATCCATTTGCCTGCAAATTTCAAGATGTCATTATTTTTTCTGCTGTATAGCACTCCGTTGTGTAAATGTATATATCCAAAGGATGCTCAATCATGCTCCTGAAGTTTGAATGCAGACTTGGCTATGGGTATTCCTGCCTAAGCCATCCACGAGCAATTTGAGCATTGACTCCAAAATCACTACCTCCCACTCATACCTGTCTCTTGAACCCTGAGCGCCGGCATTTGGAAGACTCTTAACATATCTCAAACTCAGCCTGGCACTGCTGAATTTATTAGATTTTCCTCCTCCTATCCTTCCCCTCTTCAATTTCCCAAACTCACTCTTCTTTGGTGATCTTTATCAGAAAAATTATATTCTCTGCTCTTGCCCTAACCGGGAAGAGGTATTTCATCATCCTCAGTGTGTGATCTCCTGCATGCACTCAGTCACCTGGTCTTGACTCCTACAAGTTCTTGTTTTTGTTGTCCTCACTCATCTCGCTACCACTTCCCACTCCCTGGACCACAGCGGTGTCCTCCAGACTGCCCTCTAGAGGCGACCACCACACACTACATTCTCTGGAGATGACTGGTTGGCCTTCTAAGCCGAGCCTTTTGGCTTGTTCCCCAAAGCCCTGCTTTAAACCCTTCAGTAGCCTCCAGGGCGACCCTGTCTCTCTGACTGACACATCACTCGACTGAACGTTTTATGCCACAGTCTCTCTAACCTGAGAAATGCTGAAAATATTTCCCCTCCCCATTTTCTTTGGATGTTGGTATTTTAACAGCAACAACCACAAGAAATTATAAACCACCTACTCAATGCAATAGCAATATGGTGATTGTGCACGCTCACACGCTGCATCCTAGTAAAATTTCCCCCAGGCTCTTAATACTTAGTAAAGTGCCGGGCGATGGTGGCACACGCCTTTAATCCCAGCACTCGGGAGGCAGAGGCAGGCGGATCTCTGTGAGTTCGAGACCAGCCTGGTCTACAGAGCTAGTTCCAGGACAGGCTCCAAAGCCACAGAGAAACCCTGTCTAGAAAAACCAAAAAAAAAAAAATACTTAGTAAAGTTTAAATTTTATGAGAATGTCAAAGTAATATCTCTTCCAATAAAAAAAAAAAGACTAACTTTCCTTAATGCATCCATCACTCTAACCTCATATGTGTAATATATAGTAGAATAAAAACTTAATTACTAGCGACTGATCGCACAGTATTTAAAAATGTTACTGTCGCTGAAGTATGAAACTCCAATATGCTTTCAGGCCGCACTATCCACATTATAATTCACAGAAAAGCAAAGTGTTGATAGAAACTCTGTCTCATGCTCCTGACAGCTAATAAAAATATCGACAACAGCCAAAGGGGATTCCGATCGACCAGAAAGACAGGCATCTGTGTTTTGCTGAAGAGACAGTCTCCCATCCACTTTTCTATAATGATGTTCTTAAATTGTAAAACCTGCAAGGGGGCCTCATTGCTAATTCGTCGTTTCTTTCTTGGCAGATACGGGCAGAAGGAATGGCTGAGTGTGTCTGAATGCAGAAGCATCGGCAGGACCTACTGCGATCTTTCTGCTGAGACCTCAGACTACGAGCATCAGTACTATGCCAAGGTGCAGGCCAATTGGGAAACCAAGTGTTCCGAATGGGCTGAGACGGGACGGTTCTATCCTTTCCTAGAAAGTGAGTAACACCGCTGTCCACTGAGCATGTTCTAATCTAAATTCCTAACATGGTACTCTGGCCTCATGGGCAACTTTGCCCAGAAAAAAAAAAGGGTCTGCTTGACTCTGGTCTGTGGAGCAGGTTGAGAACCAGCCCTGCATTTCATGTGGGTGAACCCCAGAGTCAAACCTGTAGATTGATAGGTTTGACCACGGTATCGTTAAGGTCTCTCTCAGATTCAGAGTTAAAGACAGCTGCCTATAATACCAAACTTTGATTTTGTCTTATCATTTTTTATCATAGAAGAGGCTATGCATTCAAAAATATATTGTGGGTGAGTAAGTCATGGATATGTGCTCTGATTGCACAGCAAAATCTCATTTTTATTAAACTTGGTATTGTACTGTTTTTTTCTGGGTGTAACTCAAAATTAAGGCAAGAATGTTCCTGCTATTTGCTTTTATTTTTTTTGCTATTTTTTCTTTATTTTCCCTTTCTTTTTTTCTTTTTTTTTTCTTTTTTTTTTTGTCATTCTTTTTCCTTCCCCTTATATGTGACTGACCCAACCATGAGAGATGCAGGCAGGGCCACCATAATGAAACATCCAAGGCCACAGAAACCCCAGGGGGTGGTCCCTTTTCTAGGGGCATGTCAGGTCTGTCAGAGGTTGGTGTCCCATGTCCTCAGGTCAGATCCGGCTCCTCTGTTTTTCAACAGGGCATAAGCAAAGAATGCTATTTATATATTTAAAATAGCTTTTAAAAAACAGTATTTTTGACATGTGAAAATGACGTGAAGTTTAAATTTCAATGTCAGGGGCTGGAGCAATGGTTCAGAAGTAAAGAGCACATGTGGTTCTTTGCAGAGGACTCGGGTTTAGTTGCCAGCACCTACGTGGCTCACAACCACGTCTAATTCAGTTCCACAGGATCCAACACCCTCTTCTGGCCTCCACTGGCAATGAGTGTGCTGTGGTATGCTGGCAAAACACCCATACACATAAAATAAAAATAAATTTTAAAAATAATCTAGAAAAGATTTTTGCAGACTTCAGTGTCTGTATATAAAGTTTTCCAGAACTCCAACCCTGCTCACTTATTTACACTGAGGCCAATGACTGCTTTTGAGCCACAAACTGAGTGGAGTCCTTGCAGCAGAGATGCTGGGTCTGTAGAGAACCTTTTATGGTGAAAGGGTCTCCCATAAGAGGGTGGTTTTAGGTCTTTGATCCAAGTAGGGTTGTGCTGTAGCATTATCTCAGGGTTGTTTCACGCCTGACGATGCTAATACCGTCTTCTCCTCTAAGCACAAGTTGGCCCGCCAGAGGTTGTCCTGAAAACGGGCGAGAAGTCCATCTCTATTGTCCTGACAGCACCGGAGAAGTGGAAGATAAATCCCAAAGATGACCCTGTCTCTATGCAACAGATATACTCCAATCTGAAGTACAACGTGTCTGTGTACAACACTAAATCGAGAATGGTGAGCCCTGCCGGGGATGGGCTCTGTCCTCTGGGCTTCCCTTTCTGTGCTGCCACAAGCACGGGCAATTCTGCTGCTTCAGTTCTCTTCCGAGAAGGTGGTAGCTGATACTCTTCAGAAGAGATATTGTACAAGATAAAATGAGAGCTGAGGAGAGTTCCAGCCTTTCCCTGCTGACACGCACTGCTAACAGTGTGTGACGTCACAATCCGAGTGTAGGGCACTCGGGCATTTCACCTGGGGAAACTTTTTTACTGCCACATCATCTCTCAGACACTTTCCAGGGATTATAGATATATGAATATATAATATGCTATATAATATACACATATATATGTATACATACATACATATATATATATATATGCAAGAAAGCAGGGCAAATTAAGCAAGAACTCTACCTTAAGAATGGGTCCACTTCTATGTTCTGCTAAGCTAAATGAAAATATATTTTTGAAACTATGCTGAAAAAGTAAAAGCTTATGATGACAAGAAGGATCTGGTGGCGTCTTGGCCTTTCCCTTCTTCCTCGAGCTGTCCTGGGGAGGTCCTGGGATCTTTGGCTCTAATCTCAGTTTGCACTTCCCTGCCCCAGTGGTCCCAGTACATCACCAACAGCACACTGGAGTTCACCTGGCTGGAACCAAGCATTCAATACTGCATCCATGTGGAGTCTTTTGTCCCAGGGCCCCCTCGCCTCCCTCTGCCTTCTCAAAAGCGATGCTTCAGTACTTTGAAAGGTAAGCTGTGAGAGATTTTAGCCAGCTTCAGGAAAGAAAACTATTTCGGGTTTGAAACAGTGGTAAAATGTCGACTTCTCTAAATGCATTGAACTGTCTGGGGCTCTGCCATTGAGTTGGTCACTAATAAGGAGGGTTGTCACAACATCTGAAAACTGTCAGCAAGGCAGCCATCCTCCCCAATTAACACAGCTTCCTACCTTGAGAAACAGAATTAAGAACTTTCATGCGAGACGGGGGGGGGGGGGGGGCATGCCTTTAATTCCAGGACTTGGGAGACAGAGGCAGAAGGATCTCTGTGAGTTCAAGGCCAGCCTGATCTAAAAGAGCTAGTTCTAGGACAGCTAGGACTGTTACACAGAGAAACTTTGTCTTGAAAAACCAAAAAGAAAAAAGAAAAGAACTTTCATATATGTCTTTTTTTTTTTCTTCTATCCAGCTAAAGTCCCTCTAACCAAGGCTCTGAGAACACCTAAAAACTATACAGTAGGAAGCTAAGTGTTGTCCTGTGAACACTTGCAGACATCACTGCTTTGACCTGCTTGGACATCACCTGTCACTTTCAGCCACAGGCGGATGTAAAATCATCAGAATCACTCTCCTACGATTGCTTCTCTCTGCCTCCTTCTTAGGTTTTCCAAGCAAGGCTCCCAAGGAACTGTTGTCTTGAGTGCTTCTTTTAAAAGACATGGAGTTATGAGCCTTGTGTTTGTTTAATAAGCCTGCCCTACAGAGAGAACTTCAACTCAAACCCTAAAAAAAGGGAAAAAAAAAACATAGACCCTCAAGTTCGTCTGCCTCATCAGATGGAGTTCATCCCTTATCATTCTGACCCTCCCCTCTAACAAATGCTCACAACCTCTTGCAGGTTCAAGTTCTTTCCCCATCCCTGACTGAGAGTCCACATCCCTTAGCCAGTCAATGGCTACATACACCTTTAATCCCAGCATTTAAGTGGCAGAGGCAGGTAAATCTCTAAGTTTGAGGTCAGCCTGGTCTATAGATCAAGTTCCAGGACAGCCAGGGCTACTCAGAGAAACCCTGTCTAGAAAAATAGAGAAAAAGAGCCCCCAGTCCCAGGCCCAGTACCGCCCTGCCCCACCTCCACCCCTGTTGCTCTCCTGTTCCCTTTCTCTTGTACCTGGGAGTCTCACTTCACCATGCCATCTCTTTGGCAAGAAAGGATGCTCTACCCGAATATACAAATAGAACTCAAATGCCAAGCAAGCAGGAAAGGGACACAAAGCAGGCTGGAGGTATCAGTTTTGTGTCTGGAATAAGTGCTGTGTTTCCTAACAGTTTGATCGGTGCCAATAACAGGTCATTTACCTACCATCCAATGGAGCTCGCTTACTCAACAGGCAGAGCTGAGACAACTAAATACAGCTCACCCAACATCTTCTCTGTAAGAACATGGAACCTGTTTCCTCGCCAGTGCAGTAAAAGGAACAGATACAGGCACACCATATCTGGCATTGAAGTTTCCCATAATATCCTACCCAGTCAATGACTGAGCATACATTCCAAGACACTGCTTCCTTTATTTACAAAACGTAATTTTATCTCTTTAGGGACTATGCCGTAAAAAGTATCTCTGCTTCAGAAGTTTCTCAACTAAACCCCCCAAGTGAAAACTGTTGAAGGAGCAGCAGGCCACTTCCTGCCGCCCGGCTCCCAGCCACCGGCTAGCTTTACCTGAAATAATTACACACAAACTATATTCATATAAACACTGTTTGGCCCATTATATCTAGCCTCTTCTTGGCTAACTCCCACACCTCAACTAACCCATTTCTAATAATCTGTGTAGCACCAAGAGGCAGTAGCTTACCAGGAAGATTCTAGCCTATGTCCATCTTGGAACGGAGCTTCATCGTGTCTGACCCAGAGAGGAGAGGAATGGTGTCTGGCTCACTTCCCTTCTTCCCAGCATTCTGTTCTGTCTACTCCACCTACCTAATTTTCTGACCTATCAGAGCCAAGTCAGTTTCTTTATTAACCAATGAAACCACCTCAAAACAGAAGACCCTCCCACATCAGAAAACAAAATGTATTAGGTTTATTGTAGCAAATGTGCTATGTCACACTAAGCACCAGAAATTGTCATGATCTTCTTAGGCAGGATCAGCCTGGCCTCACGATGAGATCAGGGGCTGTGCTGAGGGTTAAGCTGCCATCTAAGCAGAACAGGTCCCAGCTGAAGTAAGACAAGTATCCAACAACCACAGCATTTGTACCACAGCCTTGGGGCATTTCTGTGTAAGCCAACGAGCACTCTCTCTGCGGACCCTGGAGTCAGTAAAAGAGGCTTCAAGGGATGCCCATAATGGATTTTCCCACTGGTGTGGTCGCTCACTCCCCATCACTATCATCATACACACATCCGTTTCCCATTTACGTCTGTAAATGGCAGTTAGTGGAATAGATGCTACACTGTTTTCTTTCCATCAGACAGCATCCAACATCCGCATGGATGAGAACGCTCCTGTGACACACTGGATGATCTTATTAGTATATAAAGGATGTCAAGGGTTTTGTGGTTTGTGCTAAGTTTGCATGGTCTGTGTGTGTGTGTGCACGCATGTGCAAGCGTGTGCCCAGTGTGTATTTCTGCAGCACTTTAGAATTCTCCAGAGAAACAGAACCAACAGGATATATAGACACAAGAGAGATATTCAGAAGTCAGCTCTCCTGACTGTGTAAGCTGGAAAGTACAAAATCTTTAGAGCGGCCATCAATCTGAGGACCCTAGGGACAACTGGCATTGTAATTCATTCCCAAATGCCACATGGGAGTAGAATTTCCTCCTCTTCAGGCTCATTGGTCTTTTTCTTAAGAGCATCTAATTGAGTAGATGAGACTTTTCTACATTCTAGAGAACAATTTTCTTTGCTCTAAATCTACTCTTTAAAATGCTAAATCTCATCTACAAACGTCTAAAGAATCATCTGGAATGGTGTTTAGCAAGTATCCATGGCCTACACATGTTGACATATAAAGTTAAGCAGCACAACTTCCAAGCAGTCCCCAAGAGCTTCACAAAGGTGCCTGACTAACTCAAAGGGAGGTTTCCCATGCCTGGCACTAGGGATTTCACTAAAGAGGGTGTTGCTGCTTGGTTTGAAGAGCTGTGAATTCCTAGGCTGACAAACCCATGGGTTTTCACATACATGAGCCAGGATCAGTGTCAGAGCATTAAAAAAGATTTTGGAATGCCTAATGTCTTATATTAGGAATGCAGACTTACTATAAAGACATGGGTGAGTTTTGACAGTGCCTTGAGACCTTCATGGTCAGAGAGATGGCAAATTCTGAGACCCCTTACTTACTTAGCTTCTCGGCATCTAGCTGAGAAACACAACTGTTCAGTTCTGACCTGTGATTTTTCTTTAACAGCTCGAATGTCAGCATTGAAGTTTAAAGTCATCTTCTGGTATGTCTTGCCCACGTCTGTCATCGTCTTTCTTCTTTCTGTGATTGGCTACTCAGTTTACCGTTACATCCACGTTGGCAAAGAAAAGCACCCGTCGAATTTGGTGAGTGCTTGGCATGGGGCAAGACTGTTCTGACAACAGAAAGAGAGAAGAGGAGGGTCAGAACAGATACGGTTTCCCATCAGAGCCAAGTGTCTTAAGCTGGTGGTGAATTCTAAAACACATTCTGAGCTGAGAGCAGCTGAGTAAGAGAGTTCTTCCATAGTGTGTATGCCATCCTGGGTGATACTCTCTGCACCCCAAAACCCAACAAAAAGCAGCTTTTGTACAGAGTTCACTCACAGATATACCAACACTAAACCCTCTTCGGGTTTGAAATACTTTATAATTAATAAGTGCTTGAGATAAGGTTGTAGAATAAGCAGATCATGTAAGTCATGATCTCTCTGTCATTCTCCAAGTTCAAGCCTCTTAGAGACAACACGTGAAGGTTAATCAAAAGGAAACAAGCTTTTGAGGACTCATGCCCTGAAATCTTTAGTGGGGGGGGGGGATCCGTTTTCATATTCAAGGGCATGAAAGTAAGAGCTGGGACACTACGGGCAGAGAAATTAGCAGAGCAAAGGAAGGCAGATAGCATGCTGGGAAAGCTTGTCATATGACCAGCCTATCGTGTCCTAGAGAGCTGACACCAGGCTGTGTCGTGGGAGTATTTGGTGCTGTTCTCAGGGCTGAGCTTTATTTGATCTTCAGAGAATTTTTCAGTGAGGTTCTGAGCTGCAATGCTCACCATTTGTTTTAGATCTTCTTGTAGAAAATAAAAGCAACTTGTTCTAGTAAAGCAAATGCAGCTAAGACGCTATCCAGGGGAGAAACAATGACAATCCCAAAGAGGAGAATGGGGCATGGGGATAGGGATTTGGAATGTGGAATCTAAACACACTTAGGAGGCACATGGTCAGGACTTGAGCATACACTGCAAGAGGAAGCAAGATGAAGAAGCAAATGAGATGTTCTGGGACCATCTGGTGAAAAGGACCCCATGGGCTCAGCAGTTAAATGAAAGCATGTCACGGGGTGACAGGAAGATTGTACCTTGTCACTGATGCCTCCCTCGATAACAGGCACCTTCCATGTACCCCAAAGCAGAACAAAAATTATGTCTGTGTTGCTCAGGGTGGAGCTAGGGCCTTGCACATGCAGACAGTGTTCCGCCTTTTAGCTACATCGCCAAACAATTCTTTATCTTTTCTTTTGAGACAAGGTCTGACTAAATCGCTTCAGATGGCCTTTCCTCTCTTAGGCTCCAGAGTAGCTGGGGTTATTGGAGCCTTATTGATTTTCTTCATTCTTGTATATTCGTGACATGATTTAGAATTTTTTTAAAAAATCTCTCATAAACTAGCAGATGAATTGCTTTTTTTTTCTTTTCCTAGCACAATTTGAACATTATATTCCTGTGTCCACTCCTTTCTGGTGTTGTAATAGAGTGCTTTGACTAAATCAATTTCTGAGAAAAGGAATTTGTTTCAGCCCATAGTTCCAAATTACAATGTAGACAAAGGCTGCTTGTTCGTTCCCAGCCATCCAGACCCAAAGTAATCACACAAAACTAATTGCAACACTGCTTATATTAGCTCAGCCTTCTTACTAGCTAACTCTTACATCTTGAATTAACCCATTATTGATTTATGTATCACCATGAAGCTCGTGGTTCACCAGTAAGGTTCTCCAGCATCTGTCTCCTTCTGCAGCTACATGGCGTCTCTCTGATTCTGCCTTCTTTCTCCCCTATCTCCACTTGGAATTCCCACCTTACCCTATTCTGTGCTGTCATAGGCCCAAAGCAGATTCTTTATAAACCACTGGCAATAAAACATATTTAAAGCATACAATTGGAAATCCCACATCATTACAGCCCATCATGGGGAGTGGGGGAAGGTGGTGGGAGCTTGAAGCAGAATATCACAGAGAAAATTAATTTAATGCCTCCAAAGCCCAGGCTAGGGAAAGATGCTGACCATGTCCAGGGTGTGTCCTCCCACCTCAGCTTAACTAAGGAAATCTCTCACAGGCTTGCCCACAGACCAACCTAATCCAAACATAGAAAGTTCCTCATTGAGTATCCCCCCAGGTGATTCTGTACTGTCAAGGCGACAATTGAAATATCATACTCCCTTTCTGAATCCTACGTTTATGCCCTTGTACATTTCATATCCACGGCCTATCCAGGAAAGGGCTAGTGGTCTGGGCAGCCCCAGCTTACTAACGGCGAACAGAACACGCTTTCACCTGCCTTACTCATCAACAGTCCTCATCTAGCAGAGTTTCCAATCTTAAAGAATCGAGAAGATTCTAGAACTTGATTGACTCACCAGCAGCCCCCTTTTCAGTCACCCCACCCAGCAAACCTCACATCAGATGCTCACCAGTGATGCAGTTCACTTCTGGTTGTGTTTTGTGGGTGGAGTGAAGTTTTCTCTATAGGCCGAGCCTAATTTTCTTTGCTGAGTTGGTAAGAGAGGGTCTCACACTATCCGGCAACACCGGAAGTTCTAGCTGGCTCTGTTTGTAATCTCTCTCCGAAGTGAAAAGATGAAGTTCCTTCTCTTCTCTCTGCAGGTTTTGATTTACGGAAATGAAATTGAAAGGTTCTTTGAACCTACTGAAACAATTACGTTCAATTTTATCACCCTCGATATGTTGGATGATTCTAAATGTTCTCAAAAGGATATAAGCTTACTAGGAAAAAGCAGGGATAGTTCCAGCCTGAATGACTCCGACCTCCGTGGGAGCCGGGAGCCCCATCTGGAGGAGGTGGAGGGACAACACTTAGGATACTCTTCACATTTGATGGACAATGTCTGTGGTGCTGAGCGAAGCGACAGAAATGCTTGCCTAGGCCAGCGTGAATGGCTTAGCGGCACCATGCCCACACTGGAGGCCGACACAGAGCCTGAGTACAGTGTCCCAACTGATTTCTACAAGGAGACTGAAGACCGCCAGTTCTGTGGGCAGGAAGAGGCATCGAGCACAGGGAGATTATCTGAGCAACAGGCATCTTTAGCAAACTTAGGTCCGCCTCTTGAAGACCTACATCCCCTGGGACAGGAGCATCCTGGCTCAGGAGAGGGGCCAGAGGAAGAGTCATCTACAACACTGGTGGATTGGGACCCTCACACTGGCAGGCTGTGCATCCCTTCTTTACCTAGCTTTGGCCAGGAGCCTGTGGAATACCGACGTTATGAGAGAGACCGGCTTGCAGAGGGTGGCCTTTTGTCTAGACTCTATGAGAGCCAGGTGCCTGACAAGCCAGAGGACGAACATGAGAACTATTTCATGCAATTTATGGCGGAATGGGGGTTGACTGTACGAATGGAAAGCTAACCCCATGCGTTTTGTTGGCTGACTTCTTAAGTGACGGGGTATGTGCCTGTCAGCAAATGAATGAACCATTCCAGGGGGTGAACCACGGAAATAAGTAGGTCAACCTGTGTTCAGATTCCCCAGCATTAGACATGACTGTCTTGTTTCTGTTCACTCACTCGGTTGATCCTGCTATCTCCAGATGGTTGACTTCTACGGGACCATCTTCCCAATCCACAGCAAATTCTGGAGTACAGGAACTTCCTGGAATACAGAGCCCTGCGCTTTGTTGTAGACAGAGTAAGCATTTCCAGTTTGGATGGGGAGTGTGTACCATGGTCAAGGTTTCCTATTTTCTAACAAGTACGCCTGTGCAGTTACGTTCTGGATTTTTACCATATGCATGTAACACTATCCAAATGTTTCATAAAAGTCACGTATTTTATAAACACCCCTTTTCTATACTTTGTTGATTGTGTGAATGTTAGGACGCTCCAAGATGTACCCATGCCACGAAGTGGATGGAGAGTGGATAACATATAAAGGACATAACTCACTGTGCAGTCGTGATAACCCACGCTCAGAACGAGCAATCAGGCCAGCCTTCATGCTTCTGTCTTCCGTAAGAGGCAGTGTTTATCAGTTTGGGGGCAGTTTTGGAGTGTGAGCTAAATGGCTGTTCTTTCGTAGTCAGGATAACACCCTCTCAGTAATTTAATAGGGCCCTGTGTTGCCTAAAAGATCTGCCACAGTTTTTTAATAGAATGCCACACTTATTTGGGGGAGATGTATTGTTTAAAATACGTTTAAGTAACTGTAAAATGTCCCACACCTGAAGCGCTGAATCACTGACCATTCTACAGGGACAGTCAATACTGCCCAGTCTCTTAGGGAGATGCATGAATGAATATCACCTCACTCCATAATAGTAAAATCCGCAGTAAGTAAACACGGGGCATAGGAAAGCAAGTTAAATGACTATGTGAGGAAGGGTTTATTAAAGTTTGACATGGTTCACTCTGGGAGCTGAAGTATATCATAAAACACCTTCCTGGCAATTCCAGTAACTACTCCCATTGTCTTCCCCATTTAATTAAATTCTACATCACACTACATTAAACACGACAGAATCTATAAAGCCGAACCACGTAAAACGATTGAGGTTTCCATGTTTTAGACCTACAGGAATATCAACGCCTTATGTTTTTGTTTAATTATGAACTCAGCCCACTGCGCGTCTTTCAGGAAGACAGATATCATTCTATTTCCTTAGTCATATGTTTGGCAGAAGCAGACAGCTCTGGTAGGAGAGATGGATTCTGGGGTCATGGTCTTTTGCAATTATCCACAAATCCAAACAGTTTCTGATTTAATGGTTTAATTTAGAGCATAATCATATTAATCAGAGTGTTCTGTTCTTCTTGGTCTTTGTAGAAATGATTCTGGTGGCTCAGAAGAACAGATTTATGCTATAAACTGGAAATGAAGTTCAGGAATAGAAAAGACTAGGTTGTTTTGAAAAGCAAAAAGGAAAATAATTGATGATAGTTTGGCTTATTAATTTCATTCACGAAATATTTATTTGTTTATGAAGTGCCTACTACATCCATCAATGTCCTCATCTGTGAAGTACAAATAAAAACTTCCTTATCATTGTTTTGAGGAGGAAAAGAGCTAGCCTGCAGGGAACACTTAGAGCAGGGCAGTGCGTGGAATGGCGGCTATGGCCTCATCTTTATTCTCTGCCAATTCTTGTGCTCAGCATCAGAGCCAGCAGCCATCTTGACACGAGAATGATGCAAATGTCTGCCTTGCCTAACTTGGTTTTTCTCACCTGAAAGCACAGTGGTGATTTGCTTCCTTCTCTGTGCCGCCGCTGAAATCGTCCCGTGTTGAACCACATTTTCTGCCTTTAAGAGAGGAATCTAGTTCTGGGTTGTCTTTCTGTCTCTTGCCATTCTAAGCGTATCAGAAGCGTTCAGCGTTTCAGTATCTTGAAACCTGTGAACGTACACACAGAGGAAGACAGAGATGGGAAGAATCCCTGGCTTAGGATTCGACTTAGATGTTTCAACTTGCTCATTGCATCAAAGGTATATGCATTCTGTAGAAAATGCACACCTTCAATTCCGAGAGTTGGTTGCTCTTTTACCTAGTGATATATCATTGTTTCTGTTAATGCTGGGGAGTCACAGCTACCAGTCAGCCCTGTGGTCACAAAGGGCAAAAGGCTCTGTGGTAGACTAGGTTGTCCTGGTAGTTGGATTAGCAATGCTAAAATTTGAGTATCTCTTCAGGTCCATATGCTGAAAGGTTGGTCCCCAAGTCTGTGCTGTTAAAAACTATGGGCTTCAAGTAACTGGCCCTTAGTATAGGGATTTAGGACATTGGGGATATACCCTTGAAGGGAATTGTGAGACCTAGGTCTCCCAGTCTTTGCTTCCTGGTTTGTGCTCTGAACACTGGTTTCCTTGCACACACTTGACCTAGTATGTGACCCTCAAAGAGGCCACCTCTAAGAGGCTGCCCTTTTGTTAGCTCAAACCACAAGAATTGTGAGCCAAAGATCAACATTTCTTTACTTTATGAGTAGCCTTGCTGGGTCTATTATTGTGACTACGTGAAACTAATACAGCATATTAAATTCATTTTTCAAGTTATATTTTCAGCCTATGATGAATTAATTAGTGAAATCATAGCAATACATTCAAACAAGACTATGGCGTATTTCTTGTAGGGAGATGGTCACTACGTCTCAGATGTAGGAGGCAGATGTCATGTATCCTTTCTTTTATAGTCAGGCCCCAACACCTCTTCTGGATCTTCATGGGAGTCTATCCATGTGGAGGAAGTATAGCTGTCAAGAGGCAGGGTTCTTGACCAATGCCATTCAGCTTACCACTGGTGATCACTCGGTACAGGGGTTTATATACGGCTTCTACAATAGATTTCTCTTACTCATGAAGACATTTGTCACTGAATCTGTACTCATAGCCCCTCATTCCTAAACGCCACCACTGGAGCCAGAGAGATGGCTCAATGGTCAGAATACTGTATGTTCTTCCCGGGGCCCCTTGTTCAATTCCCAGCACCCCCATGGCTGCTCACAACCATCTGCAGCTCCAGTTTCCGGGTGTTAGACACCCTCTTCAGTCCGCAAGCGCCAGGCATGCATGTGGTACGCAACATATAGGCAGGCAAATCACCCAGACACATAAGAAATAAGATAAATACTGTTAACAAAAGAAAGGCGATTCCACCACTGGGAAGCGAGTGACGCCAAATGTCGTATCTTGCCCGTGGCATGAGAGTGTGTAAAGGGAACTTGTCTCCCGGGAACAGGAGACAGAGCTGCTGCTCTGGGCTGTGCTTACCTCAAGAAATCAGTACAGCAAGGCAAAGCTCTTTGTACAGCCCAGAGCGCAAAGCTACCCAGTGTGATCAACATAACGAGGGCATCAAACAGGGAGCTGAATCAACTTGGCTGGGGGCCTTGGGTCATAAATCCTGTTCTCTCTGGCCCACACATTACCACCCGCATCGTCCCAATGAATCCAAGCTAAATTATCTTGGGATTGTTTTTCTCTTTTTCCCTCTTTGGTTCCTCACATTATATCAGCCACAATCTACAGTTGTTTTTCAAAGCTTTTTTAAAAAGTGCCTGTAATTTATAATAATAGTATGGCTGTGGGTATTTTAATAGTTTTTATTTTTATTGTAGAAAATTCATTAAGATACATGCAGATAGATGATAGATATAGATAGATAGACAGATAGATAGATAGATAGATAGATAGATAGATAGATAGATCATAGATAGATCATAGACCAACTAGAAACAGAAATAGTTTTAGTTATTTATAATTAAATCCCGCACAGATTTAACCACTGTAAGTATATTAGGTCAGAGAAACTGTTCTCAGTTGGGGACCATTGGCAATGTCTGGAGACTTTGATTTTGGTTTTGATTTCTGAGTCTCACAATGCAGCCCAAATTTACCTGGGACCAAAGAAAAACATATATAAATCTTCCTGGAAATTGGAAGCAAACAAGATGTCTGGGCAAAAGTTGTGAGCATGGGGGTGGGGGTGAGGTTGGGGGAAGGGGAGAGGGGGAGAGGGAAGGGAGAAGGGAAGGACTAGCAAGAGCTTGGGGGAGTGGGAGGGTAGAGATAGAAGAAAGGAGGATATAGGAGCAGGGAAGAAGATACCTACATTAAGAGATCCATTTTAGGGTTGGCAAGAGACTTGGCTCTAGAGGGGATCCCAGGTGTCCACGGGGGGAGGGTCCCCAGCTAGGTCCTTGGACAGCAGAGGAGAGGGTGCCTGAACTGTCCTTGCCCCACCATCACACTGATGATTATCTCGAATATCACCATAGAGTCTTCGTCCGGCGATGGACGGAGATAGAGACAGAGACCCTCATCAGAACAAAGGACTGAGCTCCCAAGGTCTTGTTGAAGGGCAGAAGGAGGGAGAAGATGAGCAAGAAAGTCAGGACCGTGAGGGATTGGTCCACCAACGGAGGCAGTGTGCCTGTTCTAATGGGAGCTCACCAAATCCAGCTGGATCGGGTCTGAATGAGCATGTGATTGTGGCTGACAATGGGGGCTGACTGAGAAGCCATTGATAAAGGCACTGGGACTTGTTTTTTACGGCATGTTCTGGCTTTTGGGACCCTAGTCTATATGGATGCACAGCTCCATAGGCCTGGATGTAGGGGGGAGGGCCTTGGACTTCCCACAGGGCAGGGTTCCCAGCCCTCTCTCAAGCAGGGAGGGGGAGGGAGGAGAGGGAGTGGGGGAGCCGGAAGGGATTGGGAGGAGGGAAGGAAGTGTAAATATTTGAATAGAAAAATAAAAAAAATTAAAAAGGGAAAAAAAAGACAGGAAGCAACTTAACCCAAGAAGAATGTATCTTAGCCTACAGGTTTATGACGGAGGCATTGGGGCCCTAACCACAGCGATAAGGACTGTGGGTGTGGTCTGTTACAGCCCCACTGATCAGGAAGCCAAGCAGATAGTTCTTTATTCCACTCCTACAACCTCGTGTCTGCCTACCAGGGCTCCTGTACAAAAGTTTCACAACATACAGGAACACACATGAGCCTTCTGGAGACATTTCACATTCAAATCAGAACAAGTCATATGTGCAATTTAGTGATGAGACCCTGGTGCAACCGACACCTCATATACCCATGTCCTTGATGCTAGCTTAAGCTAAACCAGGTACATCCCGGACTGGGTGACGTCACCTTTGTCTCCACCACTTGATAAGCCCCTTACTTCTCATCCAAACACCAGGATCCATTGTTCTTGCTGCTACCCAGGACCACGCTTCTGTCAGTATGTCCCGAGTGGCTTACAACATCTACACTGTTCTGCCTGCCTCCTTCCTCAAGCTCTCAGGACCTCAGATCCTTTCTCATACGCAGGAACCTGGCTGTTTTAAAACATATATAGTGTGTGCTTTCAATATGACCGAGTCTCTAAAAAGCATTCTTTTTTGATGGTCTGTCATGTGACCTGATGACTGTCAGGTGCATCTTCACCTGTGGGTACCGACTTTGGTCCTCTACCACTCGTCTCGAGGACTGCCGACCCACGCGTCTGTACAGCCATACCATTGCCTCCATGCCTGGGCAGCTATAGGATCCTGACACCAATTTTCTCATTTTCATATTTAGCAAACTTGCCCATTCTTTTCCATTCTGATTTTAATTCAAGGAAAATCCAGCTGAAGCTTCTTCCCGCATGGTTTTCCACCTAATAGCTTCATTGTCATGTCACATGACAGCTTCAGGTTAATATTCGGGTCATTGAGGTGAGGCTCCTTCCAGCAAAAAATACATCTGCCTTTTGCTGTCTAAAGAAACAGAGGAGTCGTGTTCTGTTTATGCTGCTCAATAGATGGCTTTGTGTTTCTGGATCTGTCATCCTGGGGAAGGCGGTACTCATCAGGGGTAGCCATCTGTCTCATGGTCATGTTTCCATGACCACCAAGACAGATGGACACGGATGGGGAGATGTATGACCAGCCGTTGGAATCTCTGCAACTGGTTTCCACGTGAAATAAGAACTAGACTCAACTCCGAAGGGCCTTATGTAATTGTGGTAGATTACATATTATGCCTTCTCCTCCTCATATATTCCCCAGTCTTTGGATGGGGATTGATGGATGTATTTAAATCTACTTACGCTGATTTAATATGTAGACATTTCAGGATATTTGATGTGATAGGGGAAACATGAAGTTCATTTCAATCCCAAACTCACAAAAAAGAGGTGTGAGGTTGACTCTCTAATCCGCTGTTTTGCTTTTAAAAGAATATAGGGGCAAAACTATAAATAAAGGTGGACCAATGAGTACTACAATGTACACAGTCATAGTTTCCCCCTTTGAAATCAAAGGACAGAGTGGGGACAGGGGGTGGTCATTAGAATTGTAAGAGTCTCCTATGGACAGAGTGTTCCCTTTATTATTTTTTTCTTCAAATTTAGTATGCTATACGAGCCCTTATATGTATATTTAGTTTAGCAAAAATAGAACCCCAAAGTCTCTGGTATACTTTAATGGCATTCTGAGAGGCTCCGTTGCTAGTTACTGCCTTCATAATGTTGGTCAAGGCCTTTGGAATGACAAGGCCATTATTTTCACGTGTGGACCAGAAACAAGTATGTTTATGATCATGCCGTATTTACCAAGTCTTTGACTAAAGTTCTACACAAGGAAGAGTTGCGGATGCTTTGGTTAGTAGTGTTTCTGCTCTGAAGAACTCGAGCTGAGCATCTAGGCTCTCCTAGAAAACTGAAAACAACAGCTGAGCCCTGCAGGAAATGAAGAAAATTATGATTCACACAAACTTGAAATTCAGGCCACTCTTCAATGCCCACAGGTACTGAAGGGTCTAACCTTGGTGTCTGTTAACAAATTTTAGTGTGTGGAGAAGAAAGATGTCAAAATGTTTGGCCTTCACACTTGAGGGAACTGTCCTTTCCTGTGCTGTGGCGGCCTTGGTTACAAACGCTTAGTGATCATTTTTTAATAGAATGACTTTAGCCAGGCCGTGGTGGCGCACGCCTTTAATCCCAGCACTCGGGAGGCAGAGGCAGGCGGATCTCTGTGAGTTTGAGGCCAGCCTGGTCTACAAGAGCTAGTTCCAGAACAGGAACCAAAAAAGCTACGGAGAAACCCTGTCTCGAAAAACCAAAAAAAAAAAAAAAAAAAGAATGACTTTGCTTTTTCCGTGTTTCACATTTCCTGGTCGCTTATTGTCACTGACTTCCAAAATGAAAGACTGCATAATTGCAGATTCAAACAACACTGTCAAGTAGGCACATCTTTGATCCATGTATAATAAAGAAATTTAGAAATTTTACCTTTGCAGAAAGAAAAAGAGAGAATGAAAACAAAAACAGAGTATACTTAAGGCATTTGTGTAATCAGAAGTGCAATCAAATAAGTGAGACTTTTATTGGCATTCAACTACGTCCTTGTCTAAAAAGCTAGCAGTACTGTGTTCCTTCTGAACGTTACAGCTTGGCAAGATTGCTAATCAACTAGAAAGCTATTTAAAGGGATCTGGAGTCTCAGATGTGCAGAGGAGGAATGGAATCCAGGATTTAGTGATGTTCTGAAGGGGCCACAGGCAAAGACTCTCCAGTAAAGGGGGCGTTAGACAATCTGGTAGGGCACATAGCTAGGGTTGCTAAAAAACAAAATTCATCTCAAGTCAGGAGGCACTTCAATAATTAAATGGCAATTCTTGATTCTTGACCACATGAGAGTGAGTTTTCCATCACTGGATGAAGCATAGACTGGTTTATCCTGAAGCTTTTGAGAACAGAATCCCCCATAAGGTAAGGTGAAAACAGGTGGTCTCCAGAATGTCTCCCACCTCTAAATATCTAATATAAAATATAAAAATAAAATTCCTGGAATGATTAAAATGATCTCTTTTTTTTCCTTCTTTTTCTTCCAAGCAATTCAGTAGCTTGAAAGTGTGTTTCCCACAAACTACCAGGAACTTGTCCTTGGCCACAGCCTACAAAGAGCCAAGTCGTGCCTCTCCTTGCATGTGACTCATGACAGTTCAGAAGGTTCCGCTCAGGAGTCGAAACCGGACAGGCAGCCCTGAGCTCAGTCTTCCAAGAACTTACTTTGACTCTTATCCTCATCTTTTCCTCCCTGTCCATCATTTCTCCTGCTTACCCATGTTCCTTTTTTTTTTTCGTCTCTTAAAAGAAAATTTCAAGTTATTGAAAAAGGAAGAACTATGTAAATAGGCAAAGAAGTCATCATTGGGCCCATCTCCAAACTCTATACCAAGTCTAGACATTACATGGACAATGCCACAATTCAAGGGTACGCATAAGTCATAGACTTAGAGCTGCCAGAAACTGCCTGTGTTCCCCCTCCATCTGAATACTTTCTATTCTTGGCTCATTGTTCAGAATACCCCAAAGCCAGCTATTATGTTTTGGATATGAAATGTTTCCCAAAATTGTTTATGTGTTGAAAGATTGGTCCCCAGATAGTGACAATACTGGAAGGCAATTGGATCATGAGGGTACTAGCTTCATCAATGAGTTAATGCACTGAGTTCACACCAAATGAGCTGCTGGGGCGGAGGAGGAAGAAGAGGAGGAGGAGCCCGGGTGGAAGACATAGGTCACTGGAGGCAAGCCTTTCAAGAGCTTATCTGCTCCTGACCGCTTGTCTCTCTGTCCCTGCTTTTCCACTTGGCATGAGGCGAGCAGATTTTCCTCACAATGTTTCTGCCTCTTGTCAGACCCCAGCAATGCAGCCAGCCAATCACAAACACCTCTGAAAGCACAAGCTAAAAAGAAATCATTCCTTCTTTAGAGTCTTTCTCTCAGACGCTTGTCACAGGGACATTGTACGTAACTAGAATAAAGGTTTCTTTGCTGGAATGTGGCTGCATTGTTAAATATAGCTTGACGCTTAGCTCCGTTTCCTACTGTACTCTGTGTCTCAAGTCTGATAATCATACTACTGGGATTTCTTGACAGGTTAAAAAAAAAACATGAAATCAGAGTGAACAGCAATGGGAGGGGAGGAGGGGATGTCCAGATCACCTGTACCTTACACAGTGCACAACTGCCAGCCCAAGTCTGTGATGGACAAGCAGGTACACTGGACGTGCATGCAATGTTCAGCTGGGTGACAGTTATAAATAACTCCAAAACTATTCCAATATTTAATATGTCACATGACTTCTGCAATGTCAACTTTTTCAAGACAAGGGCTTTTTTATTTCTTTGTGGTTCTTGGGACAATGCTGTCTTTTCAATATAAAAATGATGAGGATTTTAATCATTTCCTTACTATTATATTTCCAATACCTAAAATAATACCTATGACATTGTAGCTACTCAGTCAAATAGCTACAGGGGGAATGTATAAATACATAAATCTTGAAATTATATGAACTGATGTCAGGAAATAAAGCCACACAAATGTACTCAATTGAGCTTTGATGGACACCAGTTATTCAATAGAAAAGGACCGTGTGTATGCACTAGGTAGTATGAACCAACTGGGCTTCTGCTGCCAAGAAAACTAAGAATTTAAACGAAAGCCTTTCATGTTTTCATTTAATTTAATTATACGTGGGAAGACTTCTCGAAAGAATACTGAAGAAGAAAAGCCTAACTTACCTCGGGTCTCAAGATGGTTTTGAGATAGAATACACAAAGCAGAATGCAGACAGGGGTTCATGGGGTTCATGGACAAGGGAAGGGTCAGGGGACGTGTTCGGGTCCTGGCTTCTATGTGTGTGTTGGAGAGGATGTGAGGGAGATGCAGTTGGCCATAGTGAAGCAAGAGCAGCCAGCTGAGATAGGAAGCAGGGGACAGAGAGAGGGACTGTGTCAGTACCCAGGGCCGTACCCTCATACCTGTAGGAAGTCACTGGGGAGCTTTACACCAGAGGCTGACATAATGTGATAAGGCTGATAAGGTAAATTTGACTTCAGAAGTGGATAAGCAAGCACCTTCAACTTTAAAAAGATAACGTGGGTCAGTCAGAAGGCCAGAGAGGCCACCTGAGTGCCAGCCAAGACTACCTGGGTAGAAGGCAAGAACTCACTTCTGTTTGTTGCCCTCTGACCTTCACATGTGCACTGTGCATACATACATGTCTCAAACATATGCATGCACGCATGCACCTACAATAAATAACAAGATACAATAAAATACTCAGAAAGATTATACAAAAAGAGTAAAATAAGTCAGATGTTTTCCTTGGGAAATGTATTTTTTTTATTTTTTTCTGTATTTGTTTTAATTTTCTGGAATTTGGGAACAAAGCATGGTTTGCATTTGGGAAATATAAGCTTTGAGATGTGTAAAGGGAGGACAAAGATGGGTGGTGCTGAGAGATGGCAGGGATCACGAGATTATAGAGGTAAGCTTGTGTTGTGATATGAGTGGGGCTGCGTCCCCAGCACCCCAGCCGCCTGGCTAGCTTATGCCCCAAAATAACAACACACAAATTATATTCATTTAAACACTGCTTGGCCCATTAGTTTCAACCTCTTAACCCATTTCTTATAATCTAAGTAGCACCATGAGGTGCGCTTACCAGGAAGATTCTAGCCTACGTCCATCCTGAGTTGGAGTTCATTGTGTCTGCATCAGAGAGCAGAGCTATCGTGTCTGCCAGGGAGAGCGGAGCATGGCTTCTCTGCTCCAGAGAGCAGAGCTGTCGAGTCTGAGCTCACTTCCTCTTCCTCCCAGTATTCTGTTCTGTTTACTCCACCCACCTATGTTCTAACCTATGAGGGCCAAGCAGTTCCTTTATTTCTTAACCAATGAAATCAACAGATTGGTATATGACACTCCCACATCAAGCTTGGCCCACTCCAGACAGCCTCTAGCCCAGAAAACCCAAAGTGAGAAACAACAAGAGACCCAACAGCCAAAATCAAGAGTCCACACCAGAGGAACTAACATGGAGAATCCAATAAAGGTAATTTCACCATCTGCACCAACAAAGCCAGGGCACATTGAAGCCGACAATGTTGAGGCCATGAGTGGAGCTGTGGTCAGAACAAAACTGAGTCTAGTGAATTTACATTATAAAACAGATAGGGCAAATGCACAGAAACAAAAACTCTAAGATACCATGCAGCTATCTCCAGTAGCAAAGACCTAAAAGGAATTTGCATCTCCAATAGAAAAGATCAATTAAATCAATTCCGTTTCACCACAAAATTAGCCCAGCATTTGAATTAAGAAAAACCAATATGTTAAGTAGGAAAATGTTTCAAAGCAATGGGGCGTATAATATTTTATTTTATAAGTATATATGCATTTTTAAAATAATACTTATTTCTAAAAGTAAACATGAAAGTACATGATTGTTTTTTTCAGTTTCCTGTTTTTATTTTTAACCATGGGTATGCATCACTTGTGACATTTGAACATTGTGTGTGTGTGTTTGTGTATGTGTTTGTGTATGTGTTTATGTGCCTCTGCAGGCATATTCATGGAGGTCAGAGGAGGATGCTAGTGCCTAGTTCTACCACTCTCCACCTTATTCTCTTGAGATAGAGGCTCTCACTTCGACTTGGAGCTGGCAACCAACAAGCCCAACGGTCCCCTTATCTCTGCCCTCCTTCCCATAGAGGCAATGTTACAGACACACAAGATCGCACCTAGATCTTCACATGGATACTGGAGATTTTGAACTCAAGTCTTCATACATGTGTACCAAGCATTCTTATGCACTGGAGTGGTTTGAAAGAAAATGGCCCCCAACGGGAGTGGCATTGTTAGGAGGTGTGGACTTGTTAGAGGAAGTGCGTCACTGTGGGGTGGGCTTTGAAATCTTTTTCTCAAGCTTCACTCAGTGTGACAGTGGGCTTCCTGTTACTTCTGAGTCAAGATGTCGGACTCTCAGCTTCAGCACCACATCTGCCTGCGTGCCACTCCCCCATCCTACTGTACCTCTGAAACTGTAAACAAGCCACCGCAATTGAATGTTTTTATTTATAAGAGTTACCATGGTCATGGTATCTCTTCACAGCAACAATAACCTAACTAAGACACCCACTGAGCCACCTCCCCACCCCTAAAATTGCTTGAAAGGGAAAGAGTGGAAATTCTATTACAAACACATTTATTCTGGGCTTGGTACCACCCTCGGGAACAGAGAAGCCTTGGGGCTAGTACATCCTTAAGGACTAAGGGCTCTTGCAGAAGTTATGAAGATGGAGGAGTGAGAATTAAATGAGCAGCATCCTTCTGGCCGTGTTAAATAGGCATAGAAGCTCAGATAGGAACATTCAAAATGCATTAGAAATGAGGAAACGGCGCGGGATGACGACACCAGACAGGAGCCACCCTGAAATAAACAGCAGCCTTCTGCTGTCACTAAGAACAAGGTAGTTCTTCAGGTCTGCCACAGAAAGCCTGCTGTCAATCCAGGGACGCTTCAGCTGTAACTGTCTAAAATGGCAGCTCTCAATCTGTGGTCGAGACCAAAGGGGTCACAGATCAGATACCCTGTGTATCAGATATTTATATTACAATTGGTCACAGTACAGAATTACATTTATAAAGTAGTAATGAAATAATTCTATGGCTGGGGGTCAGCATACCATGTGGAACTGTATTAAAAGGACACAGCGTTAGGAAGACCTGGAAGGTCAGGGATGCGCTTCAGTGACGGGGCTTGCCTAGCATATGTGAGCCATGGACTGGGTCTCCATCATTGCAAATAAATGAGTCAATGAACCCAAGTGAACTGTGCGGTAGGGTGAACTTCCTTCTGTTTTAATGTTAGGTATGAAACAAGGTTCACTTAGAGAAAGTGTGCTGGGTTTGGCTAGAACCTAATGCACAAATGTGTAATTGTATAAGCAAATGTCTTAATCCATTGGGTAGCCTCCGAGGCCACACATTGTATATGATAGAAAGCAAAATTGCTAAGGATTCAAAGTTTGCAAGGGTTTTAGTCGGGGAGTGAGTAAATATGACCATTTCCGGTTTGGATTTGCTTCCCCAGCTTGAGTACAGAAGGCGGAGTTTGGAATTAAAATTTTGGAAACGGGTGAGAGGGTGTTCTTTGCAGCCCCATGGAGAGGCAAGTATCAATCTCCAGCACCAAAAGCACTTAATGTTTGACAACAACAGCAGCACACACACCAACTTGTCGTTTATTATAATACGCTCAAACTCAGCCTCTCTTCCTTCAGCCCAGAAGGTTCCACTTTTCCCTTTGTTCCTAGGAAGCTGTTGCACTGGTCAAAGGCGCTTTTCTCTGACTGCTTGGGTACCCTCTTCTCTCCCGTGCAAAATCCCAGCAAGTCTGCCATTTGAGATAGTGCTGAGTGTGGGACAGAATCGTGGCTGCTTGCCACGGCTCTGCGGAGCCTGCAGATGTGCTCCGGGAAGGTGGGCGGTGGAGTGCGGGAGGGAGCGCAGGGAGGCAGCACACAGCAATTAAGTCTTCCTTGAACTGCGCAGGAGAGCCACAGGCGTTTGCATCCAAAAATGACTCCGATCTGATCTCACAGTCTTCTCGGAAAGCTCTGTCGTGTCCTGATCACCCTGCAACCTTTCCTAATAGGGAAATGACAATGTCTGTGACCTTCGCCCCTCCCCAGTTCAGAAATGGAATAGAATCTATTAGCTGGCCCACCCACCTACGCGCTGCCCACCCTTCCGCTTTGTTTTCTACTTATCATCCCAATACTGTGTTGGTTTTGGTCTTCACCAAATTCTTCTCTCCTCACCGTGGCCCCTCACTGGGGACAGTAGATGATAAGAGCCAGAGCTGCCCAAGCATCCTGGTCTGGCTCCTGCTTCACCCTCTCTCTGCTCCAGGCAAACTTAGAGGCCTCCCTTTCTCCTGCTAAATTGTTTTCAGAATAAACTCCCTGCAAGATGTGGCTAATGGAAAAACAGCCCACCTCGGGTTTATAGACAATCGCTACAGAAAGACTGGAAAGAAAGCAGATAAGGCAAGAATGGTTCCTCTGTCCAAGAGACACAATAAGCCCACGGCTGTGTTTCCATTGTAGTTTAATGGTTTACACAGGATGGTGCCAAGCAGAGATTTGGGAGTGCAAAATCTGCCATCAGCCTCACCGATTTGATCTGATTCTGATATAAAGAGTATATTTCTCATGCAAGAGTGAACTTGATTGGGGGAGGGGGTGGATCTTGTTTCCTTGTGAGATTTTTGTTTTGTTTAAGCTTCTACTTCCCAGTCAAATGAGATTTTAAATAGCTTTTTCCCCCAGAGAGATCAACCATGATCCAGAATTATTTAATAAAGGATAAAATACTTCCATTTCTCAGACTTGAAAATTAAACATCCAAATGGGGGGGGGGAGTTTTAAAATAATTCCACAGTAGATGTCAGTAACTAAAATCATAAAAGCATTCTTTTTCAAGAAGCTCCATAGGCATCGAGTCTAAACTGTGTCCAGACCTGACTCAATTCCTGTCTTTTCCTTTGAGTACATCTTGATTTGTTTGCAGGTAAAGATGAGCTCCCCCCTCACCCCAGGAACATAATGGGGAGCGGGAATGTTTCAGGGAATAATTTGCTCCATACATTTGGAAAAGGGAAGCTTCCTTAGCTGAGGGAGTGGCAACCCTTGCCTGGATATGTAAGCACACATGAACTCACAGCTTGGAAGAGCTCCCTCTGCTCCCTGCTCCTGCTGAGCCAGGCAGATGATCAGCATCAGCAGCTAAAAAGAAAGAAAGAAAAGAAAAAAAGAAAGAAAGAAAAGAAAAGAAAATCACACAATCAGCTAGAGCCTGAAGAGATGGATAGGGTGATACCACAAACCCTTGACTCATCAGACAATTAGGGCCTTTCAATACCTCACTGAGAAACAAGTTGAAAGATAAATATGGCCAGTGTTAGGTATAGTTCTTAAGAGGAGCCTCTCCGCCGATGCAAATAATTCCAATTAGATCAAATTAGACCAAATAAAAGATGCCCATGTTTAATTAATGCGGCGCTCCCGGGTGGTACCCGGAAAGCATAACAAAGGGAAGAGAGCAGGGGAGACCAGGCAAAACCCTGAGACCACGTGTTCCTTTCTGGGTGGCTGCCTAAACAGCCTGTGGGAGTGGTCCTGACCCTCCCTGTGGAGGGGTCACTGCTTGGCAGTCCAGACCAAGGTGACTCACAGGGGAGGGGCCTTGAAATGGAGCTTCCTGTTCCATCCCTGCTCCATTGGCGCTCCAAGGATGGAGGCCAAGGGCTGGGGTGACGTTTCCAATCCAAACAGCCAGGTGTGGTGGTATATGGCTTGACTCAGGATGTGGGAAAAAGGATGAAGAATTCAAGGCCAGCCTTAGCTACATAGCAAGTTAGAAGCCAGTCTGAGCTCATGAGGTCCTCCTCAGTAGGAGGGCATCACTCTTAGTTAAGAGACAAAAGACATCTACATGTTTCTTTGTCTTATTTTACTTGCCTCTGGGAGATGATGGGAAAAGGTCAAGGTGACTTGGATTGGTTTCTAGAAATCACGTAAATGCATTATTACTATTAAGTGTCTACCATATTTGGGCACTGGGGATGTAGGATAAACAATGTGTGCTCTGCCCTCAGGGAACTTACAAAGCTCTCTGTGCACCAGCCATTTAAAATGAGATGTTTCTTCCCCTGGCAGGGAAAGTTACTGCTAAGCAGATTTTGTGCTCCTCTGATATATATTATATTATATTATATATGTTATATAATCTCCAAGTCTTCATTTCAAATGTCAGCTGGATCTCGAGAGAGTTAGGTGCCCCAAACATTTTCACACCAGCCAAACTCTTGAGCTCTGCCCTTTCTCCTCCCTCGCACCTAATCTCACAACCTCACCAGTAATTCTGTTCACTTCTTTGATCTTTCGAGTCTTACCACAGCTGTAACTTGAGTAAGAGTGTTCCCCCATAGGTCTCTGTAGTTGAACATTTGGTCCTGGTGGTACTGTCGGAGGAGGTTTAGAGGAAGAGGCTTTGCTGGAGAAAATATGTCACTGGAAGCAGGCTTTGACAGTTTAAAGACTCCGCTGTCATTGCTTTGTGTTTGGTTCAAGGTGTGAGCTCCTTGCTGTTCTTGCTGCCATGTTGTTGCCACCACCAAGTATTCTAATCCTCTGGAACTCTAAGCCCAAATAAGCCGTTTCCTCCCTAAGTTGCCTGAGTCACGGTGTTTTAATCACCAAAGCAGAAAACCAAACTGACGGATCGGCTCTCCAACTTTATAGCCAGCCTTAATTCAGGTTTTTAATCTCATTGGGAGCACTTAGCAGCATTTTAGCTTATTGTTCTGGCCTAAGCCCAGTCAATCTCCATTTTCGTTATTATAGTGGTGTTTATGCTATGCTATAACTCTCGGAAGTGGGCACCAAGTTTTTGTCTGCTGTATCCTGGGAATGCGCATGGTGATTGGCTAGGGACGGTCCCTTAACTCAAGCTTATCACAAGTATTCAAGAGTGGTGAACCACGCGTGTCATGGCTGTCTCCAAATGACTGTGGATTTTTTTTTCCTTGAAAGACATCAGTAATCACTCTAAGCCTTTTAGAAGCTGCTCTCAATGTTTTACTCAAGAAATTGTTGTTTTCGTCTGCTGGGGGCGAGCAAACCACATCAGCACACTTATCCGGACAACATTTAAATCAAGAGTGTGAACTCTGTGAGCCCCTCTTCTACAACAGAGCAGAGGAGTTTCATGGCACTGATTTTTTGGCTGTCTCGGGGGCACAGAGAGCTTTGTTCTTCTTTGGCTTTGGTCCAGGCTGCAGCCGTCACTTACTTCTTGTTCCTTAAAGTGCTGTAGTGCTGTTTTCAGTGATCCGTGATCCTAACTTTTACTCTCGTTTTGACAGAAATCTTCCAAATTCACCCGTGGAAACATAAGACAAGAGGCCTGGAATTAGAATCTTTTTATTATGTGTTAGTATTGTTGTGTGCATGCCATGGTAAGCATGCAGAAGTCGGAGAACGTTCACTTTTTGGAGTATATGCTCACCTGCCACCTTTATGCGGGTTGCAGAGCTCAAACTTAGGTTGTCGGGCATGTGTGACACTTTATTTGTAGTTTCCTATCACACCAACCATTAGTATCATTTTTTTAATATAGTATCACTATATTTTTATGAAAAACATGTGTCTAGCTCTGGGTTCAGTCTCCTGTAACACACACACACACACACACACAAATTTAGATACTCTTAACTAAAACTGAGTTATACATTATTCTGTTAAAAATCTCCAAGAAATCCTATCGTTAATGGTATATTTTATTTTTCAATAAATAGCTATTCAAGACAGTCCTGAGGTGGTCCTCAGAATGATCACTGATTTCTTCTTTCTTCTTTCAACTACGGCTGAAGATGCTGAATGCCCTTGTAGGAAGACGTTAAGCTGGCAGATGGAGTCAGTTTACCTTCTCTATACACACTGCTACCATCTCACTTAGGAGCATAAACCCAGACTGATCCACCCCCTTGTGAGCTGTCTTCAACCTGAGCCTCACAGGTGAAGGCCTGAACCAGCAAATATACTGGTGAGAGCCCCAGCACAACAGAACAGAGGAACATGTGACGTTATAAATACATATCTGGAGCTAGGTAGGATAAGTTAGCGAGTTCCCCCCCCCTCCCCCATACATTTAGAATTTTGGTTCTAATTGGCTGGCTACCATTGAATATTTGACCTAAAAGGTCATATAGAGTCAGGGTGGAAGCAGCTGATCTAGGAGAGGAGGATGAAGAAAACGCCATTGTGAAGATGGCGGAAGGCACAGGATGGCCTCCGCTCAGGGGGCTGTCTGAACACTTTTCAGCACCTACCTGGTGGGAAAAAAAAAAGTGGGATTTTTTTTCAGAAGCAAGGAGGAAATGTTATTAAAGGCACTAAAGTATAAAGATTTGTTTTTCTTAAAATATTGTACGAAGGCCAGAGGTATAGCATAGCTTGGTGGTAGAGCATTGGCCTAGCCCTGCAGAAGAACAAAAATACAGTAAAGGACTGTGTGTTGCTGAGGTCAGGCTGTCATAACAAAACAGAACAAGCTGAATGACTTAAACAGGAGACTTGTATTTCCTCACCATTCTGGAGACCAGAAGTTTATGACCAAGATGGCACCAGGGCTGGTGACGTTGCGGCCCATCTTCCTAGCTTGTAGATGCCATTCACCATCTCACTGTATCCCCGGACAGCTGTCCTGAGTGCTAGGTGAGAGAAAACTTCCCGATCTCCCTCCACCTCGCACAAGGACAGGGGTCCCACCGAACTAGAGCCCCACACCCACACTTTCATTTAACCCTGGCTTCCCCATTAAAGACCCCTTCTCCAGATCAGTCCCACTGGGACTCAAAGTGATGGTGCTAACACACACGACAGGGAATACTAACCCATAACTCACTGTCTGAGTCAGCCTTCTATTGCTGACCGTGGCCACTTTCTAAAGAAAAACATTTAATTGGGCTGGCTGACAGTTTCAGAGGATACAGGGGTGTGCAGGCAGTCATGGTTCTGGAGGAGCTGAGAGTTATACATCTTGATTCCCCAGGTAACAGAAGGAGAACTATGCTGAGCATAGCTTGAGCATATGAGAGCTCAAAGCCCACCCCCACAGTGGCACACTTCTACCCACATGGTCACACCTAGCAAGACCACACCTCCTAATAGTGCCACTCTTTAAGGGCCAAGCTTTCAAACACATGAGCCTATGGGTCATTTCTGTTCAAACCACCATACTTATCACCTATAGAAAACGTGTGGTGTCATAATCTTGAATACTAAATAGTACTTAATTTGATATCTTGGCCAATCATTACATTTTTCTGTCATTTCTGTATAGCTATATACTGGATCATCAAAATTTATTTTTTTGGCAGCTTCATTTTAAATCAATATAATTAAAATTAATACAAGTTTCTCTTGGAAAATAAAGGTTGCAAGCATTTTTTTCATAATTTTAACTTTGAGGAAGGAATTTCTGTTGATGCACCCATTAAGAGTATTTTATAAGCTGTGATAATACTGAGTAAATTTCTGATAAATTACTTTGAAATATGAATATTGGTAAATCCAGGGCTGATAATTATTACAGAAAAATATTCTGAAAAGATTTGATTTCTCTTACAAACCAGCTTCATGTCAGCCTAAATTTGATTTTAAATGCAAATTTGTTCAATGGTATTTTATTATTTCCTTTTACATTTTCTCTGCTTTGTGGAGATTGTGGGGGAAAAAAACAAACAAACTGACCCACAGTTTGTATATAACTCAAACTCCTGTTTATCTGCTATCACTAAGTCATTAACTGCAAAAGAAAATTAAATTTAGAACTGCCTGCTTTGTTAATGCCTGAGCCATCTGAGTCTTCACACGTAAATATCATTCTATTTTACCAGTCGAACCCAACTTTAAAATTGATTTCTGTTTCCAGGTTTGTGAATATTTGTCTTTCAAAATGTTGTGGTAGTTTTCAAAACCAGAAGTTTAAACTAAAAAAAAAAATCTCATAACTCCCTGAAAGACTTTATCACAATATCAATGTGTATATTTTATTTTATAATAATTTGTTAGTAAACTTTTAATTGCCAAGAAGGATCAGTTATTGGCTAAAGATGTGTGTATGTGCTTCAGGGACAGACTGGTAAACTTGTCCCTCGGCAGGGTCTTGGTGAAGCTGACATAGAAAGCTTCTCGCTTTTGCTGCTGCTGCTGCTGCTGCTGATGATGATGATGATGATGGTGATGATGATGGTGATGATGGTGATGATGGTGATGATGACACTGCCACCACTACCAACCCGGGCCAGGGCAAAAGTCCTGGCTATGTAGCCAGATGCATTGCAGACTTCTTTCATTTTTTGTTTGAATCTAAAGAAAATATATTCACTTATCAGTTATTGAAAAATGAGGCCATATTAAGCTTAACAGAGTTGATATCAAAATACAAAAAAGGAAGAAATCCAAAGATTTTGAAAAGATGAAAAGTTTAGTTTCATTTCTGTTGCTGTCTGAAATACACTGACAGAATCAACTTTAAGGGAGAAAGTGTTTATTTGGCTCACAATCCAGGTTAAGCCCATCACTGTGGGGAAGTCAAACCAAGAACTTAAAGCAGCTAGTCACATCTACAGTCAAGAGATCAGAGAGAATCCATGCACTCGTGCTCAGTTTGTCTCTACACTTAAAAGATCACCATATCCTGCCTAGGGAGTGGAGTCGCCCACAGGTGGCTGAGATTTGTCACATCGATTAACATAATAAAGGTCATCCTTCACCCAAGCTGTCTTCCCAGATGACTCTGGAGTCTCTCGCACTGACAATTAAAATTAACCACCACAATGAATACTTACTGTTTGATTCACACTCCCCTTAATTTTA
Organism: Neodon shergylaensis; assembly: GCA_025134845.1. Classification (NCBI taxonomy): domain Eukaryota; kingdom Metazoa; phylum Chordata; class Mammalia; order Rodentia; family Cricetidae; genus Neodon; species Neodon shergylaensis. Next base: position 11,109,674 of record JABTXL010012406.1, read on the forward strand.
TTAGAGAGTATTTCTGGTACGTTCCCAACTAAATCTTCAGCATGATGTTACTTAGTCTCCACAGATGAATTACTCTTCTTTCCATTAGATCTTATTTTCTCTTCTTCTTTTTAAACCTTTTTCTTCCTTTTCTCTGCACTCTGAAAATGATCAATGAGATACTTTGAAAGACATGCAATTGTATGAGCAACTTTCTTATAAAATGAAAAATGAATCTATGTTTCTTGAAAATAAATTTTGGAGCTCAATCTGGTTGTACAAGCCTATAATCTCAGCAACTTGGAAGGGTGGAGGCAGAAGATTAAAGGTTCAAGACTTACTGAGATACAGAGTAAATTCAAGACCAAACTAAAGTAATTTAGTGAGACTCTGTATCAAAATATACGGGGGGGGGGGGAGTTCTGGAGATATATGCTAGAGCCCTTGTCTCCTCTGTGAAGCCCTGGATTCCACTACTGGGGAGAGACAGTTCTAGAAAGAGAGAGACTGATTAAACCTAGAAGTGTACAAATCAGTGTCAACATACTACACCAATATACTTGGTGTTACACTCTTGAAGTCCCAGCATTTGAGAGACAGAAGCAGAAAGACCAAAAAATCAAGGTATTTGTCCTTTCTTAGCACAGTGAGCCCAGCCCCAGGCTGCATGAAATTCTGTCTCAAACAAAAGATAAAATAAGTTTCTCTTTTCCCATATGGTGCCATAAGCCTAAGCTACAAACTGTGTTCTACTTCACACAGCATAGTGGTCCATTCACTTACAAAATAGAAGCTCAAAGATGAAGTTACTCTTTATTTTAAGAAGGCACAGGCAGATATTCACCAAAACATGAGTTTCCTTCAGAGTTCTTACAACTATCCTTGCTCAACGTCCGATTGGCCAGCTTTCCTATCTTCCCAAACTATTTCTATCTTCTCTGTGGAAACTTGTAAGATAACCTACTGACTTTTTAAAAAGAAGAAAGAAAGGAAAGGAAAGAGAAACAAAGAAAGATAAACAGAGATCCTCTATTGGGTAGCTACTACTATATCCCCATTAATTTTACTTTTTTAAAAATGTGATTCTTCTTAAGGGAGTCATGTGCCACCTTCCTAGAATACCTGACCTCAACAGTATATGGTTAACAGTTATGGCAAGTTTGTCTGCTAGAGGTTTCTGGAAAATATTTGCCTTCTTTTTGTTCCCCTTCCTCTTCTGATGAGGAATGAAGACAGCAGGCTAAAGGTTGAAGGGTCACCTTGCCACCCTGAGAGGACAGAGCTGGAATACTGTTCACCGACAGCGTCATGAAGGTGTTACACAAAGCCTATGCCACAGGTTAATCTCTACACTTGGTGTGGCAGAGGAGACATACTCTGGGTCATTCACTAAGTCAGGTTTCTATCCCCTGCAGCCAAAGGCAGAGTTAATTCAGATCCCACTTACAGCTTGCTGCTTGTCTCCATCCACAGTCTCTGATACCTCTTCTGCTGTCACTGCCTTCCTTCATTGGGCTTCCACTCCTGCCTAGCAGTACCCACCCATCTCTAGTCCAGGACTGGCTTCAGACTATGAGCCACTGGAATCCCCATCTGCTGCCTGCTAGTCTTACTCTTTTCTTCCATTGGAAAGTTACATTTTGTCCTACCAGGAGTGTTACATTGTGCTCTACCAAGACTGTTCCATTCTGTACTCCCGGGAGTGCTGGTCGTGTAATAGCAGGAACATTACATTGTGTACTACCGTCAGTGTTACATTGTGTAATACCAGAGTGTTACATTGTATACTGCCAGGGGTTGCAGTTTCAAAAGGCAGAACAGGAGAGAAAGACACCATGAGACAAACAGAGCTCACAGGGAGGGGTTTTTTATTAGGGAAAAGGGAACAGAAAAAAAGAGGGAAGTGGGAGGGAGAGACTGACCTAAGGAATAGCAGAAGAGAAGAGAGAGGCAGAAAGACAGAGCAAGCAAGAGAGAGCAAGAGAGACAGAGAAACAGGCAGAGAAACAGAGAGGAGAGAGAGAAATAGACAGGAGGTGGACAAGGTCCACCTTTTCAAAGGGAACTTAGTGAATGTACACAGAAGGTCCTTTTCGTGGCTGCAGCTGAGGATGTATCCTGTCAGGCCCCAAGGGCAGGCCAGTATAGATGCCTGAATACTAATGTATTGTGTACTGCTGTGGAGTGCTGCATTGTGTACTACCAAGAGTGTTATATTGTGTGCTATCAGGAGTGTTACATTATATACTACTAAAGTGTTACATTGTGTGCTACCAGAAATATTACATTGTGTACTACTAGGAATGTTACATTGTGTAATACCAGGAGTGTTACACTGTGTACTACCAGGAGTATTACATTGTGTACTACCTGAAGTGTTAGATTGTGTACTACTTGGAATATCATATTTTGTACTACTTTGCACACTTTCTTGACTTCCTATTTCCCGGCTCCTACCAGCTCTTCATGGGCATATTTCCTATAGACCATTCTCAAAGGACTCCTCATTTTCTGGACCACTTCTTGGAAACCCAACCTAAGACGCATTCAGAGATAGCTGTGCAGAATAGGTGTTACCAGGGATTGACCAAAGTAATTTATAAAAGAATCAGCTTTGTGTTTCCTTGCTTTCCTGTTTTGTTTTTGAGATGGGGTCTTTCTGTCTAGCTCAAGCTAGCCTCACAATCATGATCTTCCTGTCTCTACGTTCCAAGTGATGGGATTATAGGTGTCACTACCATGCCCAGATGGCAAGCCAATTAGTTTAAATGACTGTCCCATGTCTGGAGAAGCCCTTATCGCTTGTCACACATCCCAGCAGAGACCATTCCAGGAACTTTTAGGAAGTTCAAATGTAATAGTTATACATACATTTCATTGGTTTAAATACACTGTAGTTGATATTGCTATCAGCTAAGACTGCCCCAGCTTGATACCAACAAGAAGAAAGAAACACAGAGAATTCGAAAACATATAGTTGTTATAGTGTTGATTGGATCTCTCTCACACCTGAGAGGGGCGTTAGTGGAGACACTTTCCAGCATGGCGCTAGCTCCTGTAGGAGCTTAGCTTGATGCCCTCAGCCTTCTGACACTTCAAAAACAATGTGATTATCTATTCTTTTGGGGGATTGAAACAGGGGTTCTCTGTGTCACCCTGGCTGTCCTGGAACTTGCTCTGTAGACAGATTGACCTCGAACTCAGAGATTCCCCCATCTCTGCCCACTGGGTGCTGAGATTAAAGGTATGTGCCACCACTGCCAAGCTATGATCACCAATTCTTAGAGTTTCAGTGAGCATGCCGTTGGCCATAAGAAATCCATTTCAGAGTTCTGTTTTGCATAAAAAATACTGTTTTATTCACAGAGCAGATCTCTCTTATCTTGATCTCGATGCTAATGAGACTGGCAACTGCCTCTAAATACCTAAATCAATACTTTCACCGAGAATACTACCCAGTTCTGCTAGGGAAACTCAGAGCAAACTGAGCGGAGCCACTGAGGCCCTGTCCATCAGTACCCAACTGAGGCCTGAGATGGAAATTAATGATTCATCCTCCCTTGAGGTGATTGGATTACTTCTCACTGCTAGGGGCCTGTTGGGTTAGTGAGGAGACACACAACAGCTGTAGCTACATCTCTTAGGAAGCAAAGGGACCCTCTGAATCAGTGCTGGAAAGGCAAAATACTCCCTCTGGTTTGAAGAAGAAATCAATTTCTTAAAATTGAAAAGTTCTCCCTACCTTAAGGTATCTTTGTTAATAATACATTGCCCTATGGCTCCTATTTTTTTATTGAATCTTGTGTTAATTTAGCGTTCTACCAAGCCGGGTTTAGAAAATGCCCCCAATAAAAAGATTTATTAATTTTAAAGATTCACCGAACTACAGGGCTGGGAGGAAACTTTCACTTCGGGTTCATTTAATGTTGAGCTCAATGCCTTTGACTTTAGAAAGAGGCAAGGGACCCTCTGCCATTCTGAGACCACAGAGCCACATACTTTGCCCTGATCTATGGTGAACAAGGAGGTGGCAATGTACATAGGGAAGGTTTTTCTATTGCATAATCAGAGACCTAAAGAAAGAAGAGGGAAAGTGAGCAAACAAAGTGACCCTGCAGTTTTTCACAGCATCTGTGTACGTGTGAACCCACTGGAAACATGAGAAATTTAAAAGCCCACAGGAAGTCAAGAGCACCCTGTTCCACTCGGAAACCTTGGGGCTTGCTGCATATCTGCACGTTCATCTTGCACATGGCCCAACACGCTTGCCACCTGGTCCTTCTGGCAGGAGCTCTCGGCTCCAGACCTCATCACGCACTGGCTGAATAAGCTAAACCCTCAAGAGGGAAACTTAATTGGTCTCACTCACTGTTGTGCCAGCATGGCCACTGGCTCCCTACCCTCAGGTCAGGGGCTCAGTCCTAGCAGCCACCTGATGCCTGCTGCTGCTGGAAGGAGCTGGACCACTTTATATCAAAAGGATCTTGGTGACAGAAAGCAATGAGCAACTTAGCAGCTTTAAAGGGTTTGTTTTCCGGAAAATACTGACAAGCAAAATTATAGCATGTGATGTATATTAGAGTTTATGTAATATAAGAGTCATCTAACATATCATTTATCTTTGTTGCAGCAGTATAATGTATCTGGATTTAAAAGCAAGAAAGATTATCAATAGGTACCAGTGGAGCATTTGACAAAATTCAATAACTATTCCTGGTTATCTAAAAACGCCATTAAGAAGGCAAATTGCAAATCTATTAAAAACCTGTGACAGACAAGAAGTTAGAAGCTTTAATATAGGAAGAATTCTAATAAGATAGTGAGTTCCTTCTATTAGCTCACAGTGGAAAAGAAAAGAATGGAGAACGTGAGAACATAATACATACATACAAAAAGAGTCTCAGGAGAGATTAATATGCAAGTAAGTGAAGGTTGAAGAATATGAACTCCCAAGGTGTCTAGCTGGATCCTATACACAGTCTTCTGCAGTGATGTTAGATGTGATCAGAGCTGCTCGGGATGGTCTGGCGACACACCCTGCCATGATTTCAGGAGCACACCTTGATGAAACTTGCAGGTACCTTTTTTCATATGATTTACCCAAATCCTTAAAACATCTCATCAGTTGCTTTTCTAATGCTGTGGTAAAACACCATGATGAAGGAAATTTGTAGAAGACAAAGGTGATTTGGACTTATGGCTCTAGAGGGGTAAGAGTCCATCACGGCGAGGAAGCCGGTGGGCATGGAGGCAGCCATGGTAGCTGGAGTCACAAGCCCAGAGCTCATATCTTGAACTGCAAGCATGAAGTGGAGAGAGTCATACTGGAAATGACTTGGGCATTTACACTCCCAAAGCCCATCCCCAGTGACATACATGGTCCAACAAAGCCAGACTTCCTAAGTCTCACAAGAGAGCTCCAGCAACTGAGGACCAAGTATTTAAATATATCAGTCTGTGTGGACATTTTTATTTGAACTACCACAAATGTGTTTTGTACTGTTACTGGAAATTTATCAGACATGTTCCAATATTTGTGTAAGGAGATTATTACCCAACATCCCTTACAATGCAGTAAACTATAAATAATAAAACTATATAGCAAATATGAATTGTAACAATTTACAAGGTTTATTATAAAATAGAGGTAACATCAAAAGCTAAGAAGGAATTCACACAAAATAGTTCACAGTCTTATTTTCAGATAGAATATTTGTATACTATCTATGGCTTTTATTTTATTTCTTTGTGTTTCCCCTACCCTGAAATAAAACTTCATAATATACAGGAATTACTCATGGAGGGGGGAAAACATTTATAAAAATATGAAAATAAATTTAAATTACAGAAGAGGAAAACTGTGATGACATCACATTCATTTCTCCTGCATATCAGTAGCAAAGAAAATTAAATAACACAAGCACTCAACAATTTCATGTTTTGCCAACCCAAGGAATCAAACATAATAGGACAGAGGTTAATCCACAGGAAATGGTTTAGAAAACTAGTCAGCCGCATGCAGTAAGATAGTGATCACAGGCCAGAAAAGTAAACTAGCATAAGAGAAACACACAAACGCATGCTTCTCAAGGGGTGATCCTGTGTAACTGACTATTCTAAAGCTGGAGATTAAAGAAAATAATAAACTCCAAAGTTCTTTCATATTTTCAAAAATGGTGGCATGGCAGAGATTAGACGGGTGTGTTGTTTACAATTTTAGAAGCTATAAAATTGCATAATCTTTTGCAAGCAATATTCTCTCTTGCCAGAAACCTTGTTTTGTTTTGTTTTATTGACAAACAACAAATACTCTTTATTCCTGCTTTCTGGGTCATGTGAGGTAGAAGAGACAAGGGAAAAGGTAGGCAAGAACTGGGGCTCCAAGCTCTCCCCTTTCAAGGCACATACAGTAAGGAAGGGACTGAAGGAGTTCTGCTGATAACCTGAGTCTTTATCTGCTCAGGAAAGAGGAGATTCTGCCACAGACAGTCTTCAGGGTACAATTATAGCTGCAGGTACCACTGTTAAGTGCCAGTCTTACTGCTTGAAGCTAGCCCCTAGAGCTGGACATCAAACCCTCCATGGGATAAAGGGAGGAGGGGGGTTCAGCTAAATCCATCTCTAGCTCATTGTGGGCAGGTTAGCAGATAAGACCTGGCTCATCTCAGCCCTCTGATGGCATGAAACTCTTATTTCCTAGCAAGGATTGTCCCTGAACCAACACTTTTGGTGGTATGAGCATGTTTTCTGGGTAAAAGAAGGGGTAAGACTGTGTGATCTCTAGAGTTCCTCTCTCTCTCTCTCTCTCTCTCTCTCTCTCTCTCTCTCTCTCTCTTTCTCTCTCTCTCTCAGGTGTTGCTGAGCACCACTGCCATGTTCTCATGGTTGAGCTCCTTCTCTACAAACCACACAGAAAGAGCTTGGTATCTTTTGCAATTCACTGTTGCTGAATCATAAAATTGCTAGGGAGGCTGTGGCAGGACTGTAAGTTCAAGGTCATCCTAGACTGCGCGGTAATTTCAAGGCTAGTCTGAACTTAGTGAGACACTGGGGATCGCTTAATGGCAGAATATTAATTATACAAATAAATTTAAGCATTCTAATGGTTTGTACATTCATATTTTGGGATCCTGACACACATGGTCATGCCTTCTGTGAGTAATGATATTTTTACTCCTCTTGTGTTTATGTCTGTCTCCGTGTACCTAGATGCATATATATGTGTATATCTGTCTGTACTATGTATATGGACATGTGAATGAGTAGTTACATGTATGCAGGTGTCCCTGTGCATGTGGGTGTGCACTCCTGTGCATGTGGGTGTGCACTCATGTGCAGGTGTAGTGACCAGGCATCAATGCTGACTGTCTTTCTCTTGTCCACCTTATTTTTTGAGACAGGCTATCCCTGTGAACCTGGGGCTAGCAGATTGGTTAGACTGATTCCCTAGCCAGTCCACAGAAAGCAAAACCCACACTTTTCCATGAGGATAAATTCATTGTTAATATCCAACTTCAAATCTTTGCTGCCTTGGCTCCTTCTAGAGGGATGGACTGTAACCTGAAATTGTGAACCGAATAAACCCTGTCTCACGGAAGGTGCTTCTGTCGGGACATTTTATCAAAGCCACAAAAAAATGGAAGCTAAGACAAAATAGAAATTTCCCTAGAAATTCTGAGGATTAGGGCTAGAAGAAATAATAGAGAGAATGTAGAGTTTAAGAAGAAATTAGAGTACCTGATTATAAAGGTGTGTCTGGGACTACAGGGATGGCTCAGTGGATAAGAGCACATGCCGTGCATCATGAGGACCTAAACGTGTACCCTCAATGCCTGCATAAAAAGAGAAGTACGACTGCATGTGCCTGTAACCCCAGTATAGATGGTTGGAAACAGGAAGGTTTCTATAACTTGCTAGCCAGCCAACCTAGCCAAAATGGCAAGCTTCCAGTTCTGTGAGAGACCTTATCTCAAAAAAGAAAGAGAGAGAGAGAGAGAGAGAGAGAGAGAGAGAGAGAGAGAGAGAGAGGAAGACAACCAGAATTCTGCTCTGGCCTCCATGTACCCACACATTTGCATGCTCGCATGCATAAACTGCACAGGTATTTTTTGTATACACCATGGTGAGAAGAGAGAAGGAGAAGAAAGTAGGATGGAGGGAGAAAAGGAGAGGCAGAGGCAGAGGTGAAGGGGTGGTAATTTCATGTTTCATGCCAGGTTCCCTAATTAGCCAGCATAGGCTCCTAGACATGGACATCTTGCCTAGGAACAACCATCCCCTCGAGGGAGTTTAGAAGGACCTCATCTACATTGCTGTACAGTTCTCTGCGTCTCCAGAGAAACAGACGCCTGGGCTGGACAATCGGTTTCCACTAGACTAGACCCTGGGCTGGACAATCGGTTTCCACTAGACTAGACCCTGGCAGCAAAATTTCTTCTTTAGAATGCAAATAAAGCACCAAGAACTATAGCAGTGTGGAAATGGGTAAGTTTTGATTTGAAATTCTGCTTCCACATTTGAACTCAACATTCCCCTTTGTTTTGGTCTGTTTACAACCTCCCAGACCTATCACTTCAGGAAATCTGATGCATTTTTGTCTACTCATTAAATTAAAATTCTAGAGTGTCAGCTTCTCATCCCCAGAATACTCGCCTGATTTCAGCAAAGGCTTTTTCTGGCAATATCGTTGCTCATGTCAGCGGACCCGGCTGGAAAAAAAAATGTGCCTAACTTATATTTCAGTGTTTGTGATTTATATTTCCTTTTTGTCTGCCATAGCATTCCATTTTCTTGTGTAACTGTGTATTATTTAATAATCTTATTGATGTGGGATTCCCCTCTATATGCTGTGAATATATTTTATTACCATTGGTTAATAAAGAAGCTACTTTGGCCTATAGCAGGGCAGAATAGAGCTAGGCTGGAAAACTTATAGCTGAATCCTGGGAGAACAAAAAGGCAGAGTCAGGAAGACAATATGTAGCTGCCGAAGGAGAAGGATGCCAGAACCTAAGCCACAGCCTCGTGGCGATACACAGATTAATAGAAATGGGTTAGTTAAAGATGTAAGAGCAAGCTAGGAATATGCCTGAGTCATTAGCCAAACAGTATTGTAATTAATATACTGTTTGTGTAGTCGTTTCCTGGTCTGGATGGCCAGGAAACCAAGGTGTAGTCTCCTTTTACACCTTATAATCACTTTGTTCATCTGTATTAATTTATTTAACTACCCATGCAGGCAATGATGGCTTTAAAGGATAACTTTGGTGTCTGAGCTACTTGAGATGTTTCCCTGGGACAGATCCCTGAACACACAAGGAAATGACACATATATTAAGAACTTTTTGGTTTGTTTTTGTTTCTTAGAAACAGGATCTCACAGTGGAGCCCTGATAGCTTCAAACCCCCAGGGATCCTCATGCCATAGACTCTTGAGTGCTGAGATGGCAGATACAAACTCCCATGCCCGGCTATATAAACTTTTTGATGCATATTTTCTCATTGTTAGCCAATGGGTAAAATGATAACAGTTTATACATTCTAATAGTAGCTCCTATTAGTTTGATTACTAATATTTATAAACCTTGAAGTATGCCAATTTCACATGAGATAAGCAACAATTTTTTTACGTTTTTGCACATATTGCTTTTTCTTCAGCTAATATTTACTGGATGCCATCATATGCCATGCATTGTTGTAGGTCCTGTACCTATGGTAGTGATTAAAATATTTCCTGTATAGACAGTACCTACTGCAGGAGGCAGATAAGTTATAATGCAATTTCATGGCAGATGACCTATGAAGTACAGCGAGATACTGGTGTCATTAGGCACAAAGTGATATTTTAGATGGGAGACAGAGAAAACCTCTCAGCTGAGGGCATAGCTGATCAGAAGTCTCAAGGAAACAAAGAAAATAGAATAAGAAAATAATATTTGTGTGCAAATATGCAGGAAAGAATGAACTTGCTGTGTCCAGAAACTGCAAGAAGGCAGAGTAGTCTCTTGGGAGATGGGTGGAAAAGTCCATGTTCGGACAGACTTGCCAATCATTTAGATTATATTCTGAGAATAATGGGGATATCTGATAGGTTTATGGAAGATCAATCATTCTAACACAAGTAGGCACTGGATGAAAGTGAGTTTATTGGCAAATTCATGGAGTAAATGTAGAAGAAAATACAAGAAACTCCATTGTTTCAGGGAGAAGAATTGGGTGATCTGGGGCATGAGGAAGGGAGTGCTATGTTATGGAGACGATCCATTTCTGGGGTTGGTGTGATGATTTCACTGCAGGAAACAAGACTGGAAGGATGAGCAGCCTGTGAGAGGCGGTGGAGCTTGACCTCGGGGAAGTGGGGCTGCAGATACGTAAGTGATCAGACGGGCACAGCTGGGCGATAAAGAACCGCTGGTGAAAGGAGTGCGGCCTTGAAGAATGAAGAGCTATCGGCAGTGACCTCCAGATGCTTGAGCAGTGCTGATGATATGGAAGACGGAGCCAGTTACCAGGGACAGGATCAGCTAAAGGAGGATGGCAGGCGAGCTGAACACAGACCCAGAGGTGTCAATGTGACATAGAAGATTTTTAAAGGAACATGGGACCAGCAATAATTATTGACAGGAAAAGCAGTGTGGAAGTGGAGAATTGACTTAGAAAGATGAACATCACCGATGGCTTTGTTAAGAGCCGTGTCCGTACAGAGCTACGTTAGTAATGTATACTAGCATATGACCAGCATTTTAGCTCATCAGAAATTTTATCACTTTAATTTTCCATTAGTATTTTAGCCCTTTTCATATTGAGTTCAAAGAAAGCTGTGTGTGTTCCTTGTATTAGTTGAATATGGTTCCCCCTGGTTTTATCTTTGTTCATTTTGATTTTTCTAGATTTTTTGTTAATTTAGATGTTTGTAAACATCTGCTATGACTTTTGTAGTTAGAGCCATTGACTTCCTAAGAAGTAATAAATAAGGCATGTGTATTCTCCTCATTTTCTTTTTTACCTTTTCATATTTCACATTCAACTTTACCCACTTGAAACCTATTTTATACCAAGGAATCCATCTAACTCCCTTATCTTAACTCCAATAATTTTTTTTAAGAATCTATATTCCATTTATTGAGCAATCATTTATTTCCTTCCATTTTTATGTTACTATCTATTGTGGGTTCAAACATGTCCTCCAGAGAAATGTTACCATTTTCCTCATTTGGAAATAGGGTCATTGCAGATGTGATTGCTGAAGATGAGGTCACATAAGAGTAGGATGTGTCCTAAATCCAGATGACTAGTGTGCTATTATAGGCACAGATGCAGAGAGGAGAAAGGCAGATGAGCACAGAGACACAGGACAAGGACAGACAGCCATATGAAAACAGAGGCAGAAACTGAGTAACCACAAGCCATAGAAGCTGAAAGAAAGGTCCCCCAGAACCTTCACCAAGTTCATTCTCTACCAACATCTTGATTTCAGACTTTCAACTTCTAGAAAAAAATAGAATATGTTACATTGTTTGAAGCTGAGCTGTGATGTTTCCTTACAGCAGCCATAGGACACTCATACATCATCTGCACCATACAGGGAATTTTCTTTTAACTGGAGTCTCTCCTTGTGACTTCAGTAATTTATATAATTTAAGGTACCCACTCTTTCATTACAGTTTATTTTAATAGCATTTTTCCATTGACTATGTTTTCTGAAGTTTTTGTAGGTAACCTTTGAAGTTTCTCTTAGTTATTGTTCTATTGCTGTGAAGAGACACCATGACCAAAGCAGCTTATAAAAGGAAGAATTTAACTGGGTACTTGCGTACAGTTTTAGAGGGTTAGTCCACGGCCAGCGTGGTGGAAAGCACGGAGGCTGGTAGGAAGGTATAACACTAAGAGCAGTAACTGAAAGCTTATATCTGATCCACAAGTTGCAGACAGAGAGGAGATGAGAGGAGAGGGGAGAGACGAGGAGAGAGAGAGAGAGAGAGAGAGAGAGAGAGAGAGAGAGAGAGAGAGAGAGGGAACTGGGCCTGGCATGGGCTATGGAAACCTCAGAGTCCACCACCAGTAACTCACTTACTCCAACAAGGCCACACGTGCTAAGCCTTCCTAAACTGTCCACCAAATGGGAAGCAGCCACTCAGACCATGTGAGACTACTGGGGCCACTCTCATTTAAATCACCGCCAAGCTGAACTTTACGCCAGCACCGTTGCTGCTATAGATGTGCCCAGCCTTATTCCCCTAACACTAATTCAATCATTTTCATATATACATTGCTTGATGACTTAACAATTATTTTAAAAAATCACATTACAGAGCAGCAATTAAGCCCAGTGGGGGAGCACTTGAGAAGAATGCATGAGGCCCCGGGCTCAATCCATAGCACTGAAGAAAGAGCCATGGTACAAGACTACACTAAACAACAAAATCTGCACTTCCCAAAATTATCTTTGCCATTTTAAAAATCAGTTTTATCTTAGAACAATTTACATCTTTCCCAGACATTTGGCACAATGTGCTTTTAAGACATTTCTAGATCATAAAACACAACAAAATGTATATTTATAGTTAAATAAAAATTTTTAAATAAATATTATTGATCATTATGTACATCTCTTTAATTTCTTCATGACTTAAAATTCTCAAAAACTCCTTTCCACCTCTTATCTCAAGTAGACAGCGAAACAGGAATGCGTTTGATGAAAGTTTCCACGTTCCCCACACACCCAGCCAACACCCAGCACCGATCGTGGCTGTTTACCCCAAACACCACCCTGCTTTCCTACCTCTTCCCCTTCTCTGGATTCTTGCCTGGCTCAATCCTTCAAGGCCCCCCAGGAACTGCTTGCACCATACTTCAAGCCACCCATGGTAGAAATATTTCTTTGCAAGTATTTCTTTAGCAAGTATTCCTTGCTAAAGTTATCACTTCCTGCCTATAATTAATCTTGTATTTATATATTAGATAACAACATTAACTACCTCTTATCTATGGCTTATTAACTTATATTAGTTTGACCAACATTTTATTTTGTAACCTTATACGTGAACACCCATTAGCCAATAAAAAATTAGATTGGCTAATTCTACTTGTTCCTCCTAAATTTGTCCTTCCAAATCACCAGTTTTGGGAAATACAAATGATGAAAACTGGTGTTCTTACAAAAAAGAATCCAGCATTTAAATGTGTCCTTACATAGGTCACTGTTAGTCCCTGTAACTATGCCTCCACCTACTAGACACCAGTACTCTGGCAACATTTTCCCAAGTGCTTCGGTGTGCTAAAATCAGAAAGAACGCATACAAGTTCCGTTTTCTTTTGCTCTCCATCCTGTGAAGCCCTATTGATTCACCCATTTAAGGATGTTGTTCCAGACTATTGCAGGTGCTTCGGGGCTTCAGGGCTTCCTTTTGGCTTTGCTTCATATGCAACAGCTGCAGGAGAGTCTGTGAGAACATCCAAGTAGGAGAGGAGGCACTAGCCAAGAGCAAGCTGATCTGGTGGGAGCTGAGGAATGGGTGAAGATGTGCCTCTTGACCGGTCCGCTCTCAGAGCAGTCTGTCAAGTCTTGAGGGCCAGGTTAGTGCCTGAGAACACTCCCTGGGCCAGTGACCTAGGTCAGGGTTACCCAAGCATCATACAATCGCATACCTTCTGCCAGAATCAGGATCTACCGTGCACTTTTTATCCATTCACCCATTCGACAAAGACTTAAGGAAGACTTGCTGTGTTCTGGGACCCAGAGACCCAAAGCTCTTTGTCCTAGATCTGATCAGAATCTAGAGAGGCATGTTCTCTGATGGTTCCAAGACTGGGTACTCAATTTCAGTTCTTCTGAATGTCTGGATTTAAGCAGATTTGCCTTCTCTGTATACAAGAATTTGGACAAAATATTCAACTTTCCTTTATTTCAACTCAGGCTTTCTTAAAAATAGAGTTCAATGAATTAAATATTAAATGAGGAACTGCATCCAAAGCATTAGGTAAGAGCTGTTATGCCTGATCTACTTTTTTAATAAAGTAATTTCTTTAGCTCATTCTCAGCCAAGAAGAATATGCTAGTTGCAATGTTTCTAGTACACCTTGAAAATGCATGCACAGTAATTTCACTTGGAACTTGGAAATGGTCTGCCTAAAGTCATTTTGGCATCTACGATGCACGTGATACATTTGAGAAGCAAAATCATCACACTTCCTTGCAGAGCTAGCAGTCTGTCTCCTGTAGAATAGAGTGCAAGGCTTCATGATAGCATACATTTCCCTTGTATGTTATCTCTCCTACCTATCTTACAATAACAGCCATTAAATGCTTGATTACTGCAGTGTTTTGTACAGAGGAAACAGCCTGTACCTTTTCTTACTACCCAGGTCAAAGCTACACAAGATTCATCAGACCACAGTCATCCCATCTGGGACATCAATAGATAAATAAATCAGTGATTAGGAAGGTGACGACACAGTTAATCACATGAAAGTTGGATGTCCCCTACCCAGAACATTTGAGAGGGTTTCAGCTTTTACATTGGGGCAGAGTTGAGATATTTGCATATGCATGATGAAAAATCTTGGGGATAGTACCCAAGTCAAGACATGAATTTGTTCACCCTTCATGTGCTCATTGTGCACATAGCCTGGAGGCCATGAACTATTATGGTTTCAGTTCACCTGCTTTCTGACTGTAACCAATCGTGTAAGACCATGTGTGGAATTTTCCACTTGTGACGTCATGTGGGAGCCGAAAACATTTCAGATCTGGGATGCTCTATCTGTGTTGTTTAAGGACTTTGCACATTGAAGACAAGAGCAAATCCCAGTGGAGCTGTCCACGGAAGCTCTGCATTCGCACTCCCAAGACACAGCCTATGAACTCTTACATACTGCAGATCCTGGGACAGAGATTCCCTGCCCCCTCTTGGTGAACTTGAATAAAAGCAGGATTTCCCAACCACTCTTCTATCCATGAGTGCACATACATATTTTTTTTTCCCACTGTGGTTACTGCCTACCATTCAGAATGAAACGCCAATCACACAGATGTGTAGGGAAACTGGAGAGAACAGGTTTTCCAGTGGTTGGGCTGTGGCTAGCCCTCGGAGCAATTCAGAAATTCTCTGTACATGCAGTTGCTGCTTCAACCCTCATCAAAGGCTGCTGCCCTCATGAGTCACATTACCCATCCTTACAGCCCACAACCTGAATGGTGAGCATAGCTGGGAATAGCCAAGGGCCTGTGCTGTGGACTCAGCCCTATCAGTTACCAGCAATTCCTGTGACTATGAGCAAGTTCCATCTTCTTGACCTTTTTTTCTTCCTTTTTTTTTTATAAAATGAAGAGTGTTTTATAGGATTTCTAAGATACCTTCTAAAGCCAGTATTTAAGCAAACAGATTCTAAACTGTCTCCGTGACAGTCTTTTCGATATTTAAATGAAGCTGTCACATCATCTCTCCTCTGCAAATGTTCCCTTCCCTTCCCAGTGTCCCTGTCACTTCTGGTTTCCAGATCCCTCTCTTCTCTGGCCATTCTCCTCTGGAAGTAGGCCAGCTCATAAGCTCGGTTCAGATAAGGGGCACAGCGGAGCCTGCCTGGGACTTCTTCCAGGGCACCTGACCACTGCCAGAACCAAGACTGGCAGACTCAATTAGAACATCTGGTCACCTCCCTTGTCCCCACAACCCCGTGGCACAACCACCAGCTTCACAGATCTAATGAGCTAGATTTAAAATATGAGCTGTTAAGAAATATACCTGCTAATATTCCCAAGACATTTTAACTTACGTAAAGAGAAATAAGAAAATTCATTGAAATACATACTCCCAAAGAAAGACTCCTTCTGAAGGGATGGAGGCCAAAAAGGAGAAGGAAGAGCCATCACCCACCAGGCTAAACAGCCAGAGATGTTGCTGCCACCGTGTGGCAGATGCTATATTCTGTCTATGTATGGATAGAAAAGTTGCCGTCTAACACCTGAGAATGAGATTTTTGTTTAGGAGCCCAACGCTCATATGACTCCTCTCCTCCGAGCCTCTTTAATATCAGAAGGACACATTCTTTAGAGAAGCCCCTAACAAAGGATGTTCATCCACATGGGAGCAAGGACAAACCAGTGCTCAGTCACACCAGAGTGAGTGCTGGACAGTTTCAGAACCACAATCTCTCTCTCTCTCTCTCTCTCTCTCTCTCTCTCTCTCTCTCTCTCTCCTCTCTCTCCCCCCCTCCTCTTCCTACCCCTCTGAATCTCCAACCCCCACCAACTCCTACCTTCAGCTGGTCTGAGTGTGTCACTGGAAGAGAATCAAGTGTCAAACTTCCTCATTCCTCCCCCCCCCCCACCACACACACCTGAAAGACAAACCCAATATTTAAGAGTGATCGTTACCCAGACTGGAGAGAATACAACTTTACAGAGATGGTGGCAAAA
Source organism: Neodon shergylaensis (assembly GCA_025134845.1). Lineage (NCBI taxonomy): Eukaryota > Metazoa > Chordata > Mammalia > Rodentia > Cricetidae > Neodon > Neodon shergylaensis. The sequence goes on from JABTXL010012406.1 coordinate 11,126,070, forward strand.
ATAAAAAAGAGGAGAAATATTGGAAAGGTATTTCAGGGCTGAGACAGAAAAATAAGGAACTGCACATGAAACTGGAGCTGTGACACACACACACACACACACACACACACACACCACCACCACCACCCACAATCCTCATCCTGCCCTTCCTCCTTCTTTTCATCTCTAAGTCTTCGGAATGTGGCTGCTGCACACGTAACGTGAAGTAGGGAAAGAATGAAACAGAATGGCCTAGAGACAGAATAGTCTACAGTGATACTTTTTAAATATGCACATGCATGGGGGTGTTATGTAAAGCTGCAATGCCCCTATTTTCTCTAAGGACCCCATCCTTAAAATAGCATACCTCATTATGATAGTCTGCTTCTGTCTCTCCCTTTAAGACTCTTCAAGAACATCTTACTGTTCTAATGCATGAGGCATGGATCTACTGTGTGTGTGTGTGTGTGTGTGTGTGTACACAATGTATCTATGCCATTACCTTTTCAGAGAGGGCATCAGAAGAAAATCCAAATATGTTCTTTAGGAGCATGATAATGGGGTGGGGTGGACCACCAAGATTGAGGGGCCCTACCGTAATAACAAGCAGAGACCCTTGGAGTCAGGGACCCTGAACACACTCACTACCCTGCATGCCAAGCAGAGAGGCTCTGTGTAGTGGGGATTGACAACAATATCCTGGAGAGACAGAAGAAGGGAGGGAAAGGAATATTTGAATCCATGCGTGCGTGTAGAGCTACGAACAAGGGCAGACATGGAATGTGCTTGAACAATGAACAGCAATGGCTGACTTAGTTGGGGGTGCCTCAGATAACAAAGTTCTGACCTGATCTCCCCCAGAAAGTCATCCCAAGATAGACGGCACCTTATTGGAGTTCCCCTAGACTGCCACAGGCTCCTCTTCTCTCTTGTGCATGGCCCAAGCACACACCTTTTCCAAAGGGTAAATATGTCTGACACCTGTGTGTTCAACTGGATCAGAGGCAAGAAAGTAGGGTGTGCCCCGAACCCCAGACACTGCCCAGGGCGGGGAAGAGGGCATGGTGGGCAAAGGTCAGGGCAGTCATACCATACAGACTATTTAATTACCAGTTCAGAGAGCCATTGTGTTAAGAGCATCAGGCTTCTCCGTGGCTCCTGTCATATTTTACTGCAGCTTGATAAAGCATACAGCTTTTAAATTTATTGTTTTTAATCACTTTTATTTTTTTTACTAGCCTTTAATTTAGACACATTCACTGTGGCTGTGCCCATGCATGTTCTGGGCCCTTACTTAATGTGAAAGACAGATATGTCACATTGAGGGTCAGGAACCAACACTTCAAAGTTTGACACATCGATGTGCTAAGAACTTTGAACTAAAATAACAGCCTCAGAACTGAGGTCTCTCTGATCTTCTCCCACGCCCCACATCCCATCACTTTCCCTCTTTTTTCCCTCAAATGTGGGCACCAGCTTTCTCTAATGGTCTCCTCTTTGGACAGGTCCTCCAGGAGGGGGGGTAAGTGGTAAGAAAAGCAAGAGGGGACACCACACCAGAGCACATGAGAACTTAACCACACACAGACTGAGGTCTGTCCCTCGGGTTCATTCATAGATCCTTAAAACATCTTCCCTTGTCCTCCAAAACTGCTTATATCCTCTACTTCCCCTCCTCCAGAAATGGGGCATTTAATCTTCCGGATATCACTAAGTTGTTGGACATTCACTTACCTGTGAGGTGGCCATATTCATAATTAACTTACATACCTCTTCTCCTGCGAATCTGTGTACTTATACTGCCTGCTCATTTCAGGGGACTCAATTCCCAGACCTTTGACTGTCAGGGGATAGAGAGAGTATTTTCTTCATCTCTCTGATGAATGCATGAGTGGATAGACATATAGACAGACAGACAGACGGATGGATGAGGAAGGAGGGAGGGAGAGGAGGGAGGAGGAGATAGGATATTTTTTCTGGGGACATAAATAGGATATCAGAAAAGAAATATGGATGAGAGAAGGGGAAGAAGACTTCCACCTTAACTTTTCTGAGTTAAGTGGGTGTCAAACCTTTGTATTTTCAGTTATGAGATAAAGAATTTATTAAAGTCCCTTCCATTCATTGTATTCCGTGTCTCGAATATCCTATAATTTTGGTGTGGTGCAGGAGGTGGGTATTTGTGTTTGTCTGGCAAATATGTTGTGTCTTCTTTGTGATTTTTCCCTGAAAGTTTGAGCTGATCTGAGCTGTCAATTATGATGTTTCGGTAGGAAGCCGCCATCCATTTAGCCACGATCCATTGTGCCACAGTTTCCCGTGAGAGAGAATTTGTACCAGCAGCCTGGTACACTCCATTGCAAATAAGCACTCTGTCTTTGAGGTAGGTAAGTGGGTGGATGCGCAAACAGAAAGGATGCTATGAACAAACAACTTCGCTCTCTAGAGTTAGGCAGCATTCACCGGGGGCACCGCGGAAATTAAATGGCAGGTGTATGTCTTTCAGCAATTATAGGATTGGATATTGTCCCAGCTCTAAGAACAGGTGCCCAGTGAGGTCTGTAGCTTGAGTCCACACAGGTAGGGCCCTCTGTTTGCCCTCTTTCCAAAGGGCTCAGCGGCCTTTGTATTAGATTCTGCTCCCTTTCCACTAACACCCCAGAACTGCTATATTGCCTTTGCAAAGGTAGCCAAGATGCTTAGGGCTATAAAGACAAGAAAAATCCCCTCAGGGTAGATACATTTCCCTGGTCCCTGGTCCCTGGTCCCTGGTCCCTCACAGATCTTAGAATTTACAAAGAGTCCCTAACAAGCCAGAGTCTGTTTTCTTCTTTAAACTGTTACATGTAAACACAATAAGTAAATAAACATATGGGCACACCACCATGTATACTCCAGACCACTTTCAACGTAGGCAGATTTTCAGAATCTGAAGAGCAGGGATGGATTATCAACATTCTTTCAAGGACATTTTCATCTAGGGCTTTTTTTAAGGCTGCCTTTTGTTAATTCTAAGAAATAGCTGTGTTGTTTGGTCCTCCCTGGTTCACACAGGAAACCCCAACCACCAAAGCTGGTGTTAGGGTCCCAGGATAAGAAACTCCAGGCACAAGCTTCTTAGTTGCTTCTCAGCTCAACTAAAGCCTTCAACTGTCAACTCCACCTTGTGATTGTCCCTCCAGCGGCCACTTCCTGCAGCTGCCATCTGGCTGATTAGAAGGTCTAAAGGCCTCTGGAGACAAGCCCTCAGGGCATTTCTCCAACCCTTTAGGAAACAGAAGGAAACAGGGGATTCTAATTAGAGACCCAGAGACCACTAATAAACCCTTGGAGAAGCCTTCCCGAGAAGAGCTCCTCACGTATCTTCCCCACATCTCTCCCAACGCAAGCATCTCTGTTCTGGCCTGTTCTTTTCTGTCTTTCTCCTCTTCTTTGTTTTATTTAATTATAAATTTGAGCCTCCAGCCCATGAATCCATAACTAAGAATTTCTGCCTTTGCATCTACCCTACTAGTTCCCATCAGTTACCAGGTATGGAAGCCAACACTAGGAACCCAAAGACTGCGGCAGTATGAAATCATCTCTTAAAGGGACCTATGACATTGATGTATATATCTATATCTTGTAGTATTTCAGTCTATTTCCCGTTTCTATGTCCCTTCATCCCAGTATGCTTACTTTATAGCCATTGATTAAGAATCTAGGCCCTGAGCCCAGAGCTAAACTTCAGTGAATCGCAGCTTTACCCTCCACATTCTGCATGTCTTACCTTCATTCACAGATCAAGCAACTTACTCAAAGCCAAACAACCTCTAAGATGTCTTAAAAGGAGTAGGTTCCATCAAGTGGTCTGGCTTCATGCACTAAACCACTGCGCTGTATTGTTTTCCTAACTGCACAAGGCTTCTTCACATAAAAATATAACACAGAGCTAGGTCATAGCTCAACAGTACAGCACAGGACTAGGGCATTCGAATTCAGTCCCAGGCACTGGAAAAACATAACGTTTCATAAATATATAAGTTTTCATGTACTAATATACATCTATATAATAGTTAAATAATTTAATAACCCTGGTATTATTATTCTATCAATACCTGTTCACATAAATGTATGTATACACAAATGATACATTTCTCAATTATTGTCTTTATAGCTCAAACCAACTCCTGTTTTGCTTTATTTTTCCCATTTCTTACCATTGTAAACAGCAGTGGCCATCACCCTTACAAACCCAAGAATACCCATGACCACGATTTTCCCAGGCTGAGTCTTTTCAAGGTCAGAGTCTCTTCCCTCAGTGGTGCTCAACCTGTGGATTGGGGGTTCGAATGACCCTTTCACAGGGATCAGTAAAATCCATCCCCAAACACAGACATTTGCATTATGATTCATAACAGTGGCAAAATTACAGTTATGAAGTAGCAACACAATAATTTTATGGTTGGGGTCACCACACCATGAGGAACTGTACTAAAGGGTCGCAGCATTAAGAAGGTGGGGACCACAGCTCTAGTGGCTGAAGCTAAGGTACCCCAGTCACCATGAGCCTCTGGCCCCTCAGACCTTTACCAACACTCATTTTTTGTCAGTTTTGAAAAATATAACCTTTCCAAATATATACTTATTACTACATGAACAGTTCTTTATTAGTTAACTGTCATTTGTAATTTAATTCTTTGGAAAATGACTTTTCCCTGTTTAATGGCATGTTTGAATTTTCCTTGCTGATTGTTATGTCTTTCTTATGTATTAACACTAACCTTTTGTCTGACACAGGTTGAAATATTTTCCTCAACTTTTAATGGTGAAGGGTTTTGCCACCTTAAAATCCACGTATGTGTCTACATATAGATGAGCCATCAACTCCAGGAGAATGACTTGACTTTTGCTTTCTAATGCCTCTAGTCCTTCTCAGAAGTCATTTTTAAAGCCACGATCTCCACACAACCATCATGCATGTGTAGGAAGCGGCACAAATAAAGAAAGAAGTGCATTGCAAGCAAACTATATGAGAATATTACTGTTGAAGGCCCTCCGCTCTTAGAACCGTAATCTTATAGTAAGTTTGAAGATGGAGGAAAAGCAAACTTATGAATGATTCACGAATGAGGTGTGGCAGCCCAGAGCAATTGAATGACTTGCTGGAGTCCCGGCGTTATAATTGATCAAACAGCACCGAACCACAACCATCTGTCTTCAGTATCAACTCCACAGCACTCAATTGCTCTAAAAGCCAAGACTGTGGTTAACCTAACGGTGGTGGTCCATGTCATTAATCTGAGCATTCTGGAGGTGGAGACCGGAAGACCAGAAGTTCAAGGTCATCCTTGACTGAAAACCAAGTTCCCGACCCTCATAGGATATATGGGACCCTGCCTAAAGAAAAGAAAATTAGATCTCCACCAATCCTGCATCCCCAGGCTTATCACCATTGTCTCAAGGACCTAGTGTGGCAGCTTTACTTTTGGCCCATTTTGATGAAGTTGTCAGGATGGTAGCATCTCACTGTTTTGGCTCAGGAGAGCTAAACGTGCCCCCACCTACTGCAAAATGGAAATGCCCAGACTACTGGCTCAAAATCGAGTGGACAAGCGGGTTTTTTCCCTATTTCCACGGTTGTTTTATTTCCCATCCCTTCCCTCCTTCCTAACGTTTTTCATTTGCTAGTTTATGTCACGATACCAGGGGCACAGGAATACACAGGGTGAGAGAAGATGGTGACTTGCTGCAGGGAACGAGTGAGGGCGGTGGATAGGATCCTGGGAGGACAGGAGGATGGGAAGTGACGGAGGCTTGGAGCCTCCAGCTATCCCATTCCTACCTCACTTAAAGCACAAAAATTCAAAACTTACTCAGAATTACAAGGCGGCATTTGACATTGGGATAGGAGCCCCTTTGTGGGCACGGATCTCCTAGGTCTGCCTGGTCTCCGGTCCAGATGGCCGGCGAGACCAGTCCTGGTGTCCCAGAACTCAGTCTGCAGACACTGTGTGATAATTAACTCCTTTCCTCCCCTGCGGGACGCCCGCAGCCCACCACCCGCTACCCCACCAAGCTGGTAGAGATAAACAGAGGCATCGGGAAGACAGAGCCATGATGCCCTTTCGTGTGAGGTTGGCTGTCGGCTGCAGCCCAGAATACAGGCACTTAATTACCCGCCCTCTAGGACTGCTTTTTGATACTATTCCTAGAACCAATTAGCCTGAACCTTTCATTTCAATGCAACTTGAAAATGCACAAACAAATGACTGCGGCACTGTATTTTAACAGTTTACACAGCTCCGTTTGTTCAGCTAAAGGCGGATGAATTGCTTTCCAGAAATACACAGAAGGGCACTTTGGGGCTGGTGAATGCCTAGCAATGGCAGCTGCGAAGTCACAAAGGCGGTACCACTTAGGTGGCAATTGCTAATGAGTTGTCTTTGGGAAGAGAAAGAAACGAGTTGTTAGAATAATGAAAAAGCCTAAGGAAAAATCTTCTCCCAACCACTTTATGAATTGAGAACTCCCACCATTATCCCCTCAGGATATGATCTGCTGAGACTGACCAGGTGAGTGCTGAACCGAAAGAGATGGCTGTTTCGGAGCCCCGCCCCCCTCTCTTTTTGGCTTCCACATTCAATAGCTACAACTACCCCAGGATCAGCCCATCGTTGCGTCATAGCACATAATACATTATCTAGGCGATGCGTGTGTGTGTGTGTGTGTGTGTGTGTGTGTGTGCGTGTGCATGTGCGTGTGTGTGTGTGTTTAAAAGCTACAGTTAGCGGAATTGCAGCAAAAAGCCAGTAAGTGGCTCATTTCAGTTAAAGGTTAGGCTAAAAACTGAGAAACTCCTTTTCACTTTCTTTTTCAATTTTGACATCCTGTATTCAGAATCAATTAACAATTGGGTTTCATGAACTTAGAAATCAAGCGAAGATTTTAAATTTTAATCTTCACTTCCCTTCTCATTTAGAGATGGTTTTTTAAATATTAGTTTAACTGATTTCCCAGCTAGAGCCTAACCCTAACCAGGGTGGTTTTGATTTACATCTTTAACAATGTAAATCCAAAGGCAAACATTTCCCTGAATTAATACAAACCTGTCAATTTGCAAGTCAGTAGACTGATCAGAAACACAGCCTGCTTCCGAATGACATGGGCCTGAAATGATCACATCACATATGTCACCCTAGAACCAGGTCCCACGCAAAGGAAAGGCTGGAAGAAGTTTTGAAATGAAGAAGGAGCCTCTTTCCAGTTGAGAGAGAACCGGGCTGGATTATTCTCGCTCAAAGGATGTTTTAACTTAATTTGGGATGAGGAAGCAACATCCGCATATAAATCTGAGCTGATGACAGAAACCAGGGACACAGAAGCCACCTGCTTAGCCTTGCTCTTGAGTTCTCCTTCCAAACTGTCCCCTCTTTATCTTCGGATTCGGACTTCCTTGGTGAACAGTGTTCTAGTCTTCATCTTCATTCCTGTCTTCATTAAATCCTGGAGTAAAAATCGGCCCCTCCAATGTTTTGTCTCTTAGTCAAATGTGCACCCTTCTGTTGGACTGGTTTTCTGCATACAAATCAATAGCATTCGGTTCTGAGTCTTATTCTGGTGGCACGTGTCAGTGGCCAATGAATAACACCAAGAGGCCAAACACAAAAGTGAATGAATTCTTTGTGTCCTTCCGTTCTCTGTTTTCTTACTTGATTGTGCTCCCTCCCCCTTCTCACTGACCTGTCTACACCCTGTCCTCATCCTCCTCCACCCCAACCCAGAACAGTCTTGCCCCTCTTCTCATTAAAGTCCATCATTATTCCCTGCTTCAGGGCTCCTCGGGTATCATTATAGAAATCTGTTCAAAGAGCCTTACAGTTTATGTAAGTTTTTAGGTAAAACCATTGAAGATGAAGAACCTGTGATCCCGAGAACATGCCGGCCCTTGGTGCCCATCCCCTATTTCCTAATGTTCCTCTCATCACAAAGAAAGGGAAGCACTCCTCTCACCTACTCTTCCTGGAGAATTCTGCCTTCTAGGCTGTGGGTTCTTGGTCTCATGGATAAAGCAGTGTAAAGATTGACTCAGAAGGAGCTCAAGGACCATTTTATCAGAGTTTGAAAGGAAAAAAAAAACAACAGGGCAAACAAGTTCTAAATCCCCAAGCTGCCGGAAGCAGGAGCCAGAGAAGAGGAAGGGAAGTCATGACTTTTAAGTAAGAAGTTGAGATAGAAGGCCTGGAGACGGGTTACTAGCAGAAAAACAGTGAGGACCTCAGAGTATTGGGAGAAACATGTTATTCTTTTGGGGGTATCTGATAAAGAGACAGAAAACAGAAAGTTGTGGATTTTAGCCAGAGCTCAGAAAAGCTGATGGGCTTAGCTGGGTTGCTGAGAGGAAGCTCTGTAAACAACTGCATGGGGGAGGGGCTTCTGGAAGGCGTTAGTACTTTATCTCCCGGTGGGGAGGTGGGGGGGGTAATTATTCCTCCCTTCAGCCCAGCAAGTCTTCCTGAGTCAAACTTCCTGGGGGGGGCGGAATTTCACCCAGGTGACTGTTAAGCTTACATGAATTAATTCTAAGAGAGGAGGGTATATTAGGAAATGTTCTTGCCTCTATTGCTTATTGGAATATTACATCTCTACCCAGGGCAGAAATGGAACTTAGATTCCATGCTTTTGACAGTTAATGGGCTTCAACAGAGCCCTGATACCTTCACCTTTTCATCTGGTATCTTAAATCCTAAGGAGAGGTGATTGTGAAGTTGGTCTTTCTGATATTGTTGGAGAAACCCAGATGGGGTCCAAAGCCAATGATGAAGGAGGGTACATCCTCAGTGGCTTCCAAAGCTGCTAATTCCTATCTAGTGACTTTAGACTACCAGGTCCTAACATTTCTTCAGGGCTTAAAACCCTTACAACCATCCAGGATGAAATCAACTTACAATCTTGGGTTGATATCAAATGAGGGCTGACCGTCATAGAGCAATGGCACAGAATATTTCAACAGGAAAGGTCTTTTGTGCAGTCATCAAGCCAAGAGGGCAGGAAAGAAGAAGACAGAAGGAAAAGAAATAGAGGGAAAGAGACACAGACAGACAGACACACACACACACACAAGTGGGACACCCAAATTTGCCTTCCATACCAGCTGGAAGTGAAGTTTATTGGAAGGAAAAGGGGTAAAGTTACTTGTTGGTGACATGATCAAAAACCAGAATTTTCCAGTTCTTTTGCAACAGTCACTCCATTTTACAGGTCATGTGTTTCTTTGGGTGGACTTTGATCTTGTTACATCGAAACATCATTGACCATTGAGATGACTTCTGTGTGTTTCTGTTCTTGAAAAGCCAATTTCAAACCATCCTAGAATGGATTCTGATAGTTTTCCCAAAGAAAACCTGAAAAGTTTGTTATTTAAGGAATGTGTATCTAGCTGTCTCTAGGCCTAAACTGACTTCAGAGCATTGGTGTTAAGACTCCTGGGTGACAAATTCTTTTCAAGCCAAGTGACAGCCAATCCATCATGCAGACCACTGTGACTTTGTCAGGGTGTATACTTGTAGATCATTTAAAGACAGGGATACATTCTCAGAAATTTTTGCAACATTTGACAAATTTGTCTTTACATTAATACCATAGAGATACTAGAGGCACAGAGTAGAGACTGGAGGGCACTCACTCAGATTTCCAGGCTTCTGGACCAGAACAAAGAACTGGACCAGGAACAAATGGATAGTGATATATGTAGAAAGAGTTTGTTAAGGAAGAACAGGGCACCCCAGAGAATGGGTGTGAACTAGAGAGCTGGAAAAGGTTCAAG
>JABTXL010012406.1:11135863-11177055 GCA_025134845.1 Neodon shergylaensis
GTGTGTGTGTGTGTGTGTGTGTGTTTGTGTGTGTTTTTTGTTTGTTTGGTTGGTTTTAGATTTATTTATTTTGTGTGGATAAGTGTTTTGACTTCACCTATATATGTGAATCACATGAATGTCTGGTACTACAGAGTCAGAAGAGGGTTGTCAGATCCCTTGGAACTGAAGTTACAAATGGTTGTGAGCCACCATGTGGGTGTTGGGAACTGAACCTGGGCATGCTGCCAGAGCAATCCATGTTCTTAACCACTGAGCCATCTCTCCAAGCCCTAACATGCTTGCTCTATTGTCTGCAGGTAGCTCCGTTAGGAGGGGCTTCCAGTCTCCCTTTGCTGATTGTTTTCTTTCATATTGTTAATCTCATGGTCCTTTCTTCATGCTCCTCTCCCGCCGCACAGCCAGCTACAAAAATGAAGAAAGGGCAGCTGGTCTATCACTAGGCAACATCATCCTGTAGGAACACTGCCATGCTGTCTGCCTGTGTCTTGAGGAGTGAGTGCCTTTTCCTGTACCCAAACTCTTCTCATTCATGCCAACCTATTCTAGCAAATGGGGTTTCTCAACACTTAACATCTATAGAAAGTAATAGGAAGAATAGGGGCTGAATCCTATCTCCTCACTATCAATAATTTTACTCCATAAATATGTAAAATGATGTTTTACTAGTCCATCTATGTCACAAGAGTTGTGCTTATAACAGAATTTGGGTTGCTACTTAAAAACTTTAATATTCATAATATAAAGACACTAAGGACCAACTGAATACAACTAATGATTGCAATAAGTAGATGTGACAAGCCCAGAAGACCTTTAAGTACTTGGGGTCCTATAGTCAAAGGAAATTAAAGCCAATTTTCATTTTTAATTATATGGGGCTTTTTTGTTCCAGAAATGTATTCAAGCTTCCAAGCACAAAAAATAATGGTAAAAAGTGAATAGAATTAAAATATGATTCCAAAAAGTTTAAGGGATAAGAAAATAAAACTGAAATTTTCTTACTCTGTTTAAATAAGACTCCAATGAAGACTTTAAAATAATTAATTTTATGTCAAATAAAGCAAAAGTAGAAACTGAATCCTTTGCAACTATCCATATTTAGGTTGAAAGTTTTAGATAATCAGCTTTAAAATGTTCAAGAAAATACAATTCTACAGTTTGGCCCTGGAAACTCAAAAGCGGAAATGCTGACAGCCCCCACTCTGCCTCTTTCCAGTCCCCACCCCCAACATTGTCACCCAAACTGTTTGTCCACATCTGCAGTACAGCGGCTGAGGGCACAGGCATTGTTGCCAGGCAGTACCAAGCAGTTTCCTGAGCCAAGAGTCCAGAAAGCACTTGTATTTCTATGGCTGTGAGAATTTCTTCATTTGAAAACATATAGCAATTTATGTATAATTCAATATTACCTAAATACTCAAAGGATATTTTGAATGGAAATCCAAAAATGTCCTCAAGTATTGGGTTCTATTGCTATGGAACAATCCTTCTGTATAGTGTGTGAATATATGTCACTATGATTGGTTTAAGAAACAAGCTGGGTGGTCAATAGCTAGACAGGATAAAGCTAGGCATGAAAGCCAAACTGAGAATGATAGGATGAGGAAGGGAGGAGTCAAGAAAGATGCCAGCCAGAAGCTGAGAAAGCAGGATGGTTAGAAAATAAGGTAACAAGACATGAGTCACGTGGCAAAGCATAGCTAGGAAACACGGGTTCATTTAAATGTAAGAGCTAGTTAGTAGCAAGCCTGAGCTATTGGTCAAGCATTTACAAATAATATTAAGACTCAGAATGACTATCTGAGAGCAGATATGGGATAGGGAAACTCCGCTTACATTCTGGGTGTTTGTGGACGATGTTCTCGCAGGAATTCCAGCACTTCCCTCCCTAGACTTTGTATGTTTAGTGCCTTTCCCCAGTTCTTCCAACTTATTAGTAAGTTCTTAAGGTCAATTATTTAGTTTCTCTGAGCCTCAGGATCCCCATTCATAAAACAGGAGAAATGATACCGCTTCACAGTATTTCAAGGGAAGTTAAAGGAGAGAGTTGGGGAGCATTTGGCAAAGTGCTTGCCTGGGGTTGCCATTTAGTACTGGTTGCTAATGTGTTTGCCCAAGGAAACTATCTATAAACGTCTTCTCTCTCTCTCTCTCTCTCTCTCTCTCTCTCTCTCTCTCTCTCTCTTTCTCTCTCTTCCCTCTCTCTCATAAACACACACACAGCTAGCTGACTGACTGTGGATACTGTCTACAGGGGAGAAAAAGCAATATCTTTTCTTCACCCACGACAAGGCTCACAGCTGACACCCCAGCTCAAGATGGATTTATGAAAGGAAAACAAGCAAATTTACTTAAGGGATGTTTTACGTGGCACTAAAGCACTCAGAAATGAAGCCTAAAGACCCTAAGGGAAACTGTGGATTGCTGTGCTAGGGATTAATGAGCAATGAACAGTCATAGAGAAGCATGACTAGCCAGATAGGAAAAATGGCCTAATATATACATATATATATTCTCAAATAGATTCTTATTGGGTTTTTATTAATTATTTTATTGTTGCACAAGGTAGGGAGTTTCATGACATTTCCATACATGCAGAGGATCATATTCACATGCTCTATTACCCTCTCTTATCCCCTCCTTCACTCTTGATAGCTCCCCTACTATTTTCATATCCTCTCCTCATCCCCCAGATTACATACATGGTAGAAAATGCCTGATACTCAGCCTAGTAAATCTGGCTTATTAATTTAGTATGATGATCTCTAGATCCACCCATTTTTCTCAAATGGCATGATTCCATTCTTTATGGCTACGCAAGACTCCATTTTGCATAAAACCTCTGGTCAATTATTTAGTTTCTCTGAGCCTCCAGATCCCCATTCATAAAATACAGGAGATAATAACACTCTACAGCATTTCAAGGGAAATTTTCTTTGTTCATCGATGGACTCTAGGTTGATTCTACAACTTGGCTATTGTGTCTAGAGTAGCAATAAACTTTGGTGTGCTGGTATAACTGTATACTCGGGAGACTTTGATTTCTTCACTTCTTTTCTTTTTCTTTTTGAGGCAAATCTCAGAAGTGCACAGCGGTTCTCTTCTTAGGTTTGTGAGGAACCTCCACAGAGTTCCCTAATGGCGATACTAATTTACATGCCCACCAGCAGCGTGGAAATGACTTTCTCTCCCTGCCCCACACCATCCCCACTCGCACTGGGTATTCTCTGGATGATAGACATTCTAACTGGAATGAAATGGGAATCTCAATGTAGTTTTGCATTTTTAATTTGCATTTCCCTGAAGGCTAAAGATGTTGAATAATTTGTCATGTCTGTCTATGGCCATTTGCATATCTTCATTTGAAAATAGACTATCACTTAAAGATGGGGCAAGATAACCTAACAGCATGCTCTCCCAAAGAATGGAAATGCAAAATAATGCCTCAAGATGCTGGAATCGGTCATGTGCTGCATAAATACATGCTGTGTCTAGGGAAGATTTAATAATCTCCTCTTTCACTGTCCGACTGATAGGACCCACCTGTAGGACCTGAGTCCAGGGAGAAGAGAATGTCAAAGAAGAAGAAGCACAAGGCCACGTCCTTTCTGCACTAGCTTTAACATTAAGAGAACATATTTGATTCCCTCCCTCCATTCCATCCCTGGCTGCTTGTTTTCTTTCTAGCATCACAATACCAAATATATTTACCTCTGTTTTACAGAGTCATGAGATACAAGGTGTTTGCTCAACCTGTAACTGTCCTGGAAGGAAGGAAGACATTCTTAAAACAGACACTTGTGCCCCTCACAATGACCACAAGATTATCGACGCAGTGGCCCTCTAGGAATTAAAATTTCCTCAGGAGTCTTATGCTGGAAGAAAAAAGGGGGGCTGGGGGCTTTGTCTATAAAGCCAACTAACCAAGAATAGCTTGTCTCCAGGAAGAGGTTTCACGGTTCTGACCATTTCTCAGACTATGGAAGAGAGGCTGTAGCTAGATTGTGAGTGACGGGTGAGACCACACCTTGACCAGGACTGCCTAGTTATGCAGATCTCTTGGCCTCTATTTAAACCTAAACCTATCAGGACCCTGAAGATAAACTTGGGGTCCTTGTTTACTTCTCCTCCAACATGACCAGGTGGCAGAGGATGGCAAATGCTTGTGTTCAACTCACTGTCCTGTTTTTCATTCAGCCCAGGATCCCCAGCCAGGGGAATGGGGACATTCAGAGTTAAAGAAGATTTTTTTTCTATCTGAAGTAGCCTAACCCTGATGATCTTCACAAAACATAGACAGTTTCTCACAGGTATGGCCAGTGTCTCCTAGGTGATTCTGGATCCCGTTAGGTTGACAATCAATGCAAACATCACACAGCATAATAAAAAGCAATTTCACTGCTCTAAAACTCCTCTGTGCCCCCATGTATTCGTTTTTCTACTCTTTGGCCACTAATAATCACTTTTTATGTGTCTCCATAATTTTGCCTTTCCCAGAATATCAGATAGTAGAAACCATATGGATGAACTTCTTTCAATTAGTAGCATGTATTTTAATTTCTCCCATATCTTTTTATGGCTTATATCTGGAAATTCTACAGCTAATTTATCGGCATCACCGTTTAAGCTTGAGCAGTTATAAATAGATCTACTATACATACAGGTTTCCTTACGGACATTAATATTCTACTTCATTGGACAATATATTAGTTAATTTTCTATTCCTGTGACAAAGCATCATGGCCAAGGCAACTTTCAAAAAGAAGGCTTTATTTGGTTCCAGAGTAAGAGTCTATGACCAGTAGGGAGACACGGCAGCAGGAACAGCTGAGAGCTTACATCTTGAACCACAAACAGGAAACAGAGAGTCACCTTGGAATGACATGTGACTTTTGAAACCTCAGAACCCACAGAGATCCACCTGCTTCTGCCTCCCAAGTGCTGGGATTAAAGGTGTGCACCACCACAGAGGTATCACTTAAAACTTTTGCTACATTTTTTCCAGTGGTTTTTGGGTTTTGGGTGTTTTTTTTTGTCTTGTTTTGTTTTGTTTTTTTATCATTGAGTCTTGAGAGTCCTTTACATATTTGGGATAATCAGCCTTTAGGGGATATGAGGTATTTTTTTGTCAATATTTTCTTCAAGTCAGTGGCCTATTTTTTTATTTTTAAAATTGTCCTTTGGAAAGGGAAGAAAATTAATTTTAGTGAAGTTTCGTTTATTACTTCTTTCATAAATTGTGTATTTGATGCTTCATCTGAAACATCATCACTAAACCCTTTGGATTTTCTTCTGTGGTATCATCTAGCATTTTTATGGGTTTGTATCGTATGTAGGTCTGTGATCCACTTTTGTTTGTGCTTTGTGAAGTGGGAAAGACTTATGTCAGATTCATCTTTTTTTGCAAGAAGATGTTGAGGTGTTGCCTATTTTCTCTGTTGTATTTCCTTTTCTCCTTTTTGAAGATCAGTGGACTATGTTTTTGTTGGTCCACTTCTGGACTTGATACTCCAACCCACTGATATATTTATTAACCCGTTTTTCCAATCCCATTGTCTGATTACAATAGCTTTACATTAAAGCTTTTGTTTTCTTGACTGTTTTTGAGACATGGCTTCATATAGACAAGACTGGCCTTGAATTTATTATGTAGTCATTTTTAACCTTGACCTTCTGATCTTCCTGCTTCTAACCCTTGAATGCTGGAATTACAAGCATGTTCCACCAACACTCAGCCTTATGCAGCACTAGGGATCTAATCCACAGCTCAATGCATACTAGACAAGCACACTATCAACTGAGCTACACCCCAGCCCTCCATTGACCTCCTGTTTACTTTTACCAGTAATAATTACCTAATTACTTTAACTTTATAATAATGTGTAACATAAATTCTAATTGCTCTTAGTCAATAAAAACCTAGAGTCAGATATTAAGGGATGAAAGCTGAAAACCTCAGAGAAGCAGAGCAACTAGCCCCTAGTTCTTAGCTCTACAAAATCCTCAGGCTGAATGGGGTATCCTATTGCTACAAGTCCTCAGACTTAGTGCTGTCTCTATGAAACATCAGACTGAATCCTGAACTCCTGTCTTCTCCAGTCTTATCATTTCCAGTCTCCACCTCCCTAATGCCAGGATTAAAGGTGTGAGTCACCACTGCTTGGCTTTCTCTTTTAGACTGACAGCATCCTATAACCTAGGGTGGCCTTGAACTCACAGAGATCCAAGTGCCTCTGTCTCCCGAGGGCTGGGATTAGTGTGTGCCGCCACTGCCTGACCTCTATGGCTAACTAGTGGCTAGCTTTACACTCTGATCTTCATGCAAGCTTTATATGTTAAAGCAAAAACAAAATATCACCTCAGTAAGGTGTTTTTGTTTGTTTGCTTGCTTATTTTGTTCAAATCAGGGTCTTGTGTAACCTAGAATAGCCTTGATTTTGCTGTGTAGCCAAGAATGATCTTGAATTTTTTATCCTTCTGCCTATATTGCCCCCCTTAAGTATCTTGTAGGCATGTGCCATCCTGTCCAGTATAACATGCTGAAATCCTCAGACTTCATGCAAGCTAGGCAAGTGATCTACCAACTGAGCTACATCTTCAGGCCTACAGTAAATTTTAAAGTAAGAAGTCTTCCAATTTCATTCTTTTCCTTCAATGTTATGTTGACTTTCCTGAGTTCTCAGGTTTTTTGACACCCATGAAATAAACAACTTACTAGGTTCCTAGAAATCTTTCTCTCCATGTTTTCCATTAATGTGTAGGGCTGTAGGAATTTTTCCCTGTTGACAGAGGTTTTTGTCCCACCAGATCCCACCATCTTTTAGTCCCAAATAAACACACAGAGGTCTACATTAAATATAAACTGATTGGTCTATTAGCTCAGGCTTCTTATTAACTCTTATAACTTGTATTAGCTCATAATTCTTGTCTCTGTTAGCCATGTGACTTGGTACCTTTTTCGGCTAGGCAGTCACATCTTGCTTCCTCTGCAGCTGGGTCACAACTCCAGACTGAGCTTTTCTTTCCCAGAATTCTTGTTTCCCCACCTCTACTTCCTGCCTGGCTACTGGCCAATCAGTGTTTTATTTAAATATGATTGACAGGGTACAAACCATTGTCCCCCCCCAATAAATGACTCAATCAATGATCTCCCTTTCAGAAAAAGAGCTTGTCGAGAGTAACACAGTACAAGATTATAATGTTAAAACTCCAGATAAATAGAATATTCCAAAGAAAAGGTCCTCTTCAGCCAATAATAGGAAGTCGGCCTCATCACCTCCCAGTCTCGGAAACCCGCTAAGATGAACCCAACAGTTCAGAAGTCCCATAAATAGGTGGAGTGTGTACATTAATGCCAAGGTAGAGTAAAAGGGGATCAGAGGAAAGTCAAGGCTGGGAGGCCTCTTCCCAGGGAGGAAGGAGAATAAGGGAGGACTGGGAACTGACTGAGAAGACTGTGTCACTAAGGGACTTGACTATGACTTTGCAATTTCAGTTTTATGTCTCCTCTTTTCAATTTTCTCGGTAGCAACAGTGGCAGATAGCTGAGAGCTTGGTCACAGCTGAGGAATTAATGTCTGTGTTTACTGGCTTTTTAAAAGATTTTTAGGGAAAAAAATAGACCTTGCTTATTAACTGTGAAAGGGAAGTTGCTCAAATAATTACCCCTGCATTCCTGCTTTGTTGGTGAAGCACTAAAGATGGAGGGAGTCTCTGATTAAACTGTTATCTGCAAGAGATGCTCTCTCACCTAGGCCACGTGAGTCAGAGACTGACTTCCCCCAAAAGGCACAAGAATCGCCTCCCTGGTGCATGTTCCCCCCACCCTGGACCATTTTTAACTCGATGATTTTCCAGCCTCACATAGTTATGGAATAGATACTCTTTTCCTCACCTAGGCCACGTGAGTCTGAGACTGACTTCCCCCAAAAGGCACAAGAATCGCCTCCCTGGTGCATGTTCCCCCCACCCTGGACCATTTTTAACTCGATGATTTTCCAACCTCACATAGTTATGGAATAGATACTCTTTTCCTTATAAAGGAAGTGGACCTGGACTTTGATGTCGAATAGCAATGAAGAAAGTTATTAACAAAGATGAGATTGTGCTTAATGATTCACCTTTGAATTTTTATCCTCTGATTTCTGCTAGTGCTTCTGAAGGGAAACAGATGGGGCCAAACTCATCACAACCAGCATTTACTTAGGTTGCTTCAAAGGAAGAGGCGCCTTTGTTGCAGTGGAATGGTTGGAACCCTGTTTAGCTTCCATTTCCTGCTAATGGACCCTCTATATTTTATTTTACAATTGGGATTTTGTTTTCTATTTTGCAGTTGAGATTCAAATTCCATATCTCACTTTGATGCATTTGCGAAGAAGGATTCAAGTTGTCTGTTGTTTCCTTTCAGCGTGATATTAAGATCTCAGTCTATGCCTTTCTTCCAGGTACTTAATTATTTTTCAAATCGATAACTTTGTTCTAGGTGCAGAGGTTTATTGGAGGAGAAGGGGGGGTGGAACAAGACGAAGGGGGTGAGTTGTTCCTGAGATGAGAAAGCTCCCAGGCATCTGGAAGAAGTTTGAGGTGAATTAGGAAAAAGCAGGTTGGGAGGAGTCTGCGGCTGTGGGTGGCAGACTCGAGAGGCTGCTTTCAACCTGACATGTTTCAGATCTCCTGACACGGTCATGCAAGCAACAGAAACTTATATGGTTTTTAGTCTCCCAGGTAGCAGGGAAAAGATGGTGTGGGAGGACGAGGGGGGAAAATGAGTTTCTCAGTTTTTTTATTTAAATTACTTTCAAGGTAGTTCTAAAACGTGGCGTGGTTGATCAACTGCTCAGTTCACAAGCGCTCACATCGCCTGACTCCTCCACAGCAGGGCCAAAGCTTCCTGAGGACTCATTCTAACCAGATCTCTGCTTAGCTCTCTCAGATGACTGTGTGGAGGGACTGATCTGTGTGGCCGTAGTTCATGGCCTGAGACGAACACCCCCGTGCCTCTAGTGAGAATGTCAGGTGAAGAAACACAAAAGGAAAGGTACTGCAGGAAGTCTACTAATGGGCAAAACATTGTGCCAGGCCCCTCTACCCCGGCGGGGACAGCATACACAGGGTGGCAGAAGCCTTCCCAGAGGAGATGACAGCCCACAGTCCATTGAAAAGGTGGACAGAAGTCGTTCAGGGAAAGGAAAGACGGGCGACGGTCTCGGCTGCGTGTTTCCTAGATGCACGATTATGCTATAGAAAAGCGAGGTTTGGAAAAGAGAGGCCGTCACGAAGCTCCACGGAGGCTGTGTGGATTTCACTCTGGAACGGGTGGGACGCCATTGTCGGCGTAATAAAGGGGAATCGTTCTGGGTTTGAGTTAACAGAGGCACTGCTGGGCATAGACTACATTGACTTCCTCGCCAAGGGACTCCAGTCAGGGCTAGCTGGCTGGGATAAAAGGCACAGTGGAAGCCCTGTATATCTGAGAACCGAAGAGCATATAAGACTCAGGAGATATTTATAAGAAAGGAAGAGGCCAGAGGAGCTGGTGAGCTGGATGGAGGCGGTGAGTAAAAGCCAGGGCACTGGCCTCAATGGTACGATTTGGGGCTCAGAACAAGAGTGTCAACGAGGAGGAAGAAGGGGACCAAGAGGCACAAGTGGGCACAGTTTGGATAGGTTGCATTTCACCAGTGGGAATATCCCTCGGACCCTTCACTGCCCCTGGGACGGCTCGTCTTGCCCCTTGGACACTGCAACGGGAGAGCTGGTTCTGCCCCATGGGGGAGCTGGCCTCCCCACCCTTGGGAGAGATGGCCCCCATGACATGGATTTAGGAAAGCCAGCTCCACACATCACCTGAGGGCTGCTATCCTAGTGTACCAGACCAGCCAACTCAGCTACCACCCAGACCCACATCCTGGCCTTCAACTGGCTCACCCTAACATCTACCACATATGTGACCAGCTAGAGTGTGGGAAGGTCCTGAGGAGCAGTAACTGCGGGATCTCCATGACTTGAGCCACAGCAGGAGGTCTGAGAGAAGTTTTCGTGAGGGTCCAGTGATGATGGTGTGCCAGAGGCCTTGAACCAGACCAATGACTCCACACAGTGAACATTTTATGGGTGCAGCTGATTGGACAAAAGGGTACGCTGATTGATACACCACAGCACCCAATGTCACTAGAATGAGAGAAGAGGCACTGGGGTGACAAAGGAGCAAGGTGTGTGTGTGCGTGTGTGTGTTTTGTTTTGTTTTTAATTGATTTGGGGGGTTCCTTTGGGGAACTGCAGGGGGGAGGAGAGGATATGGATGGAGGGACTGGGAGGTGAGTGGAACTGGGGTGCATGATATGAAATTTCCAAAGAATCAATAAAGAAATATGTTTTAAAAAGAAATATTCCCTTGGACAACTGATACAGAAAAGTAGAATTCAATTAGAAAGATACATTTGGGTGCTACTGGGGTGTAGAAGTCACCCGTGAGGAGACATGGACCCCTCAATATGTAAGGGGCTTTGGAAAAGAGATTTTTAAAAAGACCAGGCAGATGAGCAAAATGAAAGCCTTGCGAGCCCTGTAGACCCTGGATCCTAGCCTGAGTGAAGTGGCCCATGCAGAGCCCAGAGCTCAGAGACTAATGAAGCTGGGATTCAGAAGAGCACAGGGAATTAGACTCCAGCTTAGAGCAGCCCAGTACTGGAGGCAAGTCAAAGAGCATATGCACATGTGTGTGTCAGAGAGAGAGAAGTAAGTTCTGAGTGTTCCATGCCATTTCTTGCCTAGAGAAAGGTTTTACCCAGCATTCACAAGGTTGAATCCCCAGTATTGAAAAAGAAAATTACTACATAAGACATGCACATTTATCTGTATCTATCCACATATGTTTAATGTTCTTTTACTTCCTGTGCAGTAGGAACTCTGGGTCTAATTTAATTCTCATGTAAAATAGCAAATACTAGTATATATGGTCCAGGGGTTGACACTCCTGGTGTATGTGGTCCAGGGGTTGACACTCCTGGTGTAAGAGGTCCAGGGGTTGATACTCCTGGTGTGTGTGGTTCAGGGGTTGACACTCCTGGAGCATGTGGTCTAGGAATCTACCCTCACAGTGTATGTGGCCTGGGAACCAATACTCCAGTCACACCACCATACATCAGAAGCTTCACTAGAGTTTGTCCCTTTGTTCTCTAGAAACCCCACCACATGGACATTTTTGCACCTGCCTCTAATCAAGTGTCAGGGAAACTGAGTCAAAAATGCTCTCTAGTCTGTCCAGAGCCTCCTGCTGATAGCTACACAGCTAGAATGTGGTTCTAGGAATTTGTGGCAGGTACTGGGACTAGAACCAGGGTCTTGCATATGCTAAACATGTGCCCTACCACTAAGACACACAAGTCTATTTCTTCCAAATTTGTCTGAATCTAAGGTACTGATGCCCTGAGGTGAGGGGACAGCTTTGCATGGAGACTTCACCTTAGAGATCTGTTTCCCCATCAGTGAAATGTCGTGACTGGGCTGGGAGGCCTCAAACTCAGATGTGTTTGGTACAATTTGCAGTTAAGACCCAAGTGGCCAGCTGCAGAAACCAACCACTGACAGTCAGAGCAAGTAAAAATCCATCTTTTGAATTCTTGCCCCTTTAACTCCCATCTATACACATGAGCACACAATCCTATTCTTTCTCGGCACTATTTAAGTCTAGGAGGAAGTGGGTTGATTTTAGCACCAAAAGTGGCTGGCTCAGCAAGTTGAAGTCTTTACACTTAACACCTTTCCTTGGCGGTTTCAGAAGAATGCATCCAATAAAGGGTTTTAGAAATTGTTTTCTTTATATCAGCCTTCTTAGAATACTTAAATTTAAATATTTTCTGGGCGTGGCATGGTGACTTGGAATTTCAGAGCTTGGAGTTCTAAGGCATAAAGTTCAAGGCCACCTTGTGCTTCATAATGAGTTCTAGGAAAGCCTGGGCTACACAGTAACAAGATGTTTTGTTGTTGTTATTGTTGTTGTTGTTTTAAAAAGCCCTCTGGTTTCAATGCCCAGCACAGCATAAAACAAGCATACTGATGGAAGTCTTGGTTCCATAGTGAGTCTGAGGCTAGCCTGGGCTATATGAGACCCTGTCTCAGAAGTCTTGGTTCTATAGTGAGTCTGAGGCTAGCCTAGGCTATATGAAACCCTGTCTCAAGAAGTAAATAAATAAATAATTTACCTTTTAACTTTCTTCTGCTCTGCAGTGTACAATAGTGAATACTTCTGAGTATTTTGCTGGTAAGTTGTCGTGAGATGAACACGCCCAGGTTACCAGCACCTAAGTGACTGAATCTTTTGGAGAATTATTTGTTCTTTGTTCTCATGGTTATAAAGCTTACTTGGTAATTCAACTCTCTACCTCGGAGTGAATTTAGAAGGGCTAGCTAATTATAGCTTTCCATGTGAAACACTTTGACAAACTCGAAGTAGGTAGAGAGCTTCTTAAATTGATTATAATGTCACATGGTTTCTACTGAAATTATTTCACCTGGGAGAATGTCAAACTGTCCTCATTAGCAGATCACAGAAGAAATGTGTTTGAAATTCAGCTTAACAGAGACTTGTGAATTTTTAAACTAGTGACGGCTTGTGACTGAAATATTCCTGTTTAGATTCTTCGAGTCAATCCCCTTCCCCTCTCCATTGTAGCCTCCCCCTTTTCTTTCCTCCAGCAATGCAAAGCTCTGTGCTGGAAATAAAATTGGTTGCCCCACCCCAACCTCCACGGACTGTGAGTTGGCCCTGTCCTCAAATGCCACAGGTCCCCAGCCTTAATTCCTGGTTTGCACACATCCTTAACACTGCTGTGTAGAGTGCCATATGCAGGTTCAAACTCCATCTATCTTGAGGCTGCCGTTTGTAGCCTGGAAGGTTAAGGCTTGAAACAGCTCAGGTGGACTAAGCTCAAGAGTGATGCAAGAAAGTGGCTGGTAAGGTTGGAGAGATGGCTCAGCAGTTAAGAGCACTGGTTGCTCTTCCAGGTCCTGAGTTCAATTCCCAGCAACCGCATGGTGGCTTGCAATCATCTCTAGTGGGGTTTGATGCCCTCTTCTGACCTAAAGGCATTCACGCAGATAGAGCACTCAAGTTAAATAAATAAATCTTCAGGAAGGAAGGAAGGAAGGAAGGAAGGCAGGCAAGCAGGCAACTGGTACCTTAATAGGTAGGATGGGATAAAGAAATGAGCCTCCTGAAACAGACCAATGATGGGACAGAGTCCCTGTCATAAACTGCAAGGAGACAGAATTCCCAAGCCCAAAGTCAATGGTAGGCTGGGAAGTTGGCCCAATGAGTAAAGTGATTGGCTTGCAAGCATGAGAACCTTGGTTTAGCCCCCAAAGCCTATATTAAAAAGCCAGGCAGGTCATGCATATTTGCAGTCCCAAGCACTGGAAAGGCAGAGACTGGCAGATTCCTGGGGCTTGCTAACCAGATAGCTGAGTCTGCTTGAGGAGCTTTCAAAAACAAAACAAAAACTCAAAAATAAAAACTCAATGACGTCTGAGGCTGGCTTCTGGCCTCTACACTCATGTGTGCACATAGTACACATATGCACATGTACCCCTCCCACATACACACGTGTCCATATTACATCAGGCATCATAGGATAAAGATAAGCTAAAGAATAATGACACTCCTAGAGGCACATGAAGAAGGTCTCCTTTGCACTATCAGCATCAATTTTATCATTTGTATCCATAACCTAACAGAGACTATCTGCCTAACAGAGACTATCTGGAGTGACTGTTTCCCTTTCTGTTATGCTTTGAATGTGAATTGTTCCCCACAGCCTCGTGTGCTTAAATGCTTGGTCCCAGTTAATAACACTGTTTTGGGAGAAGTTAAAAAAAATCTCTTGAAACAGTAACATGATTTGAAATAATAGTCAATATAGATCACTGTTTGGGGGGAATTGTGGAGACTGTTGGACCTGGGACCTGGCTGGCAGATACCGGGCCATAAGGGAAGGACTTGAGGCTTATAGGCCAGTTTGTTTCTTACCCAACTTCTCTGCTTCCTAGTTCGTAAATATGTAAAGAGTTCCAGTACACAGTCCTGCCTCCCTGAACACCACCGTGCTTTCCTTGTTGTGTGGATTGTATTGTCTCAAACCATGAGTCAAAATAACACACTTTGTACTTTGTTTGTTTCTTTCTTTTCTCTTTTTTCTTTTTCTTTTTTTTTTTGGGGGGGGGGGGGGGGAGTTGCTTTTTCAAGATAAGGTTTCTTTGTGTAGACCAGGCTGTCCTGGAACTCAGTCTGTAGAGAGCCCAGGCTGGGTTCCAGCTCAGAGATCTGCCTGCCTCTGGCTGCCAAGTGCTGGGATTAATGGCATGTGCCACCACTGCCTGGATCATTTGGGTTTTTTTTTGTGTGTGTGTGTGTGTAGCTCTGGCACAAACACAATTTTAAAGTTATTTTGATCAATCTGGTCATTTACATAACCTCAGGGAATTTATTTTTCTTTTGCTTCCCATCTGAAAAGATTGGGATACTTTGCTTTAGATTCTGTCTTGCTATCTTAGATTTGTAGGCCACCTACCATGTGTTGCTTGCCTTTCTAAGAATATTAGTTCTTTGGAAAGCAGGAACAACATCTTTAAAAAAATAAGAATTTATTAGTTAAAAGCTCTTTAAAACAGCAGCATTGTTTGGAACAACAGCCAATACATACCATAAACATTTATAATCTAATAACTGGAAGTAACCATCGCATGTAAGGATTCAGATATGTAGTTACAGCAGCTCCCATGTTCAGCCAAAGCCTATGACTGAGGGCTTGTGCTGTTGACTTCAGTGCCCTCTACCAGCCTATTTCTCGTGGTTTAAACATCTTTAAATTTGTTTCTTCCCCTCTGTATTCTTCTATGCCATATGAAGCCTGGTTTTGGCATTGATCTCATGGTAAGTCCAAAACAAGGCTACTTTGGATAGCAGGCCAGACATTCACCTGACTCTTTTGGAGAGGAGATTCCACAACCAAAAAGCAAACTGCCAGTGTTTCTCCTGCTAATGGAACTCTTCACCTGCTTGATCTATATCAACTACCAACCAGCTATTTCTGTCTTAGGTTGGCTAATTGGTATAAGGCACAGATAAGCTTGCTTAGGAAAGAACTCTCTCAAACAACTGTGTAACTCTTAACGATTTATTAATGTCCCCTCTATGGAAACACCTTCCCCTAAGTAACACAGCCTTATGTTACATTTCCTGGGATGCCCAAGATACCATCCATATCAGAGTGCTAATGGATATGTGTTAATTAGGTGATTGGTTGTAGAGATGTTATACAAGTCGGTCCACTGTTGCAGAAAACCAACAAAACTGCTATCTAACAACGTCAGGATGAGCAATGCTGGTCCTCTCAGTATCCTAATCCTAGTTTCTTCAACTGACACTCACTCTCCATCTCTCTTTTCCAAAGACCTATTTCCCCAGGATAGTTATCAGGATCATTGCACAGAAGTAGTCCCCCACAAAACACCTTAGATTATATTCTTGTACTCAGCATCAACCAGTTTGTACCATCTCAAGAAAATATCACCTGATGTATCTTACAGTGACAATTACTCTCTTAGCAGAGTAGAACACCCCTCCTTGGGCAATTCGTGTGAGCCACATGAATGGGGGGAAATGAGGAAGCTACTTGAGGATGCGTGTAAATGGGTGAGGTAGAGATGTCATTGACCTTCTCAGACAAAGGACTCTTTATGAATCCTGAATACTGGTATTACTGAGTATTTCAGATGCAAAATATGCACATATCTGTTTTGTTCATTAAGATGTCTGCTCAACCAAGCATACAGCACCTCATTTAAATAATTATCTAATGGAGTATGTTCCACTTCTATGCCGTGTCTTAAGGGTGTTCAACCAGGAGACTCTCTAGCATGCTTAGGGATGTGTGTAAATTAAAAGATGTGGAGAATGAACAGGAGGACGTCCAGCTTTGGGAGAGTGGTCAAAGTTAGGTCAACAACACCAGGAACTAACAGCACACCCTAGCAGAAATCCGAACGTGCCCTCAGATGCACAGAGGGACCCGTGTGGGGACCACGGTTAGAGGGTTGCCCTTGCTAATCTTCCACAGCTGAGCGCTTCCTGTTTGTCTCGCCTTGCAAATATCCCTGAGGACCCTTTTTCATTACTGAATCTGAAAACGAAGCCAAACAACCAAACTTGCCTATCTCTAACTGCTCAGCTTACATAACGCGTTTCTCACCCAGGTTTGAGGAGAGCCTCATCTTTCAACAAGAGAATAATAACCCGCTTTAATGAAAAGAGAAGAAGAAATTAGATGTTGTCTGTGCTGTAATTCGGTGCTGATATTTTCACAACAATCCCCAAGCAGAAAATTCAGTGTGGATTTCTGCAAGTTGCCAATTTTCAAGGGTCCCTTTGTTGCCAGTATGTTGTTGTTCATTTTCATAATAAATGTGTTTGGGGAATTTAGGTTAGTTTAGAAAATAATTCTGGTAAGTCAAAATACTTGCTGGATGCACCAGATGAGATTTATGTACTGAATAAGCATATACTTAATATCAACCAGATTCAAAAAAAAAAAAACCCAAAGGCACAGGAGACTGACCCCAGCCCTGCTCCATGGCTACCCAGTCTAATGGGGACAGAAACACATATAAACATCATATATAAAAGCACAGGATGTGGTCCCATGTCAGGTGTTTAATAATTCTTCTAGAAAACCCAGAGGAGGCTGGCAAGATGGTTTCTACCATCTTTAGATGGTGGAAATACCCTACTTAAACCGTGCTGAAACTGTTTCTGCAAGCCAGTCAGTTATCACATGTTTAACTTCATATGAGGAGCTGAGAGCTGGGGATGTGGCTCAGACCATTCAGGGTGTATGAGACCCTGGTTTAAATCCACAGTAAAAGAAAAAATAATATAAAATTAAAGAGTAGGCAGAATATATTCGTTATTTTGTTTCATTTTAAGGTTCTATTCCTGGAGCTCTTTGAACATCTTGGTTTTCAAAGAGGAAAATCAAGCTCCCCAAGGCAACAGGAAACTTTGCCACAAGGTACATGCTCCTTGCGGTTGCCACCCAACTCATTGCTCCCTCCTAATACTAACTGCAGACTTGGTACTTAGGTTTAGGACCTTTGTCAGCAGGTGGTTGGCTGCTTCCAAAGGCAGCCACTTCTCTGACTAATGGGACTAGTGAACTTCAGATCCTCCCAGACCAACAGCTTCTATTGAAAGCTGAAAGAACACCTCTAACCTTACACAGCCTTTGTGAGGTTCCTTCCATTTGAGTGAGTGACTGTAGCTGTTCTTTCTCGATTAGGACCGCCGGGCCACAAATAATGACACAGAGACTTGCTATTGATTATGAGAGCTTGGCCTTAGCTTAGGCTTGCCCCCAACTAGCTCTTACAGCTCAAATTAACCTGCTTTTATTAATTCACATTTTGCCACATGACTTTTACCTTTCCTCAGTACACACTTCCTACTTGCTCCAAGTCTGCTGGCAAAATCAGAAAGCCTAGATTACCCATTTTCCTCCTCTCTCTCCCCAGAAATCCCACCTATCTTCTCCTGCCCAGCTATTGGCCATTCAACTCTTTATTACAGCATCACAACAACGCATCTTTACAGAGTGTACAAATATCCCACAATAAGTAAGCACATCTTCTTCTTCATTATCATCATTTTCTACTTACAGGTTCTCTAGGTTATTACTTAAATTGTGTTGCTACTGGGATAATACTCCATGGCACTGGCACTCTTAAAATTATCTCAGATATCATTAAGGTCTTACCTGCTCATCCTTTTGGTGTTCTTAAAGAAAGGCTCCCCTAGGTAAGCCTGATGTCACAAACCTCAGCAGCTGGGGAAACTGAAGCCAGAGGATAGTAAGTTCAAATCTTGGTTGGGCTATACAGTAAATACAAGTGCAGCCTGGGCCTGAGCCCCTGTCTTGATATTTAAAAATAATAAAAGGAATGAAGATATAGCTCAGTAGTAGGGTGTTCGTCTAGCATGTGTGAGCCCCCAGGTCCCATCTTCAGTATAACAACAACAACAGAAAAGGGGAAGGAAGAGGAAGGGGGAGGATAAGAGAGAGAGAGAGAGAGAGAGAGAGAGCTGGCTAATTTCATATCAACTTGATATAAGCTAAAATCATGTGAGAAGAGGAAACCTCAGTTAAGAAAATGACTCCATAAGATAGGGCTGCACACAAGCCTGTAGAACATTATCTTACAGCGATTGATAGGGCAGGTCCCAGCCTATTGTGGGTGGTGCCGTCCCAGGGCTGGTGGTCCTAAGATCTATGAGAAAGCAGGATGAGAAAGCCTTGATGCGCACATAGTAAACAGCACTCCTCCATGGCATCTGCATTAGCTCCTGTCTCTCAGTTCCTGTCACAATTGAGTCCCTGCCCTCACTTCCTTCATGTTGAACAGTGATGTGGAAGTATAAGCCAAGTTAACCCTTTCCTCCCCAAGTTGCTTTGGTCATGCTGCTTCATCACAGCAATCGTGACCCTAGGTCAGGGATGGGGGTGGGGAAGAGGGAGACGGATTCCCTTGCCTTGTTTCTATTCATCCTCTTCTCTGGCCTCTTCTTCCTTTTCCTTCTTCCTTCAGTTCACTTTCTTGTTAACTCCTTTTTTTTAAACATTGCCCTTATGTACTTCCTACCTTCATTGACATAACTCCTTGCTAACTTGGTGGATGCTAACTAACTAGTCCATTAAGGCCTACATTTCTCCATTTTGGGCGTGCTAGGCAGGGATTCCAGGATGGCTACAAGTGGGGCCACATTAGGGAGGCTTCTGATATAATACACCCAGTCTAGCCATTTCCTTTTTATTAGTTATATTGATCACCATCCCCAGAGGAAAGACAGAAACCCTGGCACAGATATTTTTCAGAAAAACTTGCAGCTGCCACGAGCTATTTCAAATACTGCTCAAAGATGAAAAGAAAAGGCCAGGACAGCTTCACCATTTGTTTCTTGTCTGACCTATTTCTACCTTCCCTGACTGAATCATTAGCAATGTTCTGGGTTTTTTTTTTTTCTAGACAAATATCCTAGCCACTCCAAAAGTAAAAGTTTCTTTATGAAGATGTTTATTGAATTGAATGGAGGAAGGTTGAAAAGCTAACTGAAGTGAGCCCTAGGGCATCAGGATGCTGTGCAGGGCCACTTTCGGCTGAGCAGAAGTCCAGTCTCTGCAGCAAGCCATCCTTACTCGGCTACCTTTGACGCAGATGCCACAAAGCCTGGTCCTGCATCAGATTCAACTCGCAGCATCCGCTTGTCCAAGAACAGCACTGTGGTCAAGTAAGACCTACCTCTCAGGCCACTTCAAAAGGCGTTAATAATCCACCGTGGTTTCCTACTGAATGAGAAAACTAAAGTTGATATTTCCTTTCACAATTTGGGTTTCTTTTTATCAGTCAGCCAACTAGTATACTCATTGAGGGTTAGACCATGGTCCAAGAGCAACATTAAGCACATGAATGCAGATAAGAAGGCTGGAATACCACCTTTCTGAGATCTACTGCCTGGCCCGGCTCCCTTTCTCCCATCATCTCTCCATATTGTTAGGAAATTAAAGGAGAGGATCTTTACTTACGAAGTCATTCATCAACTGAGAAAGGCAATGCCATCCTGCAATTGCAGCCGTGCTCTGGAAGGCTTAGGTAATATTGAGCAAAGTGGATTTCCCTTTGTACCATTGCAATGACAGTAAGTGCCTACAGAAATGGCTGCTTACCAACTTGGTAATAATGTTTATGAAACATATTGCAGAGTTTGGAAGATGGCCACTAGGTGCATTGCAAAATGTAAAACCTTTTTCCTTTGTGCCTGTCCAATTCATCAGAAAACTGATGGTTATTCCTTAAGGAAGAAGAGGAACTAGTCGTTTGGATGGAGTTACTTATTATAGACTCCTGCAAGGGTCCTGGGCGTAGCAATTATTGATGAGGAAGGATGGGAGTCCTCCAGAGAGCCTGGCCATCAGTGGGAAAGCACTCTGCATATAGCCAGGCTGTTGAATTCCAGCCATGACTGCGAATCCAAGGTGGGGTGCCACAGAGCAGAGATTTATAGCTGTGGTGTTGTACTAAATCACACAATAGCACGCTAGGCAAAACGGCATGGAAAGCTAGTCCCAAGATCAGCAGCACTTCCTACTTATTGAGCAGTCTTAAATACCAGGAAACACACAGGTATAGTCCAGCAGGAAAAGAAAAGTCACCAGGTTTGATCATATTACATACCCAAAACATCAAGATAAATAGATTTTTATCCAGACATTTGGCATCAGATGATTGGAATCCAGTTTCCTCTCTTCTATTCACCAAAGGGGGTGGGCACAGAGAAAGGGTGTATAATACACAATTGTCACCATAGCAGGCAGAGGGACCAATTTTGCCTGTCGTTAGTCCTGCCCCATTACTTAGCGTGTCAGCAGAGGCATCAGGAAGCCAGGCTTTTCCCCCATGTTCCTGGAAGCTGCTTTCCATATAGTGCTCATCCTTCTGACTGTCCTCTCAGAGTGGCAAACTGTCAGACACTACACCCCTGTCACCTGCCCCTAAAGGCAGAATCAAGGGAGTCTCTTCCTAGCATTAAAAAAGACGACCTCTCCCATGCCCCTTCTCTCAAATGCTCATTCCTTCCTCTCATTTGCTAGAGCTTGGTTACAGGTGTTTTCCCTAAGCCAGTCATTGGCCAAGAGACACCAATCTGCATTGGTTGATTTAAGCACAGCGTACCTAGTACCTAAACAACTTTAGAGTTACCTGTGCAAAGAAGACTGGGGAAGGGGAGAGCAAATGGAGAGACCAGCAACTCTGCATGTTGTAAATTTCCCAGGATATTCTCCTGTATGAGTTTGGTGTGGTGGGGTGATATTTTAACAAACTCTTGTATTGTTAATTTTGCCATGGTTGTGACTGTGTAGTCACAGAACCTATCTGAAGAGAGGAAACATCTATGTTGGTTACTGGTTTCAGATTGTTTGGTCCATAGTTGCTTGTGCCCTTGACTTGGGTGGAACATCATGGCTGCTGAGGCCTGCGTCCGAGGAAGGCAGTTCATACATCATTCACAAAAGACATCAGAGAGCACCACAGAAGAGGGCCAGGGACAATGCCTCCAAGAACTTATCCTCGGTGATCTTCCTCCCACCTGGTCTCTTTTTCTAGGGTCTACCATCTCCAAATCAGGACCAGCAGGTGGAATCCAGTGTCTCAGAACACTAACGTTGGACATCATTTCCTTTTTAAACTGTAGCAGCTGTCTTCAACATTCCAAAGAGTGGTTAGAGATTATATAAAGTAAACCAGCCCTTTCATTTTCAAGAACACTTTCTAACCCTTCTGGTCACTTCTTAAGAAAAACTATTGAGAAAATGGGTGCTTGAGTACACAGTGGGGGTGACCCTGAGGAAAGTCTCCCTTCTGAAGTAGAAGAAATAGCCCTGTAGCCACCGGGAGGGCACAGGAGGGACAGGAAAGTCATGGAGCTGGGGACTACTGAGCCTAGATCAGCTTTGCCTTCATACATTGAAAAGCCCTTGTCTAAAGAGGCTTTGAGTATCCAGTAAATTGTAAAGCATATCCCAAAGCCAGCTTTGTATTAGCAGCATCTTCGGTAAAGTGAGAGTCCAGGAATAGGCTGAAAAGAGCAATCTGAAAAGTAATTTCTAAGGAGCAAGAACTCATTGGTCCAGACAGGCAAGCAAATCCAATTAGGTGAGAATCGCTTAGGGCTACGGAGGGTTGGGTAGAAAAGAGAAACTTTGTGATGGCTGCATAACTTCTTAGGGTGATAAAAAAATGTTCTGAAATCAGACAGTGGTTGTCCAAGGTAGTTTCTCTGTCCCTGTGATAAAACATGAGTAAAAAACCACCTGGGGAGGAAGGGTTTATTTCATCTTAAAGCTTAGAATCCATCACTGAGGGAAGTCAGGGCAGTAACTCAAGGCAGGAATTGAAGCAGAGACAATGGAGGAACACTTGCCTTGATCCCCATGGCTCTCTCAGCCTAGTTCCTTATATACCCCAGGACACCTGCCCAAGGGTGTCCTTGGCCTTTCCATGTCAATCATTAATCGTCAAAATGCTCCCAGAGACTTGTGTACAAATCAGTCTGATGGAGACAACTTCTCAGTTGAGGTTCCCTCTTTGCAGATGACTCTAGCCTGTGTCAAGCTGACAAAAACCAACCAGCACTGTGGCAATGATTGTAGAGTTTTATAAATATATTAATACATAATCGTCGAGCGCTTAAAATGAGCGACTTTTTGGGCACCTACCTATTTCGATTGTATTCTAAAGATTTTTTTTTTAATGATCAACGCAGAAGCCATCAGCAGCATTGAGCAATGGAAGAGGGAGAGGGGGGATGTGCCAGGAATCCTGGGAAATCCAATGAAGGGCTGACCTTTTCAAAGTTACAGAAGGTGAAAAGGTGAAGGAGTTATTTTAACTTGAGTCTTAAAGGAGCCATTGATCGAAACGCTGGCTAGCCAGGTATATTGAGTTACAACAGCAATGGAGCCTTTCATCTACTTGGCTTGTCAGAGTGCCTCAACTCTCTCTGGTCACTTACAAGCAGAATTCTCTCTCTCTCTCTCTCTACACACACACACACACACATTTTCTTTAAAAAAAAAACAGTCATTCATTCCCAGCCTCACAGGAAAAAAAAATAAGATGAACAAACTAAAAATCAGTCACTTCTCTTAGACCCATTTGATAACTGAAGACAAAGAGCAAACTGTCACCCCTAACTCTAGAGGACCGTGTGGATGGAGAAAGTTACAGATAAGATCTACCTGAATCAGAAGCCACTAGAGCTATGATTTGTAGAAATACTTAAATGATGATTTTCATAATTTATGGATTAATTTGGCTATCTATGACTATAATGAATAACTAACCGGGGACCACAGCCTCGGGTGCACTCATCCATCCATAGGTTTGACATCCAAAAATTTCACAGCTGGAAATGGGTTGAAAAAGGTCCCCTAGCCTTCAGGTGAAGACTGACTTGTGAGACAGGTCCAGAGCATGTCCCTAACTGATGTGGGAGTGTCGCATATCAATCTGTTGATTTCATTGGTTAAGTAATAAAGGAACTGCTTGGCCCTCATAGGTTAAAACATAGGTGGGAGGAATAAACAGAATAGCATACTGGGAGGAAGAGGAAGAGAGCTCAGACTCAACAGCTCTGCGCTCTGGAGCAGAGAGATCATGCAGCTCTCTCCAGGGCAGACATGCAGCCAGCCACCAGGTCAGACATGCTGAATCTTTCCTGGTAAGACCGGTGCTACACTTTATTAGAGATGGGTTGATCGGGATATCAGAATTAGCAAGTAAGGACTAAAGCTAATGGGCCAAGCAGTGTTTAAATGAATACAGTTTGTGTGTTGTTATTTCGGGCATAAGCTAGCCGAGTGGGCGGCCGGGGTGTTGGGGACGCAGCCCCGCCGCTCCTATTTCAACAGATTGGCGCCCAGACGTGTAGACAACTGGATCCACTGAAAGCCTGAGAAAGCTTGGGAAAGAGTAAAGCGTGTTTTCTCGGTAGCAGCGATTTCTCGGGTCTACTCTGCTTGCTAGAAGCAAGCAAGTGCTCTCACTAAGAGAGGCTTCCTGACTCAGCTTCAGCTGCAAAATCATGCAGCTCTTTTAAAAGGTCCTGCCAAGAAACATTTAAAACGGTGTCGACGAAAACTGAACGCATGCTTTTCGGTTTTCAGCCTTAGCAGGAAAAAAGCTGCACTGTTTAAAAATGCTGGCTTTCTGGGCTGTCCTGCCAGGGCAAACTCTGACTCTTTTATGCAGGCGGTTCGTGTGGTTTGCAAGCACAGGCTGCTGAAGCTGGCTTGCTGGCAGGGACCTTGAAACGCCATAGAGTTGTGGCAGTAAACACGGCTACAGCCAGTACCTCAGCCATGAGGCTGGAAAGCTAAGGAATGAGCTAGATCCAGCTGTCAAAGCCACGGCTTTAGTCCTACTGATATTGCTTGGTAATTTAAAGGCTCGTGTGGTCAGAAAAAGAGAGATATACAGTAAAGAGAGATTCAAAGACAAAGAAAATTTCTAAATGGTTTACAGTGTGTTAAAAATATATGCAAGCTAAAAGTTAAAAGTTCTTAAAAGTAGCAAAAGGAAGAAAGAGGGTAGTTGGGTGTGGTAGTACACACCTTTAATCCCAACATTTGGGAGGCAGAGGGAGATTGACGTCTGTGACTTCAAGGTGTGGTAGCACACGCCTTTAATCCCAGTGCCTAGAAGGCAGAGACAAACAGATCTCTGTGAGTTCAAGGTGTAGTAGTGTATGCCTTTAATCCCAATGCCTGGGAGGCAGAGTCAGGCGGATCTCTGAGAGTTCAAAGACAGCCTGGTCTACAGAGTTATTCTAGGTCAAAGATACAGAGAACCTGTCTCAAAAAGCAAAAAATAAAAGTAAAAATAAACAAAATAGAGGTTAAAATAAAGCACACAAAGATGGAAAATACACAGAGAATTTTGATACTGTATGCTATTATGCTCTCTTTGAATTGTTTGAATGCTGAGGAAGGAGCAACAGCTGCTAAAAGATATTTGTTTATAAATGCTGCTGAACTAATACAACATAGATATTCTGAAAATGCCTTGACTTTGAAATTTGGATCTAAGGACATGATTCTTTGGAAAGGAGTGTCTTATTTTGTTTTCACAGAGGGTGAGAGTCTGGATTGCTTCCATCCCAATGTGGTATGATAGACCACGTCCTCCTGAAGGGTTGCTGTAAAACATCTTCAGAAAATTGCTTCGCTCAACTGCCAACTGAGATGAAACTAGCACACGGGTTATACCGTGAAAGACCTAATTAACGACGCTCCCATTCAGCAGGAAGCAGTTTGGAGAGAAAAAACTGCGCCCATGTTCCCAAATATGGTTTATAAACGTTCCTTTACATTTAAAGGGGGGGAATATGATATAGATATAAATAATTTGCATTAATATAGATTTTGCTTCATTGATAGAGATTTAAGGTCAATTTTGTTATATGTATATGTATTTCTGATCTTGATTAAGGTATTGTGATTGTGTAGTTCACTTAAAAATGTAATGTATATAGGTTGTTAATGGATAATCAATAATAGTCAAGCTTGTAGTCATGTTAAGATTTTCTAGATGTACATAGATATATTTTAGATAGGCATTCTTCATATCTTTCAAAGATTATAGAATATGGCATTTTAAATGTTTTAATAACTTAGGGTTTTTCATGACAATGAGAGACGTCTGCTCCTGGCAGCACCAATCTACTTCAAGAAGAAGATGGGCATCGAAGAGGCACCTTATGGAGTTTGATAGCCATTTGGGCAAGAAACTGCTCTTGCCTGGACTATTGCGTAAACTGGACACAGAGAACCCGCAGAGAGAGGACTACTGAACTTGCCTAAAGGTGAGATGATCTTTCGGGGTTCCTGATTCATGAAAGAGTCTGCAAGACATTCTTCAGGACAAGCAGATAGTGACTGCCTTTGAAATTTCCTGCTTTGTGGAAATGTCTGCTGGAAACTATGGGCCTGTAGGCCGAAGATGGATGCCCCAACAGTACAGAGGAACTTTGGGTGACTGTCCAGGCAGCAAGATGTCTATGTCATTTCTAGAGTTTAAAACTTGCTTTTTTCTTGTTTGCTTAGGTAATATTGTATCTTTCTGGAGTCTTTGATGGAGTTAAGAATAGTTAGCTATAGCTATACTTTCCTTAGTTATGATAAAGATTATTGTAATTTTTACTTGATAACCGTTTTGCTATATGTAATTTTGCCATGTTAAAGTTAAAGCCTTTCCTTTTTTGTTTAAACAGAAAAAGGGGAAGTGATGTGGGAGTGTCACATATCAATCTGTTGATTTCATTGGTTAAGTAATAAAGGAACTGCTTGGCCCTCATAGGTTAAAACATAGGTGGGAGGAATAAACAGAATAGCATACTGGGAGGAAGAGGAAGAGAGCTCAGACTCAACAGCTCTGCGCTCTGGAGCAGAGAGATCATGCAGCTCTCTCCAGGGCAGACATGCAGCCAGCCACCAGGTCAGGCATGCTGAATCTTTCCCGGTAAGACCGGTGCTACACTTTATTAGAGATGGGTTGATCGGGATATCAGAATTAGCAAGTAAGGACTAAAGCTAATGGGCCAAGCAGTATTTAAATGAATACAGTTTGTGTGTTGTTATTTCGGGCATAAGCTAGCCGAGTGGGCGGCCGGGGTGTTGGGGACGCAGCCCCGCCGCTCTTATTTCAACACCTAACAAAGACCTCCTCTCTGGGTACCAAGATGCAGCAGAGCCTCTCCCACCTGGAGGAAGGGCAGGACCTTTATTCCTCCTACATTGAGCCTCGTTAGCTCTCCTGACTCATCTATGGGGAGGGGAGAGGCTAAGAAACAGTTGCAAAGAGAAAAAGTCTAGGGCCATAGGTTCACTAAGACTGGGACTTCATAAGAATGCATATCCAGGACAGGTAATCATCCAAGGTTTAGAAGGATGAAGAAAGGATTGATGAATTGAAGATGGGTAGATGGATGATGGATGGATGGGTAGATGCATGCATCCATCCATGGATGATGGGTGAAGAATGGGTACAAATGACACATTTATATATTACAATAATATTCAGTAATAAAATATTAAATTCTTTTACTTGCAGCACTGTGGATGGAACTGGAGAATACTAAGTTAAATTAAATAAGTCAAGTATAGAAAGACAGTTACCACATGCTCTCACTCAAACGAGCGAGCTGAAAAATGTTGCCTTCATAGAAATAGAGTGTTGAACAGTGATGACTTAGAACCTAGAAAGAAGGGCGGGGGGACTTATATCATATACCACAACACAGTTAGAGGATCGTATGAGTCATCAGTCTAGGGTGGCCATGGCTCACAACTTATATATTGTATAAATAACTAGATGAGAAGAATTTGAACTATCTCTACACAAAGAAATTATAGATATTTATGGGAAAATGTTTTATGTTCTCTTCTATTATTGAGATAAAACACTCTCATCAAAGGGTTTATTTCACATAACACTTCCAGGTCATAGCCCATCATTGAAGGAATTCACGGCAGGAAATGAATGGCAAGAACCTAAAGGTAAGAACCATAGAGGAGTGCTTGTTGCTGGTTCATGTTTTATAGCTTCATTATAGAGCCTGGGACTACCTGTTTAAGAAATGGTGTCACTCACCCCTACAACAATCAATAATCAAGTCACTCCCTCACAGCTATGCCCAAAGACCAATCTGATCTAGCTTCTCCTCTCAGGCTCCACCAAGTTGTCAAAACTAACTAGGGCAAGAAGAAAATGTCATTTACCCTGAAGTGGTCCCTACACACTATTGTAGACTACATCTCTTATTCCCACATCTTATAGTCACACCAGCAGGGATCCATTAAAATGCCTGGACTACAACAGAAAGAGCTGAAGACAACAGACATAACAAATACAGCAGAGGGGTTTGGGGTCTAGCACTATGGTTGCTGCAAACAGGACAGAGCCCAACTTCTAACCCTGTGAATATGACACTTCTCATTTAGATACCTATCTGCTTCAACTCCTATCCTCCAGCATTTTCGATCATCTGACTCTCCACAATAAGAAAATCATTAAATATTGTTGTGTATCTTTTCCCTCCAAATTGAAGCACCCCTCCTAGACAAGTAGCGAAGAGCCTCCCAAATTAAAATTCACAAGGACATTATAAGAGTCATGAGAGTCAATAGTCCCTGAACTTGTGTAAGAAATAAATAATTGCTGGTGAAGAGGAGACTCTTGAGAGGCGTAGCATGTAAGTTGAACAGAGAGCTCTAGCGATACAGCTAGGTGGCCTTTGGTGATGCAACTGTCTTTGAGTCATTCATGTTCCTGTAACCCCTCACTCCTGCTCCATGTAAGACACTCATTAAGTCACTAAACTAGACTTGGGTGGAGTCATTCCCTAGGTTTGTGGTTAGTACCCTATCTGAGATGAATAATATCTGCTCATATCTCCTCAGGGGAAGTCATGGCAACAGGTATGACAAGTGGCAAGAAAAGAAGCAAGTCTAAAGAGACAAAGTAAGCATCTGCATTGGATTAGGATATGTACAACCCAGGCTTTAAAAGTATCTTAGAGGGAATTATAAATAATTATGTTAAGGTCTCTTGCACAAAATGCAGACAGTATGCCAGAACAGATAGATTCTGGAAGCAGCGTGATGGGGAAAACTAAGGGGCAAAAAGAAATGCTAAATATTGATAATAAAAACACATAGCAAGAAAAAATTAGGAATTCCTCATCCATGGGCTAAACTCAGCTAAGGAAATAGTCAGTGAACTTACAGGTGGTTTCATTTAAAAAAATCCTAAACTGATGTTGACTGAGGTTTTTCTTTTTTGCCTGGTTCCCATAGTTGTTAAGTCCGAAAGAAACACACAGAAGTCTACATTAATTATAAAACTGATTGGCCCATTAGCTCAGGCTTCTTATTAACTCTTATAACTTATATTAGCCCATTATTCTTATCTATGTTAGCCACCTAGCTCGGTCCTTTATTCAGTGAGGCAGTCACATTTTGCTTCCTCTGCATCTGGGTCACAACTGCAGAATGAAACTTCCCTCTTCCCAGAATTCTCATTGCTTTGCCTCTACTTTCTGCCTGGTTGCCCCGCCTATACTTCCTGCTTGGCTACTGGCCAATCACCATTTTATTAAAAATACTACAAGCGACAGGATAAAAGATCATTTTCCTACAGCAAACTATGAACTGGGTGTACTGGTGTGTGCTTATAATCCTAGCATTTGAGAAGTGGAGACAGGAAGGTAAGAAGTTTAAGGCCAGCCTCAGCCTCATAAGAACTTGAGTCTAGACTGACCTATATAAAAACTTATCACAGAAAAATAAAAATAAATGACCTCCAGATCAATTAATTATTCTTCTCCAAGTAATCAAATAATGCCCCAAATAAGCAAAAAAAAAAAAACCTTCTGTCAATTAGATTAGGATTCGTGAATTTCACCTGTTGCGTTTATTTTTGTTGTTTTTTTCTGAACATTGCTATCAATGACCTAGAGAAGCAGACAAGGGTGGTTGGTCCCTCTGTAAAATGACTGGTCTTATGGGGGTCCAGGTCGCTGATCAGCTGTTCTCCTTTCTCCAGTTCCATGTATCCACCTTCTTCTCTGTGCAGCTCTGCCATCCTTTTCCTCTGTTTCCAGTTGTCTTATGCCACAAGGATTAGCTGACAGCTAGATAGCATTCAGAGGGAGGAGGCCAGCACCAAGAATGCCAGTCTAACACTTTGTCGTGTTGCAGAGAAGAGTTACAGTGAAGTCACAGGGCAGTGGAAGGAAGGTTTATTCGGTGGTCTTGAGAGTGAAAAATAGCGGAGGGATCTGGAGAGTTGGGTCTGGCCTGTCAGCTTCTCACCAGGGAATGAGCCCCAGTTGCTGACTTGTGACCCTATGACATACTTTCTCCCAGGAATTCTTCAGTGTTGTCATGGTGGGTGTTTTTGCTTTCAAATTTTAGCATTTCTTTTTTATTCGTCCCTGGTCTCCTTCCCTCTGCTTACAGTACCTGTCTTCTCTTATGTTCTGTCTGCTCTTTTCCAGAGAGACCTTAAGTAGAGGCTCTCAAGTTTTGTCTAAATAGTGTGACAGTGACAGAACTTTCTGAATTTTTCTTATCATCATAATCACCTCCAACCTGACTAGACTGTGATGTCAAATATCTGATTAAATAGGCACCTAAGTATTGATATGGGGACATCTTAAATATGTAGTTAGCATTTATAACTAGCAAGTGCTATAGAATATTATTTTAAGATGTGCTAGCCAGGCAGCGATGACACATTCTTTTAATCCCAGCATTTGGGAGGCAGAGGCAGG
This sequence comes from Neodon shergylaensis, assembly GCA_025134845.1. Taxonomy (NCBI): domain Eukaryota; kingdom Metazoa; phylum Chordata; class Mammalia; order Rodentia; family Cricetidae; genus Neodon; species Neodon shergylaensis. The sequence goes on from JABTXL010012406.1 coordinate 11,165,802, forward strand.
CAGATCTCTGAGTTCAAGGCCAGCCTGGTCTACAAGTACTAGTTCCAGGGCAAGCCCCAAAGCTGCCCCTGTCTCAAAATCAATAACAAAAATAAAACAAAAGATGTGTTATATTTTTATGCTGTGCAACATTTGTTTAATGCTGCAAAACGTGTTGCATTCTTTTTCTTTTTCATTACAACACTGTTTGACCAATAGCTTAGGTATATTACTAGATACCTCTTACATCTTAAATTAACCCATTTCTATTAATCTATGTGTCACCATGAGGCTTTGGACTACTGGTAAGGTTCTAGTCTTTCTCCTTCGGCAACTACATTGTGTATGCCTGACTCTGCCTTCTTTCTCCCGGCATTCAGCTTAGTTTTCTCACCTATCTCTATTCTGCCCTGCCATGGGCCAAAGTTTCTTTATTAACTAATGGTAATAAAACATATTCACAGCATACAGAGGGGAATTCCAAATATCTCTCCTTTTCTGTCTAAATAAAAAGGAAGATTTTAACTTTAACATAACAAAATTACATATAACAAAACTGGTATCAAGCAAGAATTAGTTATAATATTTCTTTGTGAGTATAAAGCTTCATATCTAGTTTATCTTTTATCATAACTAAGGAAAACTATATCTGTCTTCAACTCCATCAAAGAACCCAGAAGGATATAATATTACCTAAGTAAACAGGAAATGCATTGTAAGCAACTTCCAAAACTCTAGAATTAACAGAGGCAGCTCTCTGCCTGGAGAGTCCCCCAAAGTTCTTCTGTAATGTTGTAGCATCCATCTTCAACCTATAGGCCCATAGTATTTGGCAGACTTTTCCTGACTCAGCGTTAGCATCAAAAACTGCTTGTCTCCTTTACGAGTTGGCTTCCTGGTTTGTGCTGGCAGCAGGAATGGCTCTGGCTCTTTGGGCAGAGCACTTAAATGAGGTTTGTGAGCAGATGGTGACTTAGACCCACTGCATTCCTGGAGCTGGGGCCTTGAGCATGGCTCACAGAGGCAGTAAGCATACCTCTACCATGTTGGATGGGGCAGAGCCAACAGGCAAAGCTGCAGTGTTAGTCCTAGCCACACCTGCTTAACATTTAAAAAAAATAACTCTCCCAGTCAGAAAATATGTTGCATTCTTTTATGTTACATGTGTTCAACTCTGTGAAGCTGTGTTACTTTGCCTGTCTAAAACACCTGATTGGTCTAATAAAGAGCTGAACAGCCAATAGCTAGGCAGGAGAAAGGATAGGCAGGGCTGTTAAGCAAAGAGAATAGGAGAAATTTTGGGAGAGAGAGATCAAAGATTAAGGAACAAGAAAAGGAAGAGAGAAGAAAAGAAGGGGCCAGTCACCCAGCCAGCCCAGAGTAGGAGTGAAAGTAAGATTACCAAGTAAGAAAAGGAAGGAGCCCAGAGGCAAAAGGTAGATGGGATAATTTTAAAACACTTTCTAAAAATAAACCAAGCTAAGGCATTCATAAGAAAGAACAAACCTCCATGTGTGATTTATTTGGGAGCTGGGTGGTGGGCCCCCCAAGAGAATAAGAACAATAAAACAACCAAGAACAACAAGTAAACTTTGAGTAGAAAAAAATATCTTCCATTAACATGGATAGGCCTCTTCCCATTAGTTTTGAGCCTTAGGAAGAACACTAAGATTTCCAGAAGGCATTCTGCCTTGAGACTTCTGCACAGGAGCCATGCCTGAGTTTGCCACAGATTTCAGACTAGCTACCCCCACAATCATGAATACCTAGATGCCCCCATCTCTCCTATTTATCTAAGGAACTCTAGAAGAATGTTTCATCAAGTTTGTTGGCAAGAAAGGGTTCATCATTCTGCAATATGTGTAAACCCACACTTGTGATCAAAGAGGGATTTTGTTCAGTACAAAACAATTATTCTCTGATGGTATAAAAAGAAATCCCAGGCTTCCTTCAATTTCGTTGCTTTTAATTAATTCTCAGCTTTATATTGGTGTACCAGGACATTGCCCTCTGGCATTCTCATGCCAAAATTAGTGCTTTTTATTTTACTCTTTAAAAAAGCCAGTGTAATTCTGGGCTTTCTTACTTATCCACTCCTGACTTCTGAACCATGGTGGCACTCCTGAAGGCAGCTGCCTGCCTGGAAGAAGCCAGAAAGCAGGAGCAATCAGAGCCACAATTCCGTTTGTTCACCAGACTGCAGAGACCTACCAACGAGCCAAAACATGACTTCTGCTTCTGCTTTTTAGATTGTTGTGACTTTTTTTCTTTTGTAAATGACAGAAAAATATAAGATGCCACTATCTGAGCCTCCCAGGAAGATGCTGACTAACAAGAGTAAGCTCAGTGTCAGGGGCCCTCTCTTGCATTCCCTTTTGGTGGCTGCTCCATTTGTTCTATCTCGATTTCCATTTGTACTGCTATCTCAAATGGGTGGCTTGCTTTCTTCAGTACGAGATGGTATTTTACTTCTTTACAGTTTTCCTCACTGGAAATTCTTTGTTGTTGTTTGTTTTATCATTTTAAATCCAACTGCTAGGGGTAATTTAGGAAGTTCCCAATGGCAGCTGGGAGTGTAGCTCAGTTGGTAGAGATTTGCCAAGCATGCAGGAAGCCCTGGTTTCAGTGTACAGCAGCACAGTAGACTAGGCGTGGCATGCTGATAATCTGAACACCGGGAAGGTCAGAAGGCCAATGCCACTATTGGGAACAGCAAAATGAAATAAAGGTCCCAATGGGTTGGAACTTGCACAACAGTCCCTGTATTCCCCACATGGGAAACAGCTTTCAACTGCCCAACAGCAGCACATAAAGGTGTCTGAAACAAACTCGAACAATCCACCTCTTTACAGATAGGCTCACACTTTATTTTGACAAATATAAGATAGAAAAATATCATAATGCGAATATAGCGGTTGCTCTTTTTGTAACAGAGTTTGGGGTTGCGCAGTATGACTTGGGTTGCTCTCCAAGGCAGCCTGTTTCCCTTCTGACTGTTCTACAGTCAACACTGAATTATATTCCAGACACTGCATTTGCTTGAAAGAGGATTACATGAGGGAAAATGGACTTTTTAAAAAGGTTATAGCATTCAGTAATAAATATTATAAAGCAAGGGACCCAAACAGCCTTTAAGATATATAATTACAAAGAGCCAATTTTAGACTTCATAATCAAAGCTAAGAACACATGTCTTCAAAATAGCTTCAACATTTCCTATTAATATATAATAGAATAATAGAATACTCATTTAAAAAACGAAGAAAGGAAAATTCGAGTAAACACGATATTGCAGATGACCCGAAGAGTAAACAACTCAGTGTATTAATAAATGTCATTTCAACAATATACTCTCTGCCTCGCAGGCAATAAAAACTATAGTTCTGTCATCAGAAATGTACCCCTGAATGTGATCTTTGAACTTATTAAGTGATGTCATCTTGCTACAAGCCTTCTTTGGAAGGGGTGGCTGAGGGACTCTTGGTACATGCAAATATTTGGTTATGATTATAAAGACAAAAAACAAATGTCCAGGAGTCTGAAGCTGAAATCCCATTTTGATTTTGTTAAGCACCTGCACGGTCTCTTCCTTCTGTGGCACCCCAGGCAAAGTCCCACTAGGTAATTAATAAATAATAAATAGGTGCTAATCCATCCCTGCCGGCCCCTTTAGCGTTTGTTGTCTTCTCTTCCCCTGTTCCTCAGAATAAAACTGGAGGCCGGCCCTTAAACGTTATTTCTACCATATAAAATAACCGTATGTACATATGCACATACATGCATGTCTTTTTCAAGGACTGGGTAACTCCTCATTTTCTATCAAATAATCCTTCTTCATATACTTAGTTCCTCTCATTAACCTCCACACTTCCAAGTAAGCGTCCTTTAAGGACTTCCTGCTCCCTTCAGCAGAATGCTCTTCTATGCTTGAGCTCCCAGCCACCAGTGAGACCCCTCTGGGACTGCCCCTTGCCTCTTGCCCACCTTGCTGTATGGAGCCACCTGCCCTTTCTGCACCCTCCGACCCGCTATTTCCACCCTCAACGGGCAGCTCCTCCATAGCAAAAGGTAGCAGGTCCCCACTTGACTGCGGTTCCTCTGCTGCTGCCTGTGATTCCAAATCCTCATAGTTGCTCTGCCTTCTGGTCTCCACGAATTTGGCCACGCAGTAAATAATGGAGCCCAGGGTGTTCACCACGACCCCAGCAATAAACAGAGAGGTGGGCTCCACGTCGCTGAAGGCCACCATGCCCACCGTGATAGTGGCAATGCTCTTCACCACGCCCACGAAGCTGGTGGTCACCGCAGAGTTGATGTAGGTGCAGTGCAGTGTGGTGAAGTTCATGGCACAGCCGATCAGGATGCAGGCCACGAAGATGGAAACCATGGAGGGGTCCTTCCAGCCTGGAAAGGTCCAAGCGTGGATGGAGTCGGTGCTGGCGAATGAGCAGATGACCAGCACAGGGCTGGCGGAGACCGCGATGACATACTGTGCGGTGAGAGGCCCGTGCTCCGTGTCTGCGCTCGCCTTCTGGATCAGCACCAGGTAGGCGGCGTGCACCAACACCGCCAGCACGCCCGTTACGTACCCAACGGGGTCGCCTGTCAGGTCACCAGCTCCTGAGCGCACCAAGACGGTCGAGTCAGCGCGGGAAAGAAAAAGAGAGGAGATAACAGGGTTGGTGCGGGTGGTCATCCACTCCGGGAAGCATGTCGCGTTGGAAAAACATGCTTAGCGTCCCACTTCTGCCCACGAAAATTTCCCCGGTACCCAACAGAAGCCCTTCGTGCCTCCATTACTCTGTCAAAATGCGACAGTCAAGCCCAGTGTCTTCCTTTAGCCAGGATGAAGGTCACCGAGAGCTAAGATGCTCTCGGGGTGGGCGCCTTGGCATCTCTGAACCTGCACGGAGGTCACCTGGGCGGGTGGTTCCTCCACCCCGCCCCGTAGGCACCGGAAGGGAGAGGGAACCCCAGCTAGTGGCCTCACCCCGGGCGGGTTGGGCCCTGGAAAGAGGGTTTCCCCTGCGGCCCGCAGCTGGATCCCGCAGGATCCTCCCGGCTCCTCCCGCACCTGAGCCCCAGGCGGGTCCCTTCTGTCTAGTGCCCGGGTATTCCGAACGAGCCTGGGTCACCCAGGCTTCACTCCCACCTCCTAAGCTTCCCGACCCCGTGTGATCGTGGAAGTTCCCGGCCCCCCTTCCTTCCGGCTCAGTCCGGGGCTGGACTCCAGCTCTAGACTCAGGCGACTGACTCTCCATCCCTCCCGGAGGAAAGGGCTGAACCAGAAAGACCCGGGTGGGGGCGACGCGCTGAGAAAAGGGGCGGGGGGGCGGAAGCCGGGGCACCGGGGGTGAGGGGAGGGCTGATGGGGGAGGCTGGCTGAAGACTGAGGAAAGCTGCGATGTGTCTCAGGAGCAAAGTCCCTTTTGTGAGCCCAAGGACCACTCAAAGCTCCCTGCCTCGCTCTGCCTCAGTCTCCCCGTCTGGCAGTGAGGGGCGATGCACCGAGTGGTCCCCGCTATCTCTACCGGGAGGGGAGGGTGGACCGGGGGTTGGCGCGGGTCCCGCTCACCTGCCAGGGCGGCGCCGCAGGTGGTGATGAGCACGGCCGCCAGCACCCCTGGCGAGGGCGCGCCGTTCTTGAGCACCAGCACGCCTATGAGCATGGTGACTAGGGGCAGGCAGCGCTTGAAGACTACGTACATGGGCAGGCTGAGGCCACGCAGCGACCAGAGAGTGAGGCTGGACTGCAGCGTGGAGAGCACCGCGACCCCCGCGAAGGAGCGAGCCAGGCTCAGGCCGAAGGGGGGCACGGCGATAAGCCCCAGGCGCCGCAGCAGCTCCAGGCTCAGCGCCGCGGTGGAGCTGGTCAGGCACTGCACCAGGGTCAGGAAGGTGAACTGGTAGCGGCTGATGAGGAACTTGAGCAGGATGTTGAGCGAGCCGGAGAAGACCCCGTGCGCGATAGCCACTGAGATGCCCAGCACTCGGCCCCGGCACAGTTGCCGCATCGCGCCGGCCTCGCCGCACTCGCCCGTGGCGGAGCTCCGGACTGGCGGGAGGGTAGCGGAGAAGCGCGAAGCGAGGGCGGCGGGGGCGCGGAGTCGGCGGCGGGGCTAAGCGAAGGGCAGGGAGTGTGGGCTAGGTTGCCCGGGGCAGCTCCAGCCGGGCGTCCTCGCAGCTCGGCGGCTCCGCGTGCGACTGCCCCGCAGCTCCCGGGAGGCGGGGGCGGGGGACTCCGAAAAGTGCCAAGGGTGGGGGACGGGTCTGCGAGGAGTGGCGGGAATCCTAAGGACCGCGACTTGGAAGTAGGTGAGGAGCGGCGATGAGACGTGTCCCGCGCGGTTCCCGGATCAGGCTGGGCTCTCTGCGGAGTGCGGTCTGGCGACTGGTCCACTGGGCCGGCTGCCCTGGGGTTGGATGAATCTGAGCCCCTTGGGCTCCCAGCGCCCACCTGGGTAGGCTGTCGGGGTGCGGCTCCTCTTTCCCTCCCACAGTGGCAGAGCAGTGGGGTGCGGGCTGGGGGATCCCCTGCACAGCTAAAGACGGTATTAGAAACAACAGCGCCCCAGCATTGAACATCGTTCATTGGTCGCAACAAGTGACGGCGCCCCCAGCCCGGTGGCCCGCGAGTTGCAGCGGATTTTCCACCCACGGTCTCTCCCAGCGATGCACGGGAAATAGACACGTCGGTGCTGAAGGGCGGCGGGAGGGGGGCCCTGACACTCAAGATCCCAGCGCCTTGAAAGAACCCGCTGCCGGGAATGCTTTGTAGCCCGGAGGTTGACCTTTTCTGGTGCCAGGCGAAGAGCTTGGAGTCTGCAGCCCTCGCAGCAAAGGTCCTGGGATCGTGCATGGCCCTGCGGGAGCTTTCTCATAAATGATGGCGTCTCGGCAGGGGATCATGGAAGTGGAGGGACACATTTAATTTAGGCAAAGAGACAAAATGGGCCAAACAGCAGAAACTGGGATTGGGGCGGGGAGGATGGGGACAGTACTAGTAGTGGAGGAGCTTGGAAGGGAAGCAGCCCCAGGGGTAGAGGGGTAGCGCCAGAGGCGTGCTAAAGGGGATAAAGTAGGTGGGTGCGGCAGCGATGAACCTCAGACTCTCCACCCTGTCGGGAGTTTCCGTAGAAATGGTTTTTGCATCCCAGGGAACCGTCTGCAGCCTGCTAGACAGTCACGGGCAACTTTGGGGAGTAGGATGGTGTGGGTGCCGCTTTCTCTGGCCAGGAAGTACACCAATGGCCTTCAGTACTTGTGAAAGGTGCCTGTGTTCCTTTCCCCCTGGGAAATCTACTTTTCTTTTTGTGACCCTCCCTACTCCCACCCCAAACCAATGAGACTTTGATCTGAATTCACTTGCTGGGAAGTTATGCTCTGACCCACAGCGAACTCAGCAGGAACACAGCCGCTAGCTTGGCTTCTCTAAGCGACAGGCTAGTTCTCCCAATGTATAGCCAAGGCCAGGCTGTGGCTGGGAGTTCGAGATCTTCGCATTGCGCCCCTTTCAGTCAGTGGGGTCTGCTCTCTTAGCCACCGGGATTTCAAACTCATAACCTTTAAGCACCGCACCTCCTTGCCTGGACACATGGGATATACATATTTCCTCAAAATCTAGTATCTCTTTTTATACACGTCTATGCTGAACCCGATAGTAGAATACAGATGTAGAAACTGATTATTATTTCATCGTGGGGGAAAATCGTTAGAGCAGGAATCCCAGCATCACTGCAGTTCCTTGTCCGGGCCAGTTTTGTGGTGTGGGTGCTTTGTGGGGAGAGCCCACCATCTCAGCCAGCCCTCAGGCTCTGGCTAGCTAGTGCCCAGTGTCTGGTACAGCCAGCCACCTGCCTGTCCCTGACAGGTGTGCACTCAGGAGAGTCTGGGCCCCCACAGAGCTGACTTTGCAGGAATAAGTCCCAGATGCATTGTACTGAACGCTTCCTGTTCCCCGGGGAACTCTTCGTTTTTATTACTGTAAGCTGTGGTTACACACTATTAGCTACTTAAGAGACTCTGGTTTTCAAGGGTTTAGGAAATAACGAAGGCTGAAACAGCCGTACAAATTATGTGTATGCGTTAAAGGTATATTCAAAATACGCAGAGAACAGAGATCAAGACTAAACGTGAACTTCTTTTGTTTTTTAAGGTTTTCAATAGGCGATTTTTCTCTGGACCACTCCAATCACAGGGCTGCTGCTGCAAGACATCCTATTATAAGCGAATATTATAAAGAAGTGGTTGTACAGACCTAGTTTTGAAATGATTCATTTCTGCCAGCAATTATAATTGCTTCCATTTGTGAGCCTAACATTAGGTGGAGGATCGGGGGCTGACTCAGCTACCTTACCCTTCTCATTTAGGCAAGACTATTTAGCTTAATATTTCTGGTCTCCAGGGTATGAAGCAGCAGATTTTCTCAGCTGTATTAGATATGGTTTTCTAGTAGGACCTAACAAATGAACCCCATCTCCAACAAAATTAGTCACTAGATAAATTCCTAAAGAAAATCAAGAAAAGGGTAAACACCATAGTATATTTAGCAAGATCAGCTGAACCAGAATTTGAATAGGAGGTCACAAAGCCATTTGACCAATTGGCATCAAGTTACCAGAGGTCTAGACACAAGCTCTTTATCTTTAGAGCTACTCAATAAATATTAGTGGCATAAAATCAATCTTTAAGTTCATTCATTCAACAAACGTAGTAGGCAAATATTCTGTGCTGGGCAGTCTGTTAGGCGGAGGACTGGAGGGCGAGCACTCAGCTGGTCCCTGGGGAGCCACACGTGGGGGAGGGGCAGCACCAGGATGATGAGGCAGGAGGGGAATCTTGCAGCAGGAGACTGGGACCCAGGAAGGCAATTATATCAGCTTGACAGGGAGCAGAGAAGGCTTTCTGAAGAAAGACAAATGGTTGTAAAGAAATTTACTTTACCATTTTTAATTATAAATGTGGCTCCTGCTCATTCATTGTCGTTCAGACAAAGGAAACAAGCTATAAATAACAAGAAAACGGTGTCCTCAGTGCTCGCCACCCTCCACCCTACCATGGCTCACAGTTGACTGCCCTGCAGTCATTTGTATATGTAATCGCATACAAATCCTTCTTTAAAAAGTAAAATTGGGGAGCTGGGTGGTGGTGGCACACGCCTTTAATCCCAACACTCGAGAGGCAGAGACGGTGGATCACTGAAAGTTCGAGGCCAGTCTACAGAGTGAGCTCCAGGAAGGCTCCAAAACTACAGAGAAACCCTGTCTCAAAAAAAAAGATAAAAATTAAAATTGGGAAATTGGGAGACCATTCATTTGCACATACTGTTTGTCATTTTTAAAAGACTTCTTCACTGAACTGTGGTTGGTCTTGGTGACATACACAACATGACAGGAATGAGTATGTCACTCCGGAGGCTTTGATCTTGGACTTCTCTTGACCACTTCTGGGGAGTGAGTGTCCTCTTATATGAACAGCTCACACAGCCTGTGAGGAGTCCACATGGCGACCGGAGTCCAATTTCAGATTCTCATGGTTGAGTGGTGAGCAGCTTATAGACTGAGCCATTATCAAAGAAACTCTTAAATCTTTTCTCTCTCCCCTCTTCTTCCTTTTCCCCTTCCCTCCTCCTCTTCTTCCCTTTCTTCCTTATACTAGGAACTGAACTTAGAGTCTCACACATACCAGGCAAGTGCGTCACCACAGAGCCATATCACCAGCCCTATGGAAAAAGCTTTCTCTCTAGACAGGATTCAGGTTTTATGAAACGCTGATGTGATATGGATGGACCTTTATACTTCTTCCAGGACATTCTGAGAATACTGGAGGTGGAACAGCAGGGTCACAGGGGAACTCACAATATTGACTTGTTGACAGATTGCTTACCAGATCAGTGTATAACCACACTCTCAGTTTTACCGGCATTGGATTTTATCAGTATGTTAAATGCCCGTCAAAGCAATATGTAGAAAAGTGAGCAAGATCTCACTTTCATTACTATTTCCTTATCATCGGCGAAGAACAGTCAAACATTTTGAAGGATATCCAACATTCTTCCTACTCCCATGAACTCTCCATTCATATCTTCTGTCTACTTTTGTGTTTTGTTGTCTAGCAATTTTTTTAAAGATTCATTATTTTTACTTATGTGTAATTGTGTATGTTAATGCCATGTGTGTCTGGGTGCCTGGGAGGTCAGGTGTTAGATCTCCTGGGATTGGAGTTACAAGCAGTTATCTCAAAGTGGGTGCTAAGAACCAAACATAGGTTCTCTGGAAGAGAAAGAAGGGTTATTAACTGCTGAGCCATCTCCCCAGCCCTGGTTTCCAGAACTTATAAAGAACATTTAAAAATCACTAGACAAGGGATGGGGAGATGGCTCAGTCACTGAACCATGATCATGGGGAACTGAGTTTGGATCCCAGAACCCATACGAATATAGTAAGATGTGGTGGTACACACGTGTAATCATAGCATTGAGGAGGTGGATACTCACCCAGGTGATGTCCTGACCTCCCCAGTCAACCAACCTGGCCTTATCATTGAGTTCAGTGCCAGTGAGAGACCCCATCAAATACCAAGGTGGGAGTTGTCCTTTGCCTGAACATACAGGTGCACCGGCAGGAACATGAACATGAATACACACACACACACACACACGTACACTAATAAACTCTGGCTATTAGCTAACAGGGGCTAATGCATCCTTTAAAGTATATCCTTTGTTATGCCCTCTCTCCATTAGCTCTACTAACCGTGTGTTTGCTATTTTAGAATTTGCTGTCAATCTTTTTCTTTAGTCATGTCATCTAACTTTTAAAATGAGTAAGAACTTGCCAAGCCAAAGGCAGAAGACCTAAGGTACACAGACTAGCTTGAGCAAAGATAGAATTGAATACTTGCATGACTTCCATGGACTTTGTGAACATGCCGGTGGTGCTGGAGGAGCCGTGCTACAGGCAGCCACTGGGACGGAGCTGTCCAGTTAGTGGAACTGAACTGTTTCTAGTAGGCAATCCTACTTGCAGAGAAAGGCTTACCACTGAGACTGAGATGCTTCGGCTACATTTTAGACCAGCCTTTGGCAGCAGCACAGAGGAGGGTGGCTATGGAGGTACAGAACTAGAAACATAGTAGCTACTTAGAGACTGGTGACAACTGTTCAGAGAGACTGGGGTGATGGTGCTTGATTTGAGGAGTAAAGGGACAGGACACAGAGTGATCTGTTCAGTGTGTGTGTGTGTGTGTGTGTGTGTGTGTGTGTGTGTGTGTGTGT
>JABTXL010012406.1:11177065-11211267 GCA_025134845.1 Neodon shergylaensis
GTGTGTGTGTGTGTGTGTGTGTGTGTGTGTGTGTGTGTGTGTGTGTAGGGGGCCGAGGAGTTTGAATGTAGGTCTTTAGCTGACCTAAACTCATGTTTAACTTGACTCTTCCTTGGCAACTAATGAGAAAGCACACACAGGAGGAAGCTGCTGGTGTAGTGAGCAAGATGATTTTGGCTGGAAGAAAACGGATTCACAGGCTCATGAGAGAACATGCAGAGGAAGGCAGGAGGCAACCAGTATTCCGTTCATATGTACAAAAGTTTCAAAAACACTTTTAAGGAGATTGGTGCATCTAAGAAGAGATCTGTTGGTAAGAAAGCACTAAGGGTTCATCTCTGGAAAAGCCAAAATACTAAGGGATTCAGTGAAGAAGTGTGAAAGACAAAGGCAGTGTGATCTAGAGTGAAGATGGTGACCAAAGGGTCACCCAAGCTCAACTTCATCGCCATTTAGGCTGGAAAATGTAATTTTGTTAGTCCTCTCAATATGGTGACAAGCTAGTCACCAGAGCGCACATCTTGATTCTTAGCCATAAAACTCATCTTATTAGAAAGGCAGTCATGTGGCAGGGGCAAAGGTTTGGAGTCTGCTACGCAAGATTTCAGTTCAGTTTATTACTTGTTGTCTCTTGTGACTCCAGACACCCTGGCTTCCTTGCCTAGAAAGCAGCATGGCACTGGGCAGGTAAGTAATAAAGATTAAGAAGGAATACCTTTAATCCTAGCACTCAGGAGGCAGAGACAGGTAGGACTCTCTAAGTCCAAGACCAGTCTGGTCACACAGTGAACTCCGGGACAGCCAGAGCTACATTGTGAGACCCCGTCTCAAACAAAACAACACAACACAAAACAAAACAAAACAAAACAAAACAAAACAAAAAGGACTGCATACATGGAGCATGTCACACACTGCCCTGGTGGTAGATGGGTCATGTGGTCCTTCACAGCAAGTGCAGGGGTAGTCTGGAAAGCAGGTAGGATGGATGCCAGGTGATCAGGACAGCTGTGCTGATTTCTTCCAGGAATGACTTCATCCAAAAGCTTCTGAATTCATGAGCTACCAAGGTTTCAAAAAGCATGCCCCTTCACTTTTAGAGCAGAATCCAGCTGGACCCCTTTTCATCTTTCAATACTAGCTTGAGAACCAACTGGTTAATACTTACTCATAGACAGATGCCAAGAGCCAGAGCTATGTACCAGAGAGTAAGAGCATAAACAGCCCTCACATGTTGTAAGGAGGCTGCTAGTTAGTCCCCAGCCACTTAAACCAGAAACAATCACACAGAAATTGTATTAATTAAATCACTGCTTGGCCCATTAGCTCTAGCTTCTTATTGGCTAACTCTTATATCTTAATTTAACCCATGTCTAGTAATCTGTGTACTGCCACATAGCTGTGGCTTACTGGATAAAGTTCCGGAGTTTGTTTCGGCAGGGCAACATGGCTTCTGACTCCTTTCTCCCAGCATTCAGTTTAGTTTTCCCCACCTACCTAAGTTCTACCCTATCAACAGGCCAAGGCAGTTTCTTTATTAACCAATGGTATTCACAGCATACAGAGGTGAATCACACATCACTCACATCCCTGAACACAGGGAAAATGGATCAAGAGATGCTAGGGAATTTTGTTGTCCTTGTGTTTTGTTTTGTTTTTGAAACAGGGTCTCACTTTGCAGTCCTGGTGCCTCAAACTCACTGTATAGCCCAGGCAGCAAGCTCCTCTTGCTGCACCCTTTCGGGTGCTAGAATTATAGGCATGCATCATCACACTTGGCAAACTTTTTTTTTTTTTAAAAAAAAGAGCTTTTGGTTTTGTTATTTGATAGTTTCATATTTGAATACTGTGCATTCTGATTATTATAACCCCCTCCAATTTCTCTCTCACCTCTGTTAGTCTTCCTCCCTATTACACTCCTTCCTACATTCATGACTTTTGTTTCTGAGATCCACTGAGTTTGTCTAATCAAGAATTTGGAACCATCTGACGAAGCCTGTTTGAATCTTCAGTGGGTACTAAAGAAATGACTGTCTCTCCCCTAGAACATACTAGAAGCTAGTAGTTGAGCAGAGAGGGGAAAAAAGTTAGCCTTCATTTTATTTATTATTGTTGTTGTTGTTGTTGTTGTTTTGAGACAGGGTTTCGCTGCGTAGCCCCTGGTTGTCCTGGAATTCAACTCTGTAGACCAGGCTGGCCTCAAACTCAGAGATCCACCTGCCTCTGCCTCCTAAGTGCCCAGATTAAGGGTGTGAGCCACCACCACCTAGCTTTTAAATCTTAAGGTTTGTGTTTCAAAAGATGCATGGTATATTCTTACAATAATCTTTCATATTCAAAGAAAAAAAATAATTTCATTTCATTTAAATACGATCTGGGTTTACTACAGGTTCTACCAACACAGAATAACCACCATGGGCCCATTTTTGTTGAGACACACCTTGGTGAGATACTATTAGTTCCCATGGAGGGCAACTGTATGCAACTCTGAGGACACAATTGGAAGGAAGAGCTGAGTGCCCTGCTCACTACTGTCCACTGCAAAAGGAACTAGTAGTATTTCTGATTCGGGATCCAAGACAACAGGTGTCCTTGCCGTGACATGATCCATTCATTTAAACAAATATACTCTGAGTGTCTTCTACATGCCAGGCCTGGTGATAAGACAGTCTGGGTCTTCAGACCATGGACACTGAGCTGCATGACTGATCATGCTTCTCACTTACGAAGTTGGAAACCTTAGAAGCAAGTCTTTGGTCCAGTCAGTAGCAGCTTACAGAACTCTGGTTTGCATTTCCCAACCCTGTTCTGGCTCTACTTTGTCTAATGTTCTACTTCTAAATTTATGCTGTTTTGTTTTGTGTCTTAAGCTGTCTTCATCTTATGTTTTCTGGAATAAGACATAAATTTGTATGGCATATACACTGGGATTCATTTTTGTTCTGATTTTTACAAGTATATTTTGTTCTTAAAATTAGGATATCCAGTTTTCCTAGCACCACTTATTAAAGACGCTCTTTCCTCCAGTGTGTATTTTTGGAATATTTGTTAAATCTCAGATGGCTGCAATTATAGGCACTCATGTTTGGGTGTTCTATGAATCTATGTGTCTGTTTTTGCACCAGTACCATGCTGTCTTTTTATTTACTATAGCTCTGCAATATAGCTTGGAATCTGGTATGGTAATCCCTCCAGCACTGTTGTTTTTGCTCACGATTGCCTTGGCTACCCTATAAACTTGAATTGTTTGTTTTTTATTGTTTTTTTTTTTCTCTTTCTGTGAAGACTGTCACAGGGACTTTGACTAGGATTGAGTTCAATCTGTAAACGGCTTTTGGTAGGATGGTCATCTTCACAATATTGACTCTACCAATCCACGAGCCCGGGGGATCTTCTCATCTAATTCAAGGGCTGATGAGCTAGCTCGGAGAGTTAAGGTGCTGGCCACCCAGTCTGACAATCTGACTTCCATCAAGACCTACATGGTGAAAGCTAAGAACCTACTCCTGAAAGTTGTCCTGTGACTGCCACACTAATATGGCAACCATGTATACAATACATTCATACTCAAAATAAATATTTATTAAAATTAATATTCTCAAAGGCTTAAGAATCAGAATTTCTGCCATTTCTATAAAGCATATTTGACATATAAAATACAAGCTATGCAAAATGTTTTGTTTTACTAACTTTCACTCTAAGCTTTTCCAACCACATTTGTCATTTCTTCATTAAGGGAGGTAGCCAGGAGGGTTTAGAGCATAATTTAAAGCCACTTTAACGTGCATTAACTAGAAGACTTAGTAGGACCAGGGCATGGCGGGGGTGGGTGGGGGAGAGAGAGATAAGGGATGAACAAGGTCTCATTAGGTAGTTCAAGCTGGCCTGAGACTTGCAATCCTCCTGCCTCAGCTCTCCAAGGCCTGGGATTATAGGTGTGTGCTGCCACACCTGGCTAAAAGTTCTGATAGCGAATAAGTGGGAAGACAAAAAAAAAATGTCATGGGTACAGTGCCTAAAAGGATTTAAATACAAATTTAAAAGTCATCTGCTAACTCATGACACTCTACAGCTTACAGCACAGCACCATCCTGAGAGAACTCCCTCTGAGTGTATGCCAGACACATGGTAGATGCTCAATAGACAACTGCCAAATAATGTAAACCTACATAGAGATCACATGTAAACATAAGCTACATCTACATTAAATACAAGAATATATCCACATACACAACACAGCTTTAAAAGGCAACCATATTAGGATGTCACAAAATGATACACAATCAAGAAATGCAGTTTATTTTGATTTTTATCAATAAGGATAGTTATATTTTACATTCAAAATGAAATATATTACTGTCCATGTAATCTACTAACCTCCCCTATTTTTGTCCATTTTACAATACAGAGATAACATTTTAATAGACATTACAATATATGTCATAACAATAATTATTCTTCAGGATTACAGAAAATATGGCTTATGTCTTACAATATAATACAATGTCTTTATCAGCTGCCTTAAAACTGATTTCAATGCAAGTTTGAAAATTCTGAAATCTCAGAATCTATAAAGGCCTGCTTTCTATGCTATCGGTAGTTAATGTTTTGTTGTTACGTAGTTCATCGGTAAATATCCCAGTTCAGACTAGGGCAGCATATCTTAGCCAGGAACCGTGAGACAAACAGGGTTATAGATCTTTATGGTTTCATCCCAGGAGCAGTCAGCCACCTACAAAACACAAGCACAGTCAGGAAAACATGCAGGTGCACAGACTGAAAGCCGCAGCAGATGTCAGCCCCGGTCACTTAGCATGTGTGTCACTACTAGTAATCATTATTTTAAATAAAATACACAGGGATCTGTTTCTGATTGAAAGTTAGTTCTCTTTTAAAAACATGTTTTGGGGACTGTTTCCAAATGATTGAAGCTGCCTGTGCATCCCCTTCTTCACTAGAGAGCTATATAATTCCTTGCCTCCTGAGACAATGTTCAAAGATGTACTCCTAGCCTGAGAAATGAGACTATTTGCTCAACAGACAGTTTAATGTTTTTCTGACAGCACAGACATAGGGAGAGAGCAATAAGGCATGATGGAACAATATCTTTCCAGAAAGATCCGAATACATGCCGGAAGGTATAAGCTGGTGTGGGTACGCGTGACAAAATGTCTCATGTGAGGTTAGTCTGGAACACACTCTAGAAGCCTTCACAGAGCCGTGGCATTCCAACTGAAGGCCCAGAGCTGAAGCCAGTGCTTAAAACCTGCTAAAAAACAGTCCCTCAAAAAGGGCAAATTGTCAATCATTACTTGCCTAACCTTAAAGTCAGATCTGACACTGTAGGATACAAATATTAATTTACTCCTAGGTACATGTTTTCAAATGTTGAGACCCTCAGGCGAACAACAACTATATCACAAAGATTTTGAAAATGAGGATTTGAATATAGAATATCTATAAATTGTGTTTCTGAATCCCAATCCATTCCTCTTCAATTCAATTTCTTACTTAATCATGATTTATAATAATTAAAAAATGTCAAGGCCACTGAATTAACAAATGTTCTTAAGACTAAACTTGAATAGTAGTATAAGAAAAATAAAAACTTTAATGATAAAAGATTATATAGTCATTCAAATTAATGCAAATAAGTATGGCATTCCTCTGTCATTTACTAAGTTCTACAAATTAAAACACGTTTATAATAAATATAAGGTTTAAAAATCCAGTATTTACTGAGAAGCACAGCCCCCGAGTCTCCATGGTGGTGCAGTGGCCTCTTGGAGAGCTTCCCATGAGTTATCATCAATACCAGATGGCTGCTGAGCACTGCTTCCCTCTAACCCAAGGCCTGCAGTCAATAAAGGGCTGGTTATCTTAGTACTTCATAGCACCCATCTATGGTCAACCTAAACAGCATGTTAAAACTGCTCATAATAAAGGCTGACAAAAAGACAAACAAAGATTTCTAAAGTAAAAACCATTATTGAAGGGTGGGACAGCTAAACCCATTTGAGGGGTGGTATGGAAACTTAATATAGTAGAAGCTTCCTATAATATATACATACATATACACACATACATACACATATACATACATACATGAAGATAATCTAAATGAAACTGCCAAATAATGGGGAAGACAGAGCCTCGACAAGACATCTCTCATGACCAAAATTCCAGTATCAGGAATGGGTAAAGTCTAAATGAGTTCTTATCCCAAGACCTCTCATGGAAACCCCCAACCCTGACTACAGTCAAGGCTATTGGTGCTCTCCACAAACTGACAGCAAGGCCTTATTACTGATGACAACATCTACACAACTCACTGAACATGGAGAAGTCAAGCTGGTGGCTACAGAGAGCCTTCAGCTTTACATTCTAGCATCTTTGGTACAGGAAGGTACTCTGCATGCTACCAAAAGAGAAATACAAACACCTGTTGGAAGAAGGCTGCTCATTCATTTCCCAGCTGCCCAGACCAGAAATAATGACATAGAAACTCTATTATTTGAAATATTGTTTGGCTAACAGCTTAAGCTTATTTCTAGCTAGCTCTATACCCTAAACTATCCCATCTCCAGTAAGTCTATAAGAGTGACCTGCCTGCAAGAGATGCTGGTGTAATAACAGCAGAAAACTGTTGTAATAAGAGCTCGACAGCTCTGCTCTCTGGAGCAGAGACGCCATGCTCAGCTCTTCTGGGTAGACTTGACAGCTCTGCTCTCTGGAGCAGAGACGCCAGGCTCCTCTCTCCCAGGAAGCTCCGACCCAGGATGGACGTAGGCTAGAATCTTCCCAGTAAGCGCACCTTGGGGTGCTTACACACACTATTAGAAATGGGCTAGTCCAGGTGCGAGAGTTAGCCGAGAAGAGGCTGGATAAAATGGGCAAGCAGTGTTTAAATGAATACAATTTGTGTGTTGTTATTTCGGGCATAAGCTAGCCGAGCAGGCAGCCGGGGTGCTGGGGACGCAGCCCCGCCGCTCTTATTACAACAGAAAACATGTAGGAATAACCAACTATCTGATTTAAGGCCCACTCCACGAGATGGCTCCCCATACCCACTGAGATTAGATAGGCCAAGGACCTAGGGAAACCAAACTCTACTGTTCTGCTACAGGGACATAGAAATAAAAAGACTCCTAATGGCATTCTGCTATACTCATAGATCAGTGCCATCATCAGAGAAGCTTCCTCCTGCAGCACATGGGAACAAATACAGAGACCCACAGCCAGACATTATGCAGAGAGTGAGAGATTCAAGAACACTCTGTCCTAAAAGGGATCAAATCCTTCCCCTCAAGGCTCAAGGAATGGCAGAAGAGAAGGAGAGAGTGCAAGAGTCAGAGGGGATGGAGGAGACTGAGGAATCGAGGCCTTCTGGACAGCAGCGCTGGTGCGCACATAAACACCCAGAGACTGGGGCAGTGTGCACAGGGCCTGCACAGGTCTACATCAGATGGGGCCTTAGAGCCGCTCCCATTACCCTAGCCTTGTTCTCAGGTGGGGCCCTGGGAACAGCATCACTTGGGGTTGACACACAGCTTAGAGTTTTCAAACCCAAGTCCTTAACAGATTTCAAACATTAGGAAGAGAAACATGCTGTGTATACATTCTGGAGGCAGGGATCAATAATTTTAAGATTCTAACTCCTGATCTCAAAACTGTAAATGAAGAGTACTTTCCAGCTGTGTGGGAACGTCCTCTGCAGAAATACATAGCTAATATGCAGCTGGGACTGAAACCTCAGACACAGAGCACAGTGGGTGACAATTTCCTTAACTGAGTTTTTGGCACTTAAGTAAGACATAGTTTTTTTGAGAGAACTTTATTTGTAGAAACTTTTTGTTGTTGACTAAAAGAAACTCAAATTTAGGGATTAGCTCACATCTTTAATGATACCTCTCTGCACTCAGGATGTGGATGCAAGAGATCAGGAGTTCAAGGTCATCCTCAGCTACCTACTGAGCTCAGGTCCAACTCTCAGGCTACGCAAGACTTTGTTTCACATAAAACAAAAACAAACTGTCAAAGTATGTATCTCCTCTCCAACAACTACCAATTTTGTCAGAATTATTTAATAGATACTTAGGGAAGAATTCTCTTCCATCTTTGATGAAAAGGTAGCAGTGGATATCCTGATGTAATGGCAAACAATATATGCAATATTTTCATTTAAAATCTAAGTTTGATAAGGAAGAGAGTTGTAATCCCAGAGGCAGAATTGTGAATCTGGTGGTGTTCCGGTATAGTACAGCCAGGCTCTGTCTTTTTTTTAAAAAAAAAAAAAAGATGAAGCATGAACTGTCTTTAGAACCACCCCCAGCCCCCCACAAAAGCACTCCTAAAACCCAGGTCTGCGTCTTCCTCCTATTCTGCATAAGCTAAATCCAGTACTGGTACTCAAAGACATGGGGCGACACTACCAACTATTTAAGCTATAGTACCAATTGTTACTAACAATAATTTATAACAAGTTAATGTTGCTATTTATCTTATCTGAGGTTTATTATGTAATACTATTAGAATCTGTTGGGGTCTAACTGGCCTGTGGTGATTTGTATATTAGCCCACAGTGCCAAGTAAAATATATAACAAGTTAGCAAACTCCAAACTAACAAAAAGCAAAATCTGCTCTTGAGGAAACAGCAGCTTCAGACAGGGTGAGCACACCGGGAGACTTGCACAGTATACTTTGTGTTGGCCAGAGACACAGGAACATGCTGGAGGACTGATGAGTTTCTAACAGTGTTCATGGATAGGGATAAACTTTTTAAGCTTTTCTTAACGTGGGAGGCAGAAAGCACACGTAGGTGTCTACTGAGCCAGGGACAGTGGGAAAAGAGAAATGTCTGGTCAGGGGATAAGGAAGACTGAAGGAAGAGCCAAACCTCCAAAAGCTCCAGCTCCAAGTCAGCAACTAATTTTCTGACAAAAACCTTAACTTCTGGACATGAGGCTTTTCCCCCCCTTCTTCTGAATATGCTCCAGGGTTTGCCAGGGGCTGGCACATGGCATATCTCCCTCTGACCCACTTTCCTTACAGGGTAAGTATCTGTGGGTGCTCAAGGGCAAGAGCCTCAGGTTCCACAGCTTCCTCCCAGGCGCCCCAAGTGGAAATGTATTCTTTAACTCACACCTTTGCGCTTGTGGATTTTAACCTAAGCCCCACATACAGAAGAACTTGGAACTGACATGTCAACATTAGAGGTAAAATGATGATCTGTCAAAATGCTACTTTTTTGTACTTACTGTAAAATTTGAAGAAAATTAATCCATTTCCATTCTTTTCAAAACCTGCAACCTCCCAAGGTAGTGAAAATGATTTAAAGGGTTTACGATCTATGCCATGTAAGTTCCACCGTAATGATCTCATTTTCACTTTTATGCATTAAAGCAGGCATTCCTAATTTTAAAAATGTTTCTATAGAAGTAAGAAATACCCACTATTGTACTAAATGGTCAATTTCTTTAGAACATCAAATGAAACATTATTGAAAAACTGAATGGAAATTAATTTTTCATCATTACTAGCTAAATATGGCAATGGCATATACATTACAACACCACTAGCGATAGAATGCTTAAGATCAATGATATAGATAAATATTTCAGCACTTCCTGTGTGCTAATGAGGAAACATGCTACACAGACCCAAAGTGAAACAAATGTGTTCAATAAAGAGTTCATGACAAAGACTCATCTTTAGTAGATCAAATAAAATATCAGAGAGCAGGGCTACCTCACTTAACAGAACGAACTATTCTTTCAGAGGGTTAGAGCAGCACCACTGAGCAGCTCACCACCATCTGAAACTGCGGTCTCAAGTGATCAGACACCCTCTTCTGGTCTCGGTGGGCACCATGCACACATGTGGTACACAGATATACGAACATCCATACATATAAAACAAGATAAATAAATAATAATTAAAACTGGAGGACACATGAAGTACCAAGAGTGCTATGGGTTCAGCTTGTAGAGAATGAAACTGCACTGGAAATGGCAGAACTGCAAACATGAGCATTAGGAGGTGAATTTATATCTTTGGTTTTATTAATTATTAAAATACACATGCCAATGACACAGCAATTAATCTCAGATAAGGTGATGTGGCCATTCATGTAATAGAGAATCACCACGGATTCATCAAGAGATTTACTTTACTGACAACTTTTCCATTTCCTATTTATCACTATAATATTTTCTCTCAATTTTGTGGGCAATTGCTTTTGCCCTTGGGAAACTTGCTCAATCTACTGTAATTATCTGCATGACATATGGCCTCCTTAGCAAGAATAAAGAGAACTAACAGAAAGATGTAGAAAAAGGGTTTTGGAAAAAAAATCACTAATGGTCGACTTCACATTTTGAAAAGGCAGCTCAGTCACTGTTACCTTGGCTATTAATTTGATGGGGTCTAGAATCAATGAACACACTAGCCACTCAACACTCCTGTGAAGGACTCTTTTGAAGCAGGAACACCCACCCTAAATGTGTGCACCACCTTCTCGTGGCAGCCGGTCAAAGGACAAGAAGAGAGAAAGGTGCTTTTGAGGGCTCCCCACTCTGCTAGCAGCTCACCCTGCTGTGCTGCACCCCTCTGCTGGGGATGGGACCGTCAGCTTTTCAGGGCTTCCAACACAGACAGAAGACCAGCAGTTCTCCAGGAATCCTCCAGGCTCTCCGTGCAAGACTGGGCAAGCCGAGACTCTCAGCTTCATGAGCCCCATGTTCATCATTACGGGATTTATGCAAAAGTAAAGAGTTGACTAATATGCTCTGAAGAATCCTCTAGATTCATTCATTCCCACTCACTCACACAGCACATTGTTCTCTTATGTCACTTCTAACATCAAAACATTTGGTTTACACTCAAAATATGTTTTAAAATTTAAAACAATTATTTCTAAATTAAAAAATAAAGGAGGGAAAATAGAGGAGAGAACAGCATCAGCCTCGATGGCGAAAGGCAGAAATACATTGTTGCAGGCAAAGGTGGAGGACAGTGAGGGAATTTAGGAATAACAAATAATAAAATACAATTTGTCTGCAACATGGCTGCACAGGAAAGTAAGAACCAAACTTAGAAAGGAACACAGTTTATAGCACATCTAGGAGATAAACATTAAAAGTTCAGATTCTGCTCTAAAGATTTCCATTAAAGGTTTCTAGGCAAAGATGATGTAATGACAACTTTAACTTGTGGGTCTACAAAAAAAGACTGGCCTATAATCTACCATTAGCACTGTACAGAGCTAACACACTCCCAACGGTACAGAAAGCTAGCAGTGATCTCATTGGTCCTTCTGAGTCAAGTGATAGATAGGGTTTTCACACTCTAGTATCCTGCATGCTTTAGAGACACTGGTAAAGTAAAATCATAGATGTGATGCCAAGCTGAATTAGGGAATACAAAGAAACAAGCAAATTCAGATGACTTTTGGGTTTCTAGATAGGCTCCAATGTTCAATCACAGACCAGATCAGGAATTCTGGAGCAAAAGCAAGACACACAGATTACACAGTGAAGGTAATTGGAGAAATGAGTCAAATAACTAGCACAGGATTAAATGATAGCCCCAAGCTGAAGCTATCCCTTGAGAGAAAATCATAACTTAGAAGTCATAATTTAAGAGAAATAATGGGACTATTGGAGAACAGCTGTTTCTGGAAGTAAGTAAGAAAGAAACTGGTATACATATAAAGACCTAACGGCCAGTGGTGGCGCACGCCTTTAATTCCAGCACTTGGGAGGCAGAAGCAGACAGATCTCTGGGTTTCCAGATCAGCCTGTTCTACAGGTGAATTCCAGGACAATTAGAGCTACATACACACACACACACACACACACACACACACACACAGAGAGAGAGAGAGAGAGAGAGAGAGAGAGAGAGAGAGAGAGAGAGAGAGAGAAACACTATCCTGAAAAAAAAGATAAGAAAGCAAGAAGATTATTTGTTAGCTTTTAAATAACAGATGAGAAAGATGGGGAAGAGTGTCTGCAACTGATGGAAGACGGACTGGGTAAGGCTATGGTAGGCTGGAAGCTGCCTCCACGAGACACAGTCAACATGAAGAGGCAGGCTAATGAAAACTAAACTACTAGAAAAGGAGAAAAGAACAAGAGAACCCGACATCACAAGAGGAGTGACAGAAGAGCTGAAAGGTGTGAGAAGCTGAACAGACACCAGCAAAAAGCAGTACAGGGCTGCTGGTGCCTAGCTCCCTGGTTGGGGGGGTGGTGCTAAGATTAGTTGGTGTATTGTCCTGCTTTCTGTTACTGTAATAAGACATTGAGCAAAAGTAACCTTAGGGAGGAAAGAGTTTATTTTAGCTTATGGCTTGTAGTCCAGCATGAAGGGGATTCAGGGCAAGAACTAAGGCAGGGACCTGGAGGAAGGAACTGAAGCAGAAACCTCAAAGAATTGCTGCTTGCTGTTTGCACCCTGTGGCTTACACAGCCTGCTTTCTTATATCAGCCAGAACCACCTGACTAGAGATGGCACTGCCCACAGTGGGCTGGGGCCTATCACATCAATCATTAATTAAAAAGATGCCCTACAAGCAATATGACTGAGGCAATTTCTCAGCAGTAATTGCCTGAATTTCACCATGAGAAAATAGTTAATTTTATTAAAATGAACTAATAATGTTCATGTTAAAATATCCTGATGAGACAAGGGAGCAGCCACTGAGGGAGCAGACCAGAGACAGAGACCTCTGTGGGATAGGACTGCTCTCCGGGCTGATGAGGGAGGGGGACTTGATTGGGAAAGGGGGAGGGTTATGGGAGGCTGTGGAGGGGAGGAGGCAGAAATGTTTAATAAATAAATAAATAAATAAATAAATAAATAAAAAAATAAAATAAAAAAAAATAGATGATCTCACAGCAGCAAATCCCAAAGAAGGGGAAAACACACACTATATCATCACCAACAATGAAAACTAAAATAACAGGAACAAGCAATTATTGGTCATTAATATCCCTTAATATAAAAGGACTCAACGCATTTATAAAAAGACACAGGCTAACAGATTGGATACGAAAGCAGAATCCATCCTTCTGCTGCATACAAGAAACACACCTCAACCTCAAAGACAGACATTGACTCAGAGTATAGGGTTGGGAAAAGATTTTCCAATCGAATGAATCTAAGAAACAAGCTAACCTAATAGCTAACAAAATAGACTTCAAACAAAAATCAATCAAAATAGACAAAGAAGGATATTTCATATTAGTCACAGGAAAAATCCATCAGGAGGAAATCTCAATAATAAACATCTATGCTCCAAACAGAAGGGCACCATCATATGTAAAAGAAACACTTCTAAAGCTTAAATCACACATTAAACCCCACACACTAATAGTGGGAGACTTCAACACCCTACTCTCAACACTGGACAGGTCTGTCAGACAGAAAAATAACAGAGAAATAAGGGAACTAACAGCTGTTATGACTCAAACGGACTTAATAGGCATCTATAGACCATTCCATCCAAATATAAAAGAATATACCTTCTTTTTAGCACCTCATGGAACCTTCTCAAAAACTGACCACATACTAGATATCAAAGCAAACCTCCACAGATACAAAAAAATGGGAAGAACCCCATGTATCTTATTGGATCACCATGGTGTAGAATTAGAATTCAACAGCAACACTAATTTGAGAAAGCCCACAGACACATAGAAATTAAACAATGCTCACCTGAATCATCAATGGGTCAAGGAAGAAATAAAGGAAGAAATTAAAGACTTCATAAAATTCAATGAAAATGACCACACAACATATCAAAATTTATGGGACACAATGAAAGTGGTGTTAAGAAAAAAGTTCATAGCATTAAATGCCTACATAAAGAAACTGAAAAATTTGCAGACGTGTATGACAAACTTTAAATCTTTGAAAAAAAGAAACTGAAGAAGACACTAGAAAATGGAAAGAGCTCCCATGCTCTTGGGTAAGTCAGAATTAACATAGTAAAAATGGCAATCTTACCAAAAGCAACCTACAAATTCAATGCAATGCCAATCAAAATCCCAGCAAAATTCTTCCCAGACCTCGAAAGAACAATACTCCAATTCATATGGAAAACAAAAAACCCCGGATACCCAAAACAATCCTGTACAATAAAGGAACTTCTGTGACATCACAATCCCTGACTTCAAACTCTACTACAGAGCTACAGTACTTAAAACAGCCTGGTATTGGCATAAAAACATACAGGAGAACCAATGGAACTGAATAAAAAACTCAGATATCAATCCACACACCTACGAACAACAAAGAAGCAAAAATTATAAAATGGAAAAAAGAAAGCATATTCAACAAATAGTGCTGGCAGAACTAAATATCAACATGTAGAAGAATGAAAATAGATCCACATCTATTGCCATGCACAAGACTCAAGTCCAAATAATGACATCTTGAAATTTGTGGGCAAATTGATGGATCTAGAAAACATCATATTGGGTGAGGTAACCCAGACACAGAAAGATAAATATAATATGTACTCACTCATAAGTGGCTTTTAAACATAAAGAAAAACAGCCTACAATTCACAATCCCAGAGAACCTAGACAATAAAGAGGACCCTAAGAGAGACATACATGAATCTAATCTACATGGGAAGTAGAAAAAGACAAGATCTCCTAAGTAAATTGGGAATATGGAGTCCATCGGAGAGGATAAAAGGGGAGGGAAAAAGGGAGGAGAGGGGAGAAAAATATATAGCTCAATAAAAACAATAATAAAAAATCCTGATGAGAGGAAGAATTGTGGAAAGAATGTGTAAAGATTCCTAAATCTGCACCTGGCTTACACTCTGTGAAAGCATCACTGAGCATTCAAAAGATCAGCTGAGATGCTGCAGAGCACAAAGGCCGGAGTTCTAAAGGTAAATTAGTACAGAAAGGGAACTTCAGTTATGTAAGTGGGCATATTACAGGCCAAGTGTCCCAGACTGAACAACAGACAAGGGCTCTCCCATTCCGACATAATGAGGATAAAGGAAGAAAGAGGAAATGCAAGGACTGTGTGAATCATGATCAGACAGAAAAAACATCAAAGAAAAAGTGTCTTAAGTGACAGTAACTAAGCTAGTTAACAAGCAAAGACAGAGTATTTCCCAGCAATTGTCCTGAAAGAGCACCCCTAGACATTTATTTGTCAGGTTTGAAGCCTTTAAAGAGAAGATCTTACACTCTGTCGAGAAGAAAGGTGGTGTAAGAACACCTTTGGGCCTATTTTTTTCAGATCTTTAAGAATGGGGACCCTAAAAAGAACAAGGGTTGTAAGTATGACTCACACGACCCTGAGAGAACCATCAGCGAGTGCCATCATTGCTAGGTCACAAGACATTGAGTACTGAGTAGCTCCGGAAGACACTAAGGGGTGAGAGGCACTTTCTAAGAGAATAAAATATGAACAAAGGGTAAAATTGTACTGACTTGCAATCAATGAATTCAAGAAGGGTAATCAAGAGACATCAAAACTCTCAACAATGGTGAACATGGCAAACTTTCCATAACTACAAATTCTTTGCAGCCCCTCACAGCTGGAGTGCACAGAGTGGTATGTGACTGCCAAGGCTAGTCCCATGATGCCTTGCAGCTTTTGCACTATCTTGGAAGCACACACTATGGCTAAATGAAACTGGGCTTCTCCAAAGGACTCATGGCCCATACGGCAACTGGCACTGCCAGACAGAAGTGAACAAGGTCACCACAGGTCACCCTGCTCTACGTAAGCTGCCAGCTGTCAGGAATCATATGAGGGCCCCAGGTGAGACCAACACAAGAACTGATGGGCCCAAATGGCTGACTCAAACCTGCGAGCAAACAGCACAATTGTTTTAAGCCATTAACTGCAGAGTGGTTTAACCAGCAAGAGAAATGTTAAAATGAGGGGGGTGGTGAGGGAGGGAGGGAGGGAGGGAGGGAGAGAAACAGGCACTTCTGTTTCTAGGGTCTCATGTCTGGCACATCTGAACTGTGGGTTACAAGCTAAAGATCCTGCTTCTCGACTCCTAGCTGTTCTCAACAGGAACTATACTTCTGATGTGGGAGTGTCGTATATCAATCTGTTGATTTCATTGGTTAAGTAATAAAGGAACTGCTTGGCCCTCATAGGTTAAAACATAGGTGGGAGGAATAAACAGAATAGCATACTGGGAGGAAGAGGAAGTGAGCTCAGACTCGACAGCTCTGCCCTCTAGAGCAGAGAAGCCATGCTCCAGTCTCCCGGACAGACGTGAGCGATGAAGCTCCAACCCAAGATGGATGTAGGCTAGAATCTTCCTGGTAAGCGCACCTTGGGGTGCTTACACAGATGATTAGAAATGGGCTAGTCCAGGTGTGAGAGTTAGCCGAGAAGAGGCTAGATAGATATAATGGTCAAGCAGTGTTTAAATGAATACAGTTTGTGTATTGTTATTTCGGGGCATAAGCTAAGCTAGCAGGCGGCCGGGGTGCTGGGGACGCAGCCCCACCGCTCCTTATTTCAACATACTTCCTTAATATAAATGGAATTTGGTTAATCAAAGGTTATTGACACATGTCAATTGCCAGGCTACAGAGAATAGATGGCTTTGCAATAAAATCTTATTGTTGTGGTTAATTAATAAACCTCCTGTCACTTTTAATAACCTGGTCTATGAGAGCTCTTTTCAGGCAGACGTGAGGAGCCACCACAACCAAGGACACAGAGGAGCTGCAGGTGTCACCACGGTCCTGGCCTGGGTCTCACAGAGAACAGGAAATAAAACTATGTAACAATGGATATTCAATGTACATTTGTATCTGATCCTTTGGTATTGCCTCCTTTCAATGGTATATTACAGCCTTTTCAAAATAAGAATAGCAAGTAACTGCAATTACCTTTATTTCTGTCTTTTCAAGACAGGGTTTCTCTGCGTAGCCCTGGCTGCCCTGGAACTCGTTTTGTAGACCTGGCTGGCCTTGAGCTCACAGAGACCCACCTGCCTCTGCCTCCCAAGAGCTGGGATTAAAGGTGTGCGGCACCACCACCCAGCACAATTACTGTCTTTAAAAATATTAATAATAATGTTTCTCAGAAAAGGAGCTGGGTCATTAAAGGAGTATTATATTTACACTAAAGACAATTCCATTCCATTTTCTTTTTTTTTTTTGATAGGTTATTAAGTCAGTTTAAAACAATTATTTTAGTGGTAACTGAAATATCTGAAAGTGTCTCGGGACTATTTTAAACTTAGAATCCTATCATTAAGTTCCTAAAATAAAATAAGGCTATGTGCTTACTTCAAGTTGGGTGTACAGTGGTGAAAAGGGGGAATTTTCTTTTTAACTGTAAAATTCAGTACAAAAGCCAAACTCTTCCGCCAGCCTCGAGCCCCACCCATCGCGGTTTCTTGCCTACACCCTTTTAGCCTATGCTCGATGCCCCTCAGTCCTCAGCATGTGATGGCGTCCCGACCTGACCTTACAGTTCCTCACGCTCAAACAATAGGATTTCTAATGAACTCTCAAGCTCTCAAGAGGACAGAAGAGGAAAAGTACAAAGTTTATTAAGTAAAACAGAACTTCTCTTCTGCTTTCTTCTCCATCGGAAGCCTCCCATTGGACCTGGAGTGGGGAGATGGGTGAGAATCCATCCGCCAGTTGTCTGATCACTTAATGCTGCAGCCAAGTCCACAGGCCCCCAACTCCCGCCAAGCTCTGGGGACAGAGCACCCCATTTCATCTTTCCCTTGTCCTCCTGCTTCAAGAACAGGCCAAAGAAAGTCTACGGCACTTTAGACATGGCATCTTGAGGGAAGGTTCCTTTTCCTGTCAGAGAAGTCAAACTCTCCCTCCCTACTTTTATTATCCAAGATCATCATGACAGACAGGACAGACTGCCTGTGACAACTAAAGGAGGCAAGCACCCCAGCGCTGCTCAGCAGGCTTTTCAGAGGAGAGCTGTGGCCACTTTCCACTTTCCTGCATGCTCCGTTCCTCACCTCTCAGCACTCACGGAAGTGCAAAGGTCAGGTTAATTGAGTGAGTGCTCCCTGAGGGCCACATGCTCCACAGAAAGCCACCCTGAGGGCCACACTTTCCACGTGTAGAGCTAGCTGTTAGTTGTGCAGATAGAAAAGCCATGAAATTGCACCCGTTACCTCGGTGGGACTCTGGAGACTGAAATCTAAGCCACAAGTAAACTCCGTATGATGTTCCACTGTTTCCAGAAGTGGATCAGACTTTGAAAAATTCCAGAATCTGTAACAATAAAAAGAGAGAGGAGATAAAAAGAAAATGAGAATCTAAAACATTTCTATTAACAAATAGATATATGGCACAGGAAAGATTTTTATCACAACAGGCTCAACTAATTCATAAGTGCAGGCCCCACTATTGATTTACATAAAGTATCTAATAAGGAAAGCATGTATTCCATTCTATTAGATCAAAGAACAAAACAGAATTACCATCTGCCAAGTATTTGTTTAAAATTACTGTGTTCTCATTTTGATAGCTTGTAAAATGGAAACCTAAAAAGTTTTTGTTTAGAAGCTGAACTGTTAAACTCTCCAAGGCGTTTGGAATGAGAGACACTGCTTTCTTTCATGGGTGTTTCTAAAAGCAATCACGCCTGAAAACACGAATCAGATGAACACTTAACATTTTGTGATTTTTAAATTCTATTTCGTTTCTTAACAAGTAGCATGAAAAGCACTTAGTTTTAATTTACATTTCAACAGCAATTCAGTTTCTGTACAATGAATCTGTCCTCTGTGAACACCACTGTAAATGCTGAAACTCTCTTTCAGGCACAACCTGTCTTAGAGATTCCCCATCAATGTCATTTCCAGAGTCAAGTCAATAGTTTATATTCTACTTCTCCTTTATAAACTGAGAATGACAATATTTACCATAATACAGCTCTGATTTCTGTTGTTCAGAAAATTACGCTCTATTTTCAATACATAAAATAGTACTTGAGCTTCCTAAAGTTTTATCCTCCTAACAGCTTTCTATTTATTCTAAACATGCTATAAAAACAGCACATTCAGAATCCTAGGAATCATCTCCTAATTCAGCTTTTCTAATGATGTACAACATGGAACACGTTGAAGGTTGGGCTGGTCCCTCTGAAAGAGAGCAAACATACAGAACCAATAGTCATGGTTTGTTTAACCTGGTGGTATTATTTCCCTAATAAACACAGCGCTGGCCCTATTAAGTTCTGAAAAGGACTCTTGCTATGGATAATCTCCTGTGTGGATACCAGAGAGATACTGAACAAATAGCTCATTTTTCTGATTACAGAGAGCTACAGAATATTTAGGGAGAGAATTTTACTTCTGAAAATGTGCCTTTTAAAAATAAATTGAGGGTAGAAGCCACAGACCACAGAAAT
This sequence comes from Neodon shergylaensis, assembly GCA_025134845.1. NCBI lineage: Eukaryota > Metazoa > Chordata > Mammalia > Rodentia > Cricetidae > Neodon > Neodon shergylaensis. The sequence goes on from JABTXL010012406.1 coordinate 11,196,456, forward strand.
GCTAATGATAGTTTTCTTGTTTTTGCATACTTGTTCCTAGACAGTGAATTGCACCAAGATCAAATTTTCTGAATCTTAATGATGTTTATATAAGCAAAAGTCAACTTGTAATTGTACAGTCTTGTTTCTAAAAACAAGTTACACATTGATTTGCATTACTTGAGACAATAATCAGATGATTTTTGCTTGTATCCACAATGTTCCAACCATTTATAATGGTTTTTAAAATACGCATTTAGCATGACAAAAATGAGTTAAGGGAAAATTAAGGTTAGGAAAGTAAGTTGGAACCTTCAATGAGACTAATAAGTAACAATACATCCCATGAAGTCACATGTGTTTGAAAGGGAGGAACTTGGGGATGCTGAGCTTCCTAGCGGTCACCAGGAAAACAGGCCCTAAATTTGCATCTACAAGCACATTGCTTATGGATCACTCAGTAAGAAAGTCTCTGATGGGAAGTTATAGACAAGACTACGGTTTATAATGAAACTGTCATTAAGATATCTTCAGTCCACAGAGATGTGTCACCAGCTGCCATTCGTCAGTCAATGGCAGCACCCTAAGGATCTTTAGTGGTCAACTGACATACTCTAGGTACTCAGCTCTCTCATCTCTGCATTTAGGTGTATTTCAGTAGATTGCGTAAGTCGAACCACCTTTATTTTACTGCAATAACTGGCTTCTTATATTAGAAGTTTGCGAAGATAATAAAGAGCAACAGGTTCCCAGAATACAATTTGTTATAGCTGTTGAAAGCCACTTGAGGTAACGCTACATGGCAATGAGAGTGGGCTTCATGAAAAAGGAAATGCCTACCAAGGACACGTGTGGAGCCATCTAAATGACTGCAAGCGTGAGGGGCTGAGAGACTTCAACAAAGGCCATCCAGATATGCTCAGCATGCAAGCATGTAATAGCAGCCATAGTGGGTATTTCAGTAAGCACACTTCCAGAATGGCTACACTTATCTCCACTCAAGCTCCACCAAAAAGACTGAGTTATGAGAGGCAAGTGCGTGTTTCTCCAGGTTTCCTCATTGTGCAAGATGTGAGCAGCTGCTTTTTCCTTGCAGCTTTCTCCTGGACACAAGGCTTCACCACAGCAGATCAGGGGCTGCCCTGCCCTTTTCTGGTAGAAGCCGGCCCATAGACACCATTAGCCGGGCAGATAAGACACACTGTTTGCAGGCGAAATGTTTGTTTTGGTGCAGCATACACACTACTTGGTGCCCTTTTGTCTCTAGGCTGATAAAATCACTGACTATTTAGGCTCTCTGATGGGAAGTAAATACTGGACAAAGACTCCAATGATTAAAATATGACAGAACTGTAGAACATTTTTCATTGAAATTGGAGATCATATTACAAGTTACTTTTTGCCTTGACGCCACAGTTCTTCAACAAAGCAGTATAAAGCACTATTCAATAGAACATCAAAACTACTTCAAGAATTAAGCAGAAGCTACTTTGTTTCACTGAAATGTAATATAAAATATCTAAAGTAATACTTCTGAAGTTTAGGCCACAGATGAAATCAGTAAAAACAAAGTATTCTTAAACCTCACCCTTTCCCTTGACCAACTACAGCCTGTGAGTTAGCTACCAATTCTTTATGACTCTGCTTCCACTTAAAAAAAAAAGACAGGGACAAGCTTTGGCTATTTTCAGTGTGTTGCCCATATGTTAGCTATAGCTATATTTTCACGATTTTAAATGGCACTACTGAATCACCTCTATTTGTGTTGACAAGGGCCAAGTAGTCTCTAGAACAATGACCATAAAATGTCACACATCTTTTCTACTCATTTAATAATTTATCAACAATCTATAGGCCCTACTACATGTATATTATGATGCTAAGCACCATAAGCCAAAGGAATATGGCTCAGCCTTCCTACAGCTCACAACTCAATGGGATAGACTGACAGATGGAATGGACAGCTCCCCATTTTAGTTTTAACTGCCAAAGAACTAGGAGGTTAGTTCAGAGCTTGAGCATGCACTTAGCATTGATGTGAGGTCTGGGTCCAACCTCTAGAAATGAAAATAAGGAAGTAAATAAAGTCAAAACCTATCAAAACACAAATGGCAGCAAAAATGACATGTACCCCTTCCTCCCCAAACACAATGCAGTGGAAGTGCACAGGTGTAATCCCAGTACTCAGGAGGTAGAGGTAGGTAGATCTCTGTGAGTTTGAGGCTAACCTGACCTACACATGCTATGGGTAGTCCATCTGTCTATGTGTTGCCTTTATTGCTTAATGAATAAATGTATCAGCCAGTGGCTTAGCAGAACAGAGGTAGGTGGGGAAAACTAAATTGAATGCTGGGAAAAGGAGGGCAGAGTCAGAGAGAAGCATGTAGCCCCACCAGAAACAATTGCCAGACAGAACTTTACCCTGTAAGCCACAGCCATGTGGCAATACACAGATTAATGGAGATGGGTTAGTGTAGGATATAAGAGCAAGCTAGAAACCTGCTTAAGCTATTGACCAAACAGTACTGCAAATAATATAGTTTCTCAGCGATTATTTCATGGTCTGGGCAGCCAGAAATGAACAAGCGGCTTCCCCCAACATACACAGTGAATTCCAGGACAGCCAGGGCTATGTAGAAAAAACCCTGTCGAGCCGAGTGATGGTGGCGCACGCCTTTAATCCCAGCACTCGGGAGGCAGAGGCAGGTGGATCTCTGTGAGTTCGAGACCAGCCTGGTCTACAGAGCTAGTTCCAGGACAGGCTCCAAAGCCACAGAGAAACCCTGTCTCGAAAAACCAAAAAAAAAAAAAAAGAAAGAAAAAACCCTGTCAAAAATAAGAAAAAAAGAAAGAGTGGAAGGGAGGGAGGGAGGGAGGGAGGGAGGGAGGGAGGGAGGGAGGGAGGAAAAAGAAGGAAGGAAGGAAGGAAGGAAGGAAGGAAGGAAGGAAGGAAAAAAGGAAGGAAGGAAGGAAGGAAGGAAGGAAGGAAGGAAGGAAGGAAGGAAGGAAGGAAGGAAGGAAAAATGATGTCTCTGGTCAGTATGAAAAAAAATGGACTTTCTGCAACGAGTGAGTTTAGGGAGATCAGTAATCTAATGAGCATCAAGAGCACATCTGGGGACAGCAACGATGAAAAAACGGGGGATGTATTTGAGATATATTTAAATAGAATAAATGAGATGATTAATGGAACAAAGAAATTAAGAATGATTCCCATGTTTCTGGGTTCTTTGGATTAATTTACAAATATATCATGTTCTGGTAGCTTCTAAGCCTTTAATGGAGGGACACAGTCTTATTTATATTTCTTGCATGACATGGGCACAAGGCCTGGGCTTCAGTGAAAAACAAAGTGCATGTTCCACAGACAGCCCCCCCCCCCAAGAATACTCACGAATGAATGAAAAGATCAATGTCTACATTGAACACATGATAGATAACAAAAGCCAACCTCACAAATACATTACCAAATAATGGACCATGGATTCATGACTTCAGTCATCCAAAAAAAACAGAAACATCCCTCTAATCAGTTCCTAAAAATTCCAACTGAGTGCCATCCAGGAAACACTCACTTAAGGAACTAAGTTTGGAGCCACCATTTAAAACAATGCTTCACGAATGTACTTCAACAAACACATAAATAATAAAGTCCACCTTAGACCAACAGCAATTTTGGGCAGAAGGGAAAAGCCAACAGTGCAGTGGTTCTTAACCTTGGCTACGCTGAAATCAACTGAGAAGAAACGTCAAAAAAAAAAAAATCAGTGAGTGAGTCCCAGCTGTAGGCATGTAGCATCCCTCCAATTTCGTGTAAGATACAACCCAGACTTTATATTGGGTAGAAGCACCACCCAACAACTGAATCACTGATTTTTAAACCCGTGGTTTTCAAACTTAAAACTCACACCAGAATCACCTGGAGGACTTATTACACACAAATTCAAAAGGTCTGGAATTGCCCAAGAATTTGTGCAAGAAACAAGTCCCAAATGATACCCAGGCTGCTGTCCCAGGATGGTACTGTGTGAGTCCCCGTCCCAAGGTTGCCACTGGAGAGAATTTATCCAAACTCTTGCAACTCCAGCAAAACTCTGGAGAGGGACAAAGACCCATAGGTAAAGAAACAGTGTTATTTCAAGAAATTACTTTGGCAAACTATAGACAAGGCTTCTTTTCTCTACATTATTACTAGAAAACTATGAAATGCATGTTAACTCCTCCTTCTTAATAATAATAAAAAAGATGATCCAAGACTGAGTTTCTCACTTTATTCAGTCTATCTCCAGCAAGACTACTCATTTAGCACAGTCTGGATGGTGCTTCTGTGCTGTTTTATACACTTGCTTTACCTTATTAATAAAGAGCTTGTCATGCAATAATTAGGACCTGAATCCTATCCCCAGCACCCACGTTAAGCCAAACATGGTAGTGTGTGTTTATAATCCAGCCACTATGGGGACAAGGACAAGGGGCTCAATGTAGTCAACCTAGCCTAATCCAGAGACCCAGGTTCCACTGACAGACCTCGTCTCAATAAACAAAATTGATGGTGTCTATGGAAAGACACATGAAGCTGTCCTCTGGCCTCCACCTGTGCACACACATGCACACATACACACACAACTCTGCTTTTGATCATTACCCATATCTCAAGGTACATACAGATGAAAGTTCATTTCACAGCTAAAAGGAACAGGTCACGGAAAATCCTGTGATCCTTAACACCATACCCAATAAACAGCAGTCCCAAAGTGCACATTCTACCATCACCATGTCCATGACCTTGTCTACACAATCCACGGTGTTCAGGAGATCATATATAGGCACCATCTAGGATTCTAGAGATAGTTCTGATTAACATTCTAAAGGCTCAAACAGGCTTGTATCTTGCATCAACTCAGTTTCCCCCTACCTTCTCAAACTATATAGAAAATCCCATAAGCTAAAGACCACGCCAGAACTCCACTAGCCAGACAACTTACACTCAAACCAACACCCTAAAGGATGATGAGCCAGCATAAATGTGAACCCCCGTGACACAGAGTTCAGGAATGGCTTTCCTCTTGTAGTATCCTTGTAAGCACTGACTCCATCCTCCCCTCTACTGTGCTGTCTCTTCCTAACTTACACTGACTCAACTGATCAGCTCCTTTGTCACCAAACGAATTCCATTTTCTTGGAGTGCATGTCAAGAAACTAGAAATCCCTGTGGTGGCAAAAGAAGTTGATTGTTGAGTGGCACATAAAATCCACCACGAAGACTCAGGGTGAAGTCACGGCCCACTATTTTAATTGTCTTATCACTCTTAGGGGAGCTTAGAAATAAAAATTGTAGCCTAGCAAGGCAGTTTGCAAAGAGGAACAATTCACCCACTCAAAAAGTTATTAGTATCTAATGTTTACTTATTTGCATAAATGGAAAGCTATTTAGCTTTTTGTTTTGTTTTGTTTCTGGAACTAATACTGTAACAAAAATCAAGTTTAAAACTGAAAAGCTCTAATTGCCTGGTAATGTAAAATAAATTAGTGGTTAATTTTGGAAAACTACTTAACAGTTTTCAAAAATGACTTTTAAAAAGCCACAAATATCCAGAAGCTACACCATGTTTACAAACGTTCAAGGTGAAACAATAAAAATTCTAGACCTAGCTTCTCTGTCAAAATGAATGAATTATAATAGTTCAATTAAAGCTCTAATCAGATCAATATCTTCAAGAGGCAGGCACCAGTTCATCACAGTAAGCATCAAGCCCAGGAAGCACACAGCAGGCAGCCTAGAGTACTTGACAAATTAAAGAAAACCATTAGCCTGATGGAAGGCTGGCTCTGGGAGTACTCATGGCTGCAATCCACAGGCGTGCAGGATGAAATATCAAGAACACCACCTCTCAGCAAGAGGAGGTAAAAGAGAAAGTTTCCATAGAGTTCATTGTTTATCAGAATAAAGAATCATGAAACCATTTTTATGACTCAGTTTTAAATATACATTCTAGTAAAAAGGAATAAAGTTGGAAAATCTTCTTACAAAATAGTATCAACATCAGTATCTTGATCAAAAATGTCATAAGAACATGTACATGTTGCCTATGTACATGTGGACTGTTAACTACTATGGAAAAGTGGGGACCAGGGTTAATAAGAATTCTGCAGAACAAGCAGATGATGCTGTTGAGCACGTGTTCTTAGAGCATCACACCTAAATAGTAAAAAATCATTAAACTTATAGCCACTGTCCAGCTGTGTTCTAACCGCTTCCTAGCTCTACCACACGAAATACTCAATGTCCTCATTCTGAAACTAAAAAGTTATGAATTCATCCACCAGGGCTGTAAGGTGTAGGCTGTCTGCACAGCGTACAGTCAGTCTCCTTTCTCACCTTAACTCTCTACTCTGCAGACACTGGGCACAGAGATAATGAGGAGACAGGAGAGCCAGACAGAGATGGGGGAAGAGATAGGAGGAGCCAGACAGAGATGAGAGAGGAAACAGGAGGAGGAGCCAAGACAGAGATGAGGAAGGAAACAGGAGGAGGAGCCAGACTGGGATGCTGGAGAAGCCAGACACAGAGATGGAGGAGGAGACAGACAGAGATGAGAGAAGAGCCAGAGGAGATAGACAGAGCCAGAGAGAGAAACAGAAAAAGCAGACAGGACGTGAACGTGTGACGAAAAGAAAGAAGCAGGAGCATGTATTCAGAGTAAAGTAACCTTGGGTCCTCCCTCTGCACGCTTGTCCCCCTTTCCACTAACTGTAAGGGTTTCCGGTCTACAGCCATGTGCACATGCAGGTACACACATGCCTACATAATAGAAACACGAGAAACTGCTGAATGTAAGTTGAAAACAGATAAACAACTGGTGTTTACAGTCTCTTTATAGTTCGTTCCATTAAATGGAATTCATATTCTAGACTGGGGTTTCAGAATAGACCTACAGGGTGAATTATTTACCCCTGAGTTCTCAGGGCATATTAAACTATGACCAGCTGACGTGTAGAACCCAGCTGATCTGAGCAAACAGGCTTACTCTTGTGCAAACAGTGAGCAGGAGGAAAGACCAAGGTTTTCTGCTCAACTACCGCCATACCTCTTAAAAACCGTAATACACAGATGAGGTCCCTAACGGTGCAGCCGTCTCCTGCGCAGCCCTTCCATCCTCCCTGCAGAGGCAATCACTCTCAGTTCTTCTCATCCTTGCTTCTGACTTTATCTTTCTAAATAATATACTCAGAATTTATTGCACCTTTTCTTTTTCATTTTCAGATAGTCTTTTACTTCCCACTACAGAATGAGACAAAGTAACACATCCTTAAGAGAAAATATACACAACCAAATTTATTTCAGTGCCTTAATGAAACTACACAACAGAACTCTTAAAAATATAATGCAAATTAGCTGTCAAAATCCATAAAATTTCCACTGGAACTAATCACCACAATTCAGAGTTCAAAGCAATGCCTCACACTGCACTGAAGCAAGGCTTAATCCCTCGCTCCCGTTCCGTCTATTCATGTGTTTGCATTAGGCTATGGATTAGACAGGCACATGGGTTGATTCTGAAAATGTTCTGTTCTTAAAAATCAGGGCACTTAAAGTCAGAAGACTCACAAGTTCTTCTTAACCAATGTTTGTTCTCTCGTCTTATAGAAAATTACTTTAATTGTTTTACTTGGCATTTAATTTACCAAGTTACAGTTTACCTCATGAAAAGAACTTTCCAATATGGCAATAATTGACACAGGATTTGTACATGCCATACGGGAAGTAAATAGCAATGCAGAGGATATGACATGTTACTTTGTAGTTGTAGAACAAACTGAAACTATCTGCATGCGACTCCACCTTATTGATGGGGACACCAGCCCTAACTTAAACACAATAAAACAACCCATTTGTCCTTAAAAACATTTTCCCATTCACACAGGATGCTGTGTATTAAGTTCCATTTTCTTAACAACTACTTCAAACATAACTAAAGTGAAATCATGTTTCTGGGCTTTTATAATCAGAATAACCAGAGTTGTCATCAATTTCCATTTAATTTAAATTCACTTTTATTTGTAAACATTTATTTAGCATATTCCAATTACTAGAGACAAACAACAAATTACACAAATCCTATCCTGGAATCAAACGATATGCTCTGTTAACACAAAACACATTTAATACTGAAGTATTCTTGCAAGAATTAAACAAATATGGGAATAGATATCCTTCTTAAAAAGAAATCCAAAGACAAGTATATTGAGATAGCCTACTTATATCAGAGAAATGTATCAAACTGTGCTGTAACATAGAAAAGTGTGCCTGGCTGGCAGAGATCTTTATGTTTAGCATATCTTGAAGGTGTAGCATTTAGACACGTCTTTGATCACTTTATTAATTCAATCACAGCCATTGCACAGGTTAACAATTAACATCATACCATAGCCATGTGAGGATCAGAAGCCATCTTAATTAGACAGCCATCAGAAGCTGCATGCTGCAGCTCAGCCATATTTCTTCTGTTTGCTTTCACTGACCTTTCTTGTGGGTAGGGGGCTAGGCAGAGCTGAGAGGAAAGGTTTGTGAGACAGAGTACATATTCAGCTATACTATCTGTTGACTTTGGCTGACCTTTCTTAGGGGATGGGGGGCTGTGGAAATCTCTGCTAGTAAACACAAGGATCACAAGCCCATCAACCACAGCAGACCTGAGACTGACGGTAGACAGGCAGGTCCCATGAGTGAATGTGACAACAATGAAAGGGATGTGGTAGGTAATGCGTTTTGTCCAGATTCTAAGTTAGCACAATCCAATAAAGATCATTTTCCTGCTATGCAGTAAAATAACCGATCCTTATCTTACTCCAAATTAAATATCATGTCATACTATTAAAAGGCATTAGTAAGAAACATTTTGGTATCATATTTAGCATGAGTAAATATTTTACTTTTCCTTGAGTGTTTTTATTTTGAAAATTACCAATCCACCCAAAAATTCCAAGACAGATATAACGAATACCATCTACTTCTTCTAGTTCACCAACTATTAAAAATTTACCAGACTTGTTTAGCTTCCTCTCTCTGTATATATGTGGTATGTGTGTGTATATATAATATTTTTGTTAACTCATTTAAAACTAAATTTCAGGCATTGTGCCTTGAGCATCATTGATTTTGCTAATAAATATTAGAACATATTTTTATAGTGAAATGGTATTATATAAGTACAAAATTTAAAAAGGAAAACTAAAATTAATTGGCTGTCTGGTTAATGCCAGATATTATGTGTATAGCTTCTACTTAAAGATACTTAAATGTCATAAAAACATTATGGAATAAATAAAGGCTGAGGGATATGAATCACATAAGAGATTAAATATAACTCAATTAAAGTTATACATTAAATAACTGAGTATATAGCTTAAGTATACCAAATAAATATTAAATATGTAATAAATATTAATAACTAAGTAATTAAGTATATAGAATGTATATAGTTTACATATACATATGTGTAGTGATTAGGCGAGCAGGCCTGCTTTTCATCCTGCCCAGCTCCCACATGGCTAGCTTAACACCCGAAATAACAACACACAAATTGTATTTATTTAAACACTGCCTGGCCCATTATATCTAGCCTCTTCTTGGCTAACTCTCATATCTGATTAACCCATTTTTAATAATCTATGTAGCACCACGAAGGGGTGGCTTACCGGGAAGATTCTAACCACCGTCCGTTTTGGGTAGGAGAAGCATGATGTCTGCCTCACTGCCTTCTTCCTCCCAGCATTCTGTTCGGTCTACTCCACCTATCTAAATCCTGCCCTATCAAAAAGCCAAGGCAGTTTCTTTATTAACCAATGAAAGTAACACATATACAGATGACCCTCCTACATCACATATGAAAGATATAACAAAAATTCTAGGATTGCAAACTCTTTTTCTATTATATCATGCTGTCTCCATTAAGATTCTTTAATAAAAATGTACATAATATCTAGCAATTTAGAGTACAAACTTAAATAGTATGAAACACAGAAGTGGCCCCTTAGCTATGGATCTGAATAAAATGCTGCCTCTATTCACTGCTGCATGGCGAGCCCTGTTCGGGTTCCCACAGCGCCATCCTGCTAGGTTCACTTTTCTCTCACGTTCACAGTGCAATAAAAATTCCTACTCACGTGGCTCCTCAGTGGCTTTGAGCAATATAATTATCTTATTAATATAATGCCAGGTAAAGCATGAATGATTAACACCTCAAGTCTCCCTGAGGTACTTACATTTTAAAATAGGAAACTTATTACTATTAGCATCTAATTTAGAACATCTGCTATTTTTCAGACACTCATGTGCCGAGAACATTTTGGGCACTACCTCATCCAATCCTCTAAACATGTCTACAAAGGAGGCATCATTTCCTTTAACCAGTGTCTAGCGCGTGGAGGAGGCAGCCTTTCACCTCAAGTCAACCACTCAAAGGTCCACATAGCCTCTGCATTAGAGATGTCTACACAGAGAGTATTCAAGGATTTCTCCAAAGAGTAAGGGATGTGGAGGGATAGGACTGGCTCTCTGTAACTTCCTACCCTGAGTTTTACTTCTCTCCCAACTACAAGGGGAAGAGAGCAACAAAGAGCTGAGTATAGATTGCTTTTCTTGCTCTAAGGTAAAAGTGACTACTTCACCTTTGAAGATGAGAGCTGAAATGGGCTTTAAGTCCAAAAAGACAGACCGTCTTCTGTCACTGCCAATTATGCCATTAAGGCTGACAATAACAGGACATTAGACAGCACCTAGTGTGCCAGCATTTGTGTATGTTAGCTCACTGGGTCATCACAACAATTTCAGGTTGTATGTCCCATCATCTCCATGTTGGAGATGTACTATCAGGTAGCTTGCTGAAGTTTACATGACTAGTAGATGGCCTGCCTCCATTGTGAGGACACCCAAGTATAGTCAAAGCTCTAATGATTCTACAAGTATGTCTTTGATTATTCTCTATCTGTATTTGTGACTACATCTCTCTTACTATAACCAGCAAAACTGATGAGATTAAGCCTGTTTCTCCTCTCCAAACCTATCATTTTATCATCTCCTGCCATGATTTGAATGTTAACTGTCCTCTTTAGACTCATGTGTCTGAACACTTTGGACCCCAGCTGGGGATGGGCCTTGAAGTGGAACCTCTCTGGACCAAGGACTGCAAGGGCAGGCCTTAAGGTCTTTTAGCCCCAGGAATTTCCTGTCCTGTCCCTGTTTCCTGAGTGTGGGTAGACACAATGTGAGCAGCTGCCCGCTTTCCTGCTGCTACCTCTAACTGTAAACAAACTCATCTTTCTTCCCTGAGATTGCATCTTGTCTTGTATTTCATCACATCAACAAGAAAAGTTAAAAACAAAATAATTAAAAATTTTAAGTAAATATACATTTCCTTAGCCATTTACTTCAATCTGTCCATTACAATGCTGGCAGATAATAACAGACATATAAATGCCTGTGACTTTTAAGGCTGTATACATCTGTCTTAGTTACTTCTCTATTGCTGTGCTAATATACCAAGACCAAGGCAACTATAAAAGAAAGCATTGAATTGGGGGCTTACAATTCCAGAGGGTTGGAGGACATGACCGTCCTGGCCAGAAGCACAGCATTAGGCAGGCAGGCAGGCAGGCATGGTGCTAGCGCAGCAGCTGAGAGCTAACATCCTTATCCACAAACAGGAAACACTGAGCTGCCTGGGAGTGTTGTGGGTTTTTGAAACCTCAGAGCCTGCCCCAGTGACACATCTCCTCCAGTAAGGCCATACCTCTAGCTTCCCAAACACGTCCAACAACTAGGGACCAAGTATTCAAACATACTAGCCCATGGTGGCTGTTCTCATTCAAATCATTACAACATCTATACAGTTTGGTAACTGAAAAAGATTAAAGCATTGATAATGCTAGGTTAAGAGAGAGACATCATGTATAACATGAGTACACACAGTTTGATATTAACAACATTAAATTCTCATCATATTTTTCTTGCCAAAATATGTATCTTAAAAAATTAAGTTTTGGGGACTGGAGAGATGACCAGAGGTTGAGAGTCTACCAGAGGTCCTGAGTTCAATTCCCAGGCGACTTATAGCTCCGCAGTTCCAGCCTGACTGGGGTGGATGGCAAGCAAGAGACAAGGTTTTCCTCCTGTCCATTGGTGCTTTCTTCTAAAAAGTCCAGTATCACCAGAAACTAAAAACTCTGCAATCGTGCCTTACTACTTTAATGTGGCTGCATGTGCTGGCTCATGCCTTCAATCCCAGCATCAGGGAGGTGGGGGTGAGAGAATTAGGAGCGCAAAGTCATCCTTAGCTGCACATGGAGTTCACAGATAGAGTGGGTACATGAGGCAAGACCAAACAACAACACAACACCCTCCACCTCATCCTGGCTAGAGTGTGATTCTATTCCCAGTTTGTCTGCATTCTTTTTTCTTTTTTAATATTTGCAACTTATTTTTATTTTATGTCCATTGGTATTTTTCCTGCATTTATGTCTTGTGAGGGCATCAGAAGACCTGGAACTGTAACTACAGACAGGTGTGAGTTGCCATGTGGGTACTGGGAATTGAACCTGGGTCCTCTAGAAAAGTAGCCATTGCTCTAACTGCTGAGCCATTTCTCCAGCCCGTTTGTCTGCATTCTTATACAGGCTCCTTCCAGAAAAACAAGTTAGAGGCATGTACTTTCTCTCAAGGTGCCAATTCCGTCTGTGCCATCAGAGGGACACACTGCATGAAGACAGCCATAGGAACCCTGCCAGATCAAACACTGATTGAGAAGGAAAGGAGAGGAGCTCTGGGGGTTAAGATGACAAGGCTGGTGTAAGTTCATCGCTTAGTGTCCTCACACAAACCCAGCAGACTTTACAGCACATGGGGCAAGGAGATGTGGCTTACAGAGTGACTAGCTAGGAGGAAAAGGCAGGAAAAGTATATTGTTAATAATGCGATCCATTACCTCAGAAAAGTTACCCAGATACAAATGCTACTTGATATTGCACACAAAATGTATTTTAAAAATCTCAGTACCTTACAGTGAAGTCATAGGAACAAGAGGCCAGCACCGAAGCATGAAATGGCGAAAACTGTAAGAGAGAGAAGTCAGGTGTAGTCACAGCTGCTACTCCACCAGTCGCCCCATAAACACGGTCAGCTGAGGCTTACCCACAGGTGTCACTTAAAACTGTGCCTTCCCGGGCCTTATGTACTTATTTTGACCTTTCAAGTATTCATTTATAGCAAAATTTTACTTTTTACACTCTCCAAAGAAAATCCCTCAAGTTCTATAGAAATAACTTATGTACTCCCCAATGTTGCTATTTTGAAAAATTTTGAAAAAATTTTAATTTTGAAAAAAATTAAATATAAATTCTTAGGAGCTACCTAAACATAACTCTACAAATATAAGGGACTGAAGTGTGTGGCAGTATATAGACAGACAATAACTATAGAATTTGCCCATTACATTAATACATTTGATGTTCATATACTCTCAGCAAAATAATCACTTAAATGCTAAATATAAATTTTTAAATAATTTAATGTTATTTATATAACATAGCTCATGAAAAATGATACCAAGGATAAAAATGTAAATTTTAAGCCCAGTGTCCCAGTTTAAATGGGAAATATCCCTGATAGCTCATTCATTTGAAGTGTGTTGCCACTGTTTTGAGAGGTTGTACAATCTTTTAGACATGGGACTCGCTGTTGAATTTTGAGCTACAAGCATAGATGTGGGGACTATGATCGGGTTCACTTGTCGCCAATCCAGGCAATATGAGTAAGCTGCGCTGCATGCTCCCATAATCCTAGACTAAGTTAGTCCAAGTCAACTGCCTTGCCACCATGAAACTGAATTACACCTATTTTCCCTAAGTAATTTCTGTCATGAGATGTAGCCAGTACATCAGGCAGCAGCATCAACATAAATGATAAACAACCTATTGATTGTCATTGCATTTTTTTTTGGTTTCTTTTTTGTTTTGTTGTTTTTTTTTGGGGGGGGGGTTGATGACCAAAATATTTTGTATGCATGTATGAGATTCTCAAAGACGAGATTTAAAAAATTAAATTAACGAAAGTAAAATGTTACTAAGTACTAAGCTCTTGGTGTAAAAACTTGAAAATCAGGAGTCTTTCATGATAACAGCAAAATCACCTGACAGGAAGCTAAGGAACTGAATTAAGTTCCCTCACAATGAGGTAAGCCTATTGGAAGCAGCATTAAAAAGTGAGCTTCTCTCCTGTTCGGACTAGAAAGTTTCTACACCCTGCACATTAATAGCTTTTATATACATCATCACACTAGAGGAAAAAAAACTACCATCTCTCCAAATCATTGAACACACACTCAACAAATAGACAATTATGAAAAACATAAACCCTAAATATAAACTACTACAGCTAAAAATGTTAAAAGAAATAATCAACTAATAACAAGATGAAAAAATGGTTTTTATTTAACATGAAGTACTATATCTTTATATCATCTCAGCTTACTCAGATGTATGACCTAATTTTAGCTTCAAATATTAGCATTAATTGGATAACAAAAGCACATATAAGAAGGAATCAGCAATCCCAGCACTTGGGAGGCTGAGGCAGGAGAACTATAATTTTGAAGTCACCTGGCCTACACAGTGAGATCCTGTCTCAGAAAACCAAGAGCCGCAGACATAGCTCAGTAGTAGAGCATTGCCTAGCCTGTGCCATGGATGTAGGTGTAGGAGTAGAGCATTGCCTAGCCTGTGCCACGGATGTAGGTGTAGGAGTAGAGCATTGCCTAGCCTGTGCCACGGATGTAGG
>JABTXL010012406.1:11227733-11237788 GCA_025134845.1 Neodon shergylaensis
TAAGCTAGCAGGCAGCTGGGGTGCTGGGGACTCAGCCCCAGCCGCCCTTATTTCAACACCGGGATTAAAGGCGTGCACCACCACTGCTTAGCTTTTGTCTTGTTTTCAAAGACAAATTGACAAATTGTATTAACAGAACATCAAGAGTGCCTCACTCTCACCCTAGTCCACCCCTCCCACCGCCAATGTCCCTGCAAGTATGGTAGACAGTGCTTGTGTGACACCAGAGATTGTCAGCTGGCCTCTAAGTGCACATGCACTCACTCTGACATGAACTCATACATATAAGCACACCGTATATGCAAAAAATTAAACTCAATTAAATTTAAAACAGACATAAGTACAAAAGGAATACTATGATGGTTTGAAAGAAAGTGGACCCCAAAGGGAGCCGCAGTAATGGGACCTTGTTGGAGTAGGTGTGAAATTATTGGAGGAAGTGTGTCTCTGTGGAGGTGGGCTCTGAGGTCTCATATATGTTCAAGCCATGCCCAGTAAGTCAGTCTACTTCCTGTTGCCTACATATCAGCAGCTCCTTCTCTAGCACCATGTCTGCAACCATGTTCCCCACCATGATGATAATGAACTAAATCTCTGAAACTGTAAGCCAATTAAATGTTTTCCTTTATAAGAGTTGCCATGGTCATGGTGTCTCTTCACAGCAACAGAAACCCTAAGACAAGAACTGTGGTGAAGAGTTGGCTTAATACTCAGAAAAGCAAGCTCCAGCAGAACACAGGGCTGGCTAAAATGTTTGTAGGCTTAATAAGCAGAGGTGAATCAGTGACCAGAGACACTGCCAAAGACACAAAGGAGCTGGGCATGGTAGCACATGCATTTGAAGCCAGTACTCAAGAGGAAGAAGCAGAGGCGTCATAAGTTTACAGCCATCCTGGGCTGCATAGTAAGCCCCTAACTCAAAAAGAGTAAAATTCTATAAATAGGAAGATTCAGTACCCAGCGATTAGGGCTAGGAAACACTAAAGAACAACACCAAGGTTCCAGGCAACTGTGAGTAAGGGATATTTACGCAGTGGAAGACTGGAGGAAGGAAGGTAACATGAAACTACACATTCAGGGTGTCTAGAACAAATGGGTAATTGCCTCAAGTTCTAAAAACAGTTCCCAGCCTGAGAGATGCTTGGGGGATACCACTGAAAAGAGAAACCTGGGTTAGCCTCAAGTCAATTCACTCAACTCGTCAACAGACACTAAATACCTAGTAATACGGGCATGAAGATGAAACGGCTGGACGCTAGACAAGAGCGGCCCTGGCGCACTTACACGTTTATGAGAGCAGGCATCTATAAACGCATAAACATAAAGTTGTGTCATTTCCTAAAACCTGCGAGGAAAGGTAAAGACCACCAAGACTTAACAAGGGCAGCCAGTTCCTTCTCAATACCATGAGCAGGAAAGAACCTGCCCAGCAGAGACTTGAGCATTATAAAATAGTAGCCTTTGGGGAGAGAGAGCAGGAGAGACTTGAAGCAACAGACAAGCCTGCCCTCCCTCAGGAACAGAGAGCTAAGAATTAAGAAGGGTCATCTTAATGGCCATGTCTAAATTTGCTAATTCCGTGACATGACTGTCATCAACCATTAGCTACCACTTAAGAGTACAGCAACTCTCAGACCACCCTCCCCATCCTTTCCTGCCTGATTTTATGCAGTGTAGCCTTTATCCAGGCCGCATGAAAGCATATTTATAAGTACAGATGAATGTTACTGCCCTGGCCAAAGCCTTTCAACATCATGTGGCCTCTGCAGCTTTTCAGTTTCACTCAGGGTTCTGTAAGATTCATTCATGATGATTTGTGCTGCCCAAAGGTCAAAATCATGCAAAACTATGCGTGGCTTTGGAGCGCATACATATGTAAGCAAAGAAAGTGTAAACAGAAAACTGAAGAAAGTGCTGTTTCTGGGGAAAAGAAAAGGCAAAGGGGAGAGTGTAAGATCATACAGAGGTAATCAGGGACCTCAGAGCATAAGTAATGCTTTATTTCTTACGCTACATGGCAAATATTTAAGTGTTCGATGTTCCATTTCTACATCTTATATATATTTATATATATATATGAAATATTTCCTAACAACATAAGAAATCAGTAATGCATTTCCATTTATTGTCACTAATGGCCAAATTATAACTGTTCCTAGCCCAGGCCTCCATCTGTCCTTGCCTTCCTGGTTCCCTCTGCTTTGCCTTTCACACTGCTGTTCTCACTTTCCAACCTAATTCTGCATTCCTATTCTCCTTAGACTCGAGAATGTTCTTCCTGCCCCTTCCCACTGGCGGTACTGTACCCACTCTCAGCCCTTACCATGGCCTCTCTTCACAGAGCAAGCAAGGTCGTGGCAGACCTGCTCATTTTCCCAGCTGGGCCAAGCATGGTGTCTCACACTCAGCAGAGCTAAGATACTCTCTTGGAATACACAGTGACCCTGAATAAAAGCACATCTTGGTCTCTGTGTGCTCATCTGTTAATTCTCTGTTCCCTGTTTCCCCCTCCACTACCACTCGAAGAATGGGCATAGCAGACAGTCAAATTAAATATAAATAAAGAAGAAGAGGTGCAGTACCCAACTTGAAGTTTTAAAAGCAGGGTACTTACTATAAAGGCCTAACTTATGAAATTACTCTTAGCACTGAGTAAAATTAATTGGAAAAATAGGAGAGAGAAAAACAAACAAAAGTCACCGGCAATATTTTGTGTCACTTTACCAGAGCTGTACCTCATCAAAACCTGTTTGAAAGGAAATATTTTATAACTGAAACCAACTCCCAAAGAGCTCAGGTTAATCTACCCTAACACATTGCCCTTTTGTAAGCTGGTCTACTTAATTAAAAACAGTCAAATAGAAGCCTGCCCAGGATTCTCACTTACCTTTGCATGAATGCAAAGGAGGGACAGTGACTTTTCATTACGGAATGATTAAAAGGGGCTATATATTTCTTTTGCTATAGGACAAATTTTGAATCTTTTTCAGCGTGGGAATTTGAAAGTGTGTATGAAGCTGTGGAGTATTTCACAGCTGTCGACATTTTGTCCGTCATTCTGCTCATCTTGTTTCACTGTCTCCCCGACCGACTGACAGGCCAGAACAGTTTACTATCAGATCAATTCACTCCTAAGTGCTGCAGCAGATAAGGGCTTTCTTTCAACAACAGCATAAGGTCATATGTACCCCTGACAAGATTAACAGTGGCTCCCTAACAGCATCCAGTATAAATGTGTAATTCTCTGACTGTCTGAGAATTGCACCTAGAGTAATGTCTCCTGATCCCAGGCTAGGATGGCATGCCCCTTCCCACACTGCTTTCTCTCCCCACCTTCCAAGGCCTCTATCCGCTGAAGGAATTAAGTTATTCACTCTGCCCAAGGCTCCACATGCTGGCTGTGGCCATGTCCTCATAGCAGTCCATCACTCTTCCTATTTCCTTGAAACTGGAAGTTAGATCAGGAGGCTTAATCAGATTCAGTTCAATTGTTCTAGCCTTCTATTGAATCAGGAGGCTCTAACTTCTGATTGGCCCGCTTTTCGTGATCCTAGACTGCAGAGGATGTTTCAATCTTGTTTAATAGTTTTAGCATCTGCAGAAGACTCCTTCCCAGAGTCACTATTTCATTAGTGGCCACGAAGTACTAATTTGCCTTTATTCCTTCTGCGTATGTTTCATGAGATTCTACTGTAAGGAATTTTCCAATCAACTTCTTGTTTTCTTCACAATGAATTCTTACAGAGATGGCCAGGCCTGCCATGATCCCTCATTAGTGGTCAGAAAAACGGTCTTGGCAATCCAATTAATCTTTACCAGGGGTGACTTTCTTCTGATTTTCACAATTTCATGTGCAAAAAATACACACAACTGTGCGGATATGTATGTATACATTCCGTGTTTTCATTTGTTCCTTCCGATGCACAGACTGTGATCTTTAGCCACTGGGAGTCCCTTCAAATTGTCTCTTCGCAACCTTGGGCATGTCTCCAAAGTCTTCTCATAGCTTTCTTGCTTTCTGACACAAGAAGATGTCTTAGATTCACCGTGTCTATTTCCTATCCAATCCTAGAATCACTGTTTGGCTAGAAGACTACTTAGAAGCTGCTGTCTAGGCACTAAAGATGCTCACTACTGAAGAGGAGGGAACACTTCTCTACAGAGCGAAGACCCGGGGAAGACACATCCTTAACAGAGGAAAAATAAACCACGTTTATAAGCTAGTTCACCCGCAATTTTAAGATGAACATTCTATATATCTTCTTTATTCCGAGCTCTTACAGGAAAGTGTTTGGTTTCAATGGCATAACTGCTGCTAAACATCATTTAATGGTCACAGATGAGAGCTTTAGAGTAACAACACTGATTTTTCTGAATGAAGTTTAAAATTTATGTCTATTATCTTTCCATTCATGAGACATACTCATCAGAGATAGCAATCAAAATACTATATTTTTAAAGTCATTTGAAACATTGATTTCTAATACCTGATTACAGAGCCACCTACCAGGCCCTAAATCATCTCTTTTTTTGTCCTGCTTTAAATTATGATTTTGAATTTTGTAAAACATTTTCTAACTTTGTAAAATGTTTCACTGGTCCTAGGTCAAAATCATGAGTTATAGTTAGAGAAACCTCACTTCCATTTTTGTGTCAGGGCCCTTCTTTCCACTTGCTTTACATGCAACTGATATTGTTAGTTTTAGAACTGCATTTCTGCTGTTTCTTTCGAAATATATAGCATATATTTATAACAAAAATATAAATAATTTAAACTACATAGTTGTATCTATTACACTATATTCCTCTTACATAAAATGTAAGTAATATATATTTTAAAATAATTCTTCCATGAGATACTTTTTATGAGCTTATAACAAAACTAAGAATAATTTCCAGTTTCACATATAAAGTTATAAAATAAGACCAAATAAAGTCAGTCTTGGTGACACATTTCTATAATTACAGCATTTGAGGTGGGAGGGTCCTGAGTTCAAAGCCATCCTTGGCTACATAGCAACGTCAAGACTAGCCAACACTACACAACCATTGTGATAGTTTGAATTTAACTGGCCCCCATAATCTCATAGGAAGTGGCACTATTAGTAGATATGGCTTTGTTGGAGTGGATAGGTCTTGTTGGGGGAAGTGTGTCACTGTGGAGGTTGGTTCTGAGGTTTCCTATGCCTGGTATCTCAGTTGACTTCCTGTGGCCTACAAAATGTCAGCTACTACTCAAACACCACTTCTGCCTGCACACCGCTATGCTGTCAAGATGATAACAGACTGAACCTCTTAAATTGTAAACGAGCCACCCCAAATAAATGTCTCCTTTATAAGAGTTGGCATGATAGAACAGGGCCTGGTGGGCACACCTTTAATCCCAGCACTAAGGCAGCAGAAATAGGCAGAGCTCTATGAGTTTGAAGCCAACATAGTCTACAGAGTGAGTTTCAGGATAGCCAGAGCTCTTACACAGAGAAACCTGGTGTAGGAGTTCCTTCTGTTTGTTTGTTGCTTTCATTGGATAATGAATAAAGAAACTACCTTGGCCTAGTTGATAGGGCAGAACTTAGGTAGGCAGAGAAGACAGAACTGAATTCTGGGAAAAAGAAGCAGAGTGAGAGAGACACCATGGATCTTCTGCCTGAGACCGACGCTGGTTAGAATCTTGCCGGTAAGCTGCAGTCACGTGGCAATACACAGACTAATAGAAATGGGTTAAATTAAGATGTAAGAATTGGCCAATAAGAAGTTAGAGCTAATGGGCCAGGCAGTGTTTAAATGAATACAGTTTCTGTGTGATCATTTTGGGTGTAAGCTAGCCAGGCGACCGGGATGACAAGCAGCCCGCTCCTCCTGTTACAGAAACCTTGTCTCAAAAGAGCTGCTGTGGTCATGGTGTCTTTCACAGTCAAAACAAAAAAGATCTAAAAACTAAATAATTCTCCTACATATGTCTCCTAACGGTTCTAAAACAGGAGATGGCATTCTAATTCTTATCTACGGTTCTTGCTCTTGCTCTGGAGTCAGGCCTAGTGTTGATACCCACTGACACCCATACTGAGTACCTGAGAAAGATGACAGATACAGTAGCAATGATCGTGTATGAAAATCCCTCTCAACCACTGAACCATCCCACTGGCCCCTAAAGATAATTTTTAACAAAAGCACATTTTTTTAGTGAGAATTAAAATGTTTTAAAATGAAATTCTAAAATATGGTTTGCCTAAAATTTCCTTTTCTTTTATTATTTTCTACCAACAAGCAAAAAAATTAGGATTTCTGAAAAATTATTTTTCTGCTTTTGTTTCCAGAGTACAATTTTACAAAAACTTCTTGGCAAATTTGGGTTTTATTTTCTCTGGAATGCAAGTAAAATGCCCTAATGAACATTTAAAGCGAGGCAACTGGGGACAGTCTATCAGCCTGTTGCTAACATTAGCTTGTAAACAGATGAAAATAAAGGAATGCACTCTTAATTGTCCCTGAGAGGCTACTGCACAAACCCATGTGATCCTAATTAATTCTAACTAAACCAATCCTTCCCAAGTGCTGACCATCATGAAACATTTTAACAATGACTAGTTGTCTCTTTAGTAAGCAGAGACTTCCTGAGAATACGCCATATACTCAATATAAAAAATATAGCAGGCAAAAAAGGGAAACATTGTCCACTGTACCTTTCCCACACTAGAAACTTAAATCTGTCATGTTGAGAAAATATTCTTTTCCTGATTGTGAAAACCAGTTGTAATTTTCAAACTCTATCCTGTATTTATTGTTGTAATTGTTAAACTGAAGTAATAAATGGATATGCTTACTAAAAAAAAAATCCTTCTCTACCCAGACAAATTTTATTACCGCTTCTATCTATTTAAAACCACCATTCTCTCATCTTTAAATTTTTAAAGAAAGTTTAGAGTTTGGATAAATGGAATATGAATAATAAAAACTATGCGTGGTAAAGCTACTGTTCCGGTTTCATTTCTGTTGACACAAAGTAACACGGGGATATAGAGGGCTTGTTAGGCTTACGATTCCAACGTGTAGCCCATCATTTCAAGACAGTCAAGGCAGGAACTCAGACAGCTGGTCGCATCGTATTCACAGTCGGGAGCAAAGAGAGAACCAGTGAATGATGCTTGCTCGCTGCTCTCCTCGCTGCCATTATTCAGCACCCCTTGCCTAGGGAGCAGCGCTGCCCACCAGGGGCTGGGTTCTCTACAACCCTCAACAGGCCAACCTGATCTAGGTAATAGCTCATTAAGACTCTCTTCCAGGACGGCTCAGGGTTGTGTTAAGTTCCTAGTGAAAACTAACCTGCACAGCTATTAAAGGTTCTTTACATCAACATTCAGACTATTATACTCTCCAAAACATTAGACAGCACACACACACACACATTGAGATCATCAGAATTGAATGCCAGTGATTTCCTAACAATGTCACACACTGGAGTCACCTGGGACTCCTTAAACAACCCTGACAACTTGCCCCACCCCCACACTGTGACCTGAGCATGAAAACATTTCAATGCAACCTTGGTAATGCTTAATTAATGTTTGAGAACAACTCAGTTAAATATTTTGCATACTTTTTTCATATTAAATTGGAAATTTCAAATGTCAGAATTGTAGTATAGTCCTGTCTAGCAGCGAGCTTCTGAAGCAGGTTAAGTGGAATTTTATTTGCTTCTTCAGTGGTAGCTGTTAGATAGGACCATACTGTACTCGGGCTCCACTGGGAAATGACCCGTACCTACTTGCCCAACTTCCTCTCCCACCAATGCACCACACACTGTTTGTTCCGGTCAAACCAAAGGATTAGGTTCGTTTGCCAGACCCCAGACTACTGGAGATTAGCATACAAGTCTCATACATGCCTGATGCATACAGCATGTGCTACCAATATAGGCATGTCTGGCACTGAGTACAAGTACAGAGTTTAGAATACTACACGATGCTCCTCTTCCAGTGATGCAGATATTAGCTCCTACTGGCAGTAAAATCCAAACAAAGAAAACTAATTAGCACCTATCTAACTAGAAGCTAGTTTTTCTAAAGTTCCTGAGTTTTAAACTGCCATTCTAAAGTCTACTAAAATCTACTCTGAAATAAATGGCCAACTGTGACCAAATATACAAAAGAAATACATATCATGTTAATATTCCCCTATACTTATACAATCCTTTAAGAGAGAAGCTGGAGTACAGCTCAGCAGGTGAGCGCTTGCCTAACATGCACAGGGAACTAGGTTTAGCACCAGCATCATTTTGTAAAACAAAAATACAAATAAATGAAAAGAGGAAAAAAATTCCTTTTGTGGAAAAATCTTTTGTTCAGTTTTAAGCATAAAAATATGCCTAAAGGGACCACACTAGTATCAAATATATGGCTGATTATTGTTCTATATTAATATTTCGTTGGTATCCATCATTATAGATATCTTAGCTTCTGTCATTATCAAAGGGTAGACTTCATTAATTCACAATTAAGGACTTAATTTAAAAGGCACATTATTACTATAAAATACACAAATGCAACTTGTTTGTGACAGAGCACTAACAGTGGCAGGCACACTCAGTTCAAAGATCAGCTTTTATAAGCACTTGAAAACTACACTTTTAGCCGGGCCATAGTGGGGCACACCTTTAATCCCAGCACTTGGGAGGCAGAGACAGGCGGATCTCTGTAAATCGAGGCCAGCGTGGTCTACAGAGTGAGGTCCAGGATAGCCAGGGCTGTTATACAGAGATACCCTGTCTCAAAAAGAAAAAAGAAAGAAAGAAAAGAAAACAACACTTCTTGTAAAAAAAATAGATAGATAGATAGATAGATAGATAGATAGATAGATAGATAGATAGATAGATAGATAGATGATAGATAGATAGAATCAAAGCTGGGGATGTAGCCTCTGCCTAGCATGCATGAGGCCCTGGGACATGAGCTCCATCTTCAGTGCCACATACATGGGACCTCGCCATACAGACCGCAATCCTAGCATTCAGGAGGAAGAAGCAAGAGGATGGGAAGTTCAAGGTCATCCCTGGCTACACCAGGAACTGGAGACTGGCCTGGACCAAACTGTCAAGAAAGGGAAAGGGAGAAAAAGTGGGGGAGACTATCTGGCAAACTGTTAAGCCTCGCTATTTAGAAGGAGAACACGTTTTCAGTGTTTTCAGAAGTACTGCAAACTGACAGTGAGAACCTGGGGTGCGTATTTCTGCACCCACCTTTACCTCGGTTTCAACAGCACAGTGCTGCTGTAAGTCATGAAGCAGAGAAATCAAATTCTCACTTCACCCTCTTCTCTTTTTTTTATTCTGCTTGCTGAACTTCGAATTCTTTCCTATTCTTCCACCCCTTTATATTTGGCACTGACTACAGCAAAGTTATTTTAGGGGTTTAAAAGATATGACAGCCACTGCAGACACCAATTAAACAATACAGCAAACAATCGGTTTCTGCCTGGACACTAAGCTTGGCGGCACCCTGACCCACAGAACCATCTCCTCCACCACCCCTTGATGTTAAGATGCTTTCTTTTTTTCTTTGATTCCAACAAGACCTTCAATCTTCAAGGTCTAAAACTCATCTAAATCTTGGATTTCTCCCTTTTGCTCCATCTGAAAAATGACAGTCAAGATATTCTTCCCCTAGAAGGAGCACAATAGAAAAAAAAATGGAAGAGAAGAACAGTGGAGATAAAAGGGTTTGGTGGAGAGATGGGGGGGGTAAATTGAAATGAAATATGCATGAAAACCCTATATGGAAACCTATTACCATGTAAGCTAATTTTTAAAGTTAAAATTAAATATAAGAAATCAAGTACCTAAAAACGGGCAGTGGTGGCACACACCTTTAATCCCAGCACTCAGGAGGCAGAGGCGGGTGGATCTCTGTGTGTTTGAAGTCAGCCTGGTCTACAAAATGAGTTCCAGGAAGTTAGGGCTGTTACACAGAAAAACCCTGTCTTAAAAAAATAAAAAAGAAAAGAAAGAGAAAGAAAGAAAGAAAGAAAGAAAGAAAGAAAGAAAGAAAGAAAGAAAGAAA
>JABTXL010012406.1:11238525-11300480 GCA_025134845.1 Neodon shergylaensis
CACATTCAAACACACAACATCTATGCCGCACACACACACACTCAAACACACAAATTACATGTCGCCTACACATACACACAGAACATATATGCCGTCCCCACACACACTCAGACCACAAACTACATGTCGCCTATACACACACAAACACACAACACATATGCCACCCCCCAAATGTGCACATATATAACACACATGCCCCCACACATTTGAACATACACATGCAAATATGTAAGAGACATGCCCCCCCACAAAATACATATCTAAATAAAATTTAACATTTAAAAATTGTATGAGAGGAAAACAATCTAGAATAGTACACACATAGCACAAAACAAAGTACATCTTCAACTCAAAACAAAACAAAAACCCGGTTTCATAAATACAGAATAAACTAAAGAGATTCAACACTAGTTCAAATACCAAAGATCTGGAGCTTTTCCTGTGAACCCAGAGTAACCCAGCACTGAGACACAACATGGCTATCCTCAGAAGATATCACTAGAACTGAGGGCTCAGGACTATGGAAGAGCAATAGTGACATTTCAGAACATATTCAATGCATGACAGCAGAAAGGAGAGTGTCAAAAGAGAGTTCTAGGAGGGCAGAGGTCATGTCAGCTGAGGACAAGATGAAGAAATGCCGAGTGTTCTAAAGGGGAAATCCAAAGGGACATGATGACTATTTCCAAAGCTTCTCTCTAGGTTAGGAAGGTTTGGGCTTAGGTTCACCTCTTCAGAGAACGGTGTGTGGAAGTAAGAGTTAGCTGCTACAGAAAGCAGATTTGAGCAGGGCGGTGGTGGCGCAGGCCTTTAATCCCAGCACTTGGGAGGTAGAGGTAGGAGGATCTCTGTGAGTTCAAGGACAGTCTAGTCTATGAGAGCTAGTTTCAGGACAGGTTCCAAAGATACAGAGAAACCCCATCTTGAAAAAAACAAACAAACAAAAAACCATTTTGGAGCACAAGAGGAGCCATTTTTCTGATCATTACTAGGACAATCTGAAAGACAAATGCATTAGCTCCTAAAATAGAAAGATTTATAAAGAATGGGGACATTCTACACAGAATTTCTTTGAGAATATACAGAGATCACTGGTTATATGAAAATGGTCTATACATTCTTTATAGATTTAACACATGTTAAAAAACAAATGACTATATATCGGCATGAATCCAATGGCTCGTGACTATTACAGACGAATAAATACACACAGCGTGAATTCAGTGGCCCATGACTATTACAGACGAATAAATACACACCCCGTGAAGCCAGTGGCCCGTGACTATTACAGACGAATAAATGCACACCCCATGAATCCAGTGGCCCGTGACTATTACAGACGAATAAATGCACACCCCATGAATCCAGTGGCCCGTGACTATTACAGACGAATAAATGCACACCCCGTGAATCCAGTGGCCCATGACTATTACAGACGAATAAATGCACACCCCGTGAATCCAGTGGCCCGTGACTATTTCACTGGAACAGATGGAAAGCGATTGAAGACAAAGGAAAACACTAGAGCAGTGCTGTTTCCCTTAACCAGATAAGACCTCAGGAGCTGCTCCTATCAGCCTAGTATTTACATAAATAATCAATAAAAAGCAAAAAATTATAAAAGCATCCTGAAAGAATGGTTTCAAAGAAAGAAAGTAAAAATATTAAGTTATTTGTAATACAAATCATATAAGAACAAGCAAAATAAGCAAGGCGTGGTAGTTCTCACCTGTGATCCCAGCCTTGGCACGCAGAAGCAGGGAGACCACAGCTCAGGGTCCTTTCTAGTTACCCAGTGAGCCCCTATCTCAAAGACATAACAAAACTGTCGGCAAAAATGATGGAACTTCAAAGCATCTGGACTTTGGACTTGCTGCTCTGAAGGGATTCTTTCTTTTTTTCTTGTTGTTGTTTTTTGTTTGTTTTTAGAGACAGGGTTTCTCTGTAGCTTTTGGAGCCTGTCCTGTAGACTAGGCTGGCTTTGAACTCACAGAGATCCGCCTGCCTGAAGGGATTCTTTCATTGAACACCCTGAAACCCGAGTTCCTCCTTTACCAAAGTTGCCAGTACTCAATGACTGTTATAAAAACACCATAATTTGCCACCACACCATTCAAGGAGACATCCCAATACAAGAAAGTAATAGAAAGTGTTCATGATTTTTAGAACCAATTGTAGAAATACTGAGTTTTTAAAAAATAGCTGTAAGTACAGTGTTCTCTAGGATGCTCACAGAACTGAATTTTTATACAAAGCACTAATGTTCTTCCATCCAATTAGTAAACAATTGTTGAAGGCCTATGATAAGACAGCGGAAGCCTAGGTAAAAACTTGAAAGCACATTTGCAAATCTTTGAAGACTCCATTGCTACTTTGGGGTTAAAACATTTAAGGTAAAATATAAAATGCCAAGAAAGAATGTCCTCGTCTGACAGGGCCCACAGGTGTGGGTGTATCCTACCTCGGTAAAGGCCAGAGAGTTGGAACTGACTTCTGCTCTCAAGGTTATTGTCAACAGGTGTGGCTAATATCCAGCCCTGGTATTTCAGGTACTATGAAGTAGATCTGTTTCTATCTCAAACCAAAGTCTAAGGGTCCAACCAGGTTCCTACTCCCTTAGGGAGATAACTATGGGTTCCACCCAGAGAGTGGTTTGCCTACAGAGTGTTTGGTCTAGGGTGTGCGTGTTACTTGTCTTGTTCTGGCAACAGAATGTTTAACTAAGAATGTAGCCCATAATCCTTCAACTGATCTCTTCATTCCTTGTATCGCGTCAATGCAGTTTTGTTTTTGTTTTTGTTTTTTTGATCTTACTCCTACCTCTTGGGGTCAGGGTATTTGAGCAAATGGAAATTAAACGTAGGCGACTTTCAGTACTCACTGTGTGGCCCTCCAGTGCTATCCTATGTTTCTGCTTCTTATTTCTTCTATATCTATGTTCCTAGGAATTCTAATCCTCACGCTCCTACCCTGGAACATATGAATTCACAGCTAGGAGCCTGGTAAAATCACCCCCCGAAAAGGTGCCTTATGACACTCATCGCATTCCCTAAAACCTATGCACGCATTTCGGTTCTTCTAGAGTCGAAACTACTTCCTATACCCCATATGACTTCACACACACACACACACACTAACATGTGTGCACACACACAAATTAAAAACAGTGAATCTTAAATTTCCTTTAGTAAACTCAGCCTCCTAGTTGGTATTTGATGCTGCTACTTGGATATATTCTGAGTCTCTCTGAAGCCCAAGGACAGTGGTGACAGAGCCTGTGAACAGCCCGCCCACTCTCTCTTAAGGCTCTGCATGGCAGACTTCCCAGGGCATAAGGAACGTCAGGGCACTGGGTGGAGGGAACGATTCCACAGCACATTGCTGGAGGCACTGGCATGGCCTAGCAAGGAGCCTGACCTTTTCTTTCCTTGTGTTAGGCCAAGAACTACTTTATGTTTGAATAATAAAACACTAAGTGACACTACTATGAACAAGAAACATTAAAGCTCAACCTTGTCCCCTGAAACCATTTCCCGTGTTCATTCGCAAAGAGATTTCAACCGAAGTCTAAGACAGAAAAGCGACCATCCCCGAGAGATGCCCATCCTACCTCCTGAGTGTGTTCTCTGTAGACCTTCAGGGGCCCTGTGGCTTTGGCGGTATCCCAGAGCTGCAGTGAGCCATCCCCACTACAGGTGACAAGGACGTGCTCGTTGTTTTCACTCCAGGTGACATCAAACAACCCATCATTCCAGTCAAAGCTGCAGCAGAGTTAAAAAAAAAAAAAAGATATATCCATGAACTGCTGGTCTAAGTTTACAGTTAGTTTTCCTCCTCGGTTTCTCACATGTTGTAACACACATGATCTCATATGATCTTAAAAAGTGTGAGTCAAGCAGGTCCTTCACAGAAACAGGTTCAGAGAGGCAGGAAGAATGGGTCAGGGAGTGCAGGCAGATAACTAGAAAGCTAAACTAAAGGTTTGCAGCCACTAATATGACGCCAACTACCTGCGGCCTGCGGTAGCCTGTGATTCACGGCACGCACCAGCAAGCACTCCAAAATCCTGAGGCCAACCATTTTAAATCCTCCCATAAATCTTTCCTCTGAGCTGTACGAGCCTTATTGCATAGATCTTTCATCTGAGCTACGAACAGGTAGTCATCTTCTAACGAAACCTCTTTCCTCTGCCTTTGACTAACCCTGACGGAGTATTAAGAGTCCATCAATCAACATGGAAGACGGGTACAGAGAGAAGAGAAACACTGGGTAACCCATAAGATGGGCATTAGCTCTTGCTTACATAAAGCTAAATTACAGTAGGACAGCAAAGATGGGCAGTGTCACAGGGTACCCTAGTTGACTCACTGTTTAAAATATGCAATTTCTAAATGAACACTAATAAGCTCGAGAAACCTAAGTAGAAAGAATTTCTATATTATGCCAATGCAAAAGTTTCCCTTACATTATAAATTAAAACCTATTAGTACCAAATATTCAAAAGGGAATTGTATTAAGATTTTGACAGCGGTTGAGAGTCTATGTAAGCTTAATAATTAGAGTCTCCGTAGTGGTTTGAAGGAGAATGGCCCTCAAAAGCTCTCATATGTTTGAATGCTCAGCCCCGAGTTGACAGACGTGTTTAGAAAGGTTTAGGAGGTGTGGTATTTGTTGGAAGAAGTGTGTCATTGGGGGTGGTCTCTGAGATTCAAAAGACCTTCCCTGTTCCCAGCATGCATCTCTCTGCCTCCTACTTGAGGATCAAAATGTGAGCTCTCAGCTGTTTCTGGAGCCATGCCCTTGCTCTGCCATCATGGACTCTAACCCTCTGAGACCACAAACCCAGATTAAACACTTTATTTTATAAGTTGTCTTGATCATAGTGGGGTTTTTGTTGTTTTGTTTTGTTTTGGGGGTTTCTTTGGTTTTTCGAGACAGGGTTTCTCTATATCTTTGGAGCCTGTCCTGGAACTAGCTCTTGTAGACCAGGCTGGCCTCGAACTCACAAAGATCCGCCTGCCTCTGCCTCCCGAGTGCTGGGATTAAAGACGTGCGCCACCACCACCCGGCTGATCATGGTGTCTTATCACAGCAATAGGAAAGACAGCCACTGTACCTTCTAAAAATCTGTAGTCCAGATTCAGTCTGATCCAATACTAAAAGGGTTCCACAGCCTAAAGAGGAAAAAAAAAGAAAATAAGGCCATGCTGTTGAACTTTCCAGGGACACCGAGATGAAGTATTAAGCAGTATGGACCTGCTTTAACTACCACAAATGTCCCTTAAAATAACTGTGACCACGTGAAGGATTAGAAGCTACACGGTGTGCTTCAATCATTAAATATTCAGCCTACCATCTGGCCTGACTGGAACCCAGACACCAGCATAAGGGAAAGATACCCGAGTGCCAACTCAAACCTAGCCAGCGGCTAGGCACACAAACCTTTCAGGTTGGTGCTAACAGCTCTACTAACAGAAGAGAAACCTCACACTTATAGACCCCCAAGACCGTGACTCTGCCTTGCTGGCCCACGTAAAACAATCTAGCATGGCGTTTTAAAACAAAGTATTGTGGAAATGCCATATATTCTTTGGTCAAATGTTTTAACTTCAGTTATCCACCAGCAATTACTTACTTTTGCTAAAAGACTAGTCTCTTTCTCGCCCCTGGCCACCCCTCCCTCTCTACCAACATCTGATCAAAGTGGATCTGCACTTGAACTATACAAGGAAAGACGGCTGATTATTAAGCTTACACGCACACACAGATGTTCCTAGAGCTTTAACAGAATTATGTTTTGAGTTCTTGTGATCAGTACGATATTTTCATTTGCAAGGTGTTAAAGCTCTTCCACTTAAACACGGCCGATGACAAAATACCAATTCTAGGTCTGGAGAGACAGCTCGTCCCCTAGGAGCACCAGCTGCCTGCAGAGCACCCAGTCTCTGGTCCCAGCATCTACTTCCTGATTACCAACCACCAGAAACTCCAGTTCCAGGGGATCCAATGCCCTCTTTGAATCTCTTCTTCTGACCTCAGCAGGCTCCAGGCACGGCCGTAGTTCGCAGACATTTATTTATACAAACAAAACACTCAGACACACACATACACACCCTTCTAAAAACCAACTCCCAAATATACCAACTCCCTATAAGTAACCTTTCTAAAAGACTTAAAATCCTCATCCTAACTGGGGGCCAAGGACGGTAAACCTGACCATGCAAGCACTAAGAGCTAATGACCAAAACTATAAGAAAATACGTTATTCATCACTGATTTTTTAGAAATCGTTGTTTTTCAACACTAGACAAAACAAATACTACGGACTGCTAACATTATGCAATGGCTTGACACACAGTGTGTAAACAACAGATGGGGTACGACTTAAAAGACACATCAGTATATGGCTTAGGTGTCTAGACAGCTCTGCAAATTTATCCATTTTCCATGAGACAATAAAAGTACTTTCTAGTCTGTTTGAAAGATAGCGTCAGTCTCCCTAGTTGAGGGTGGCTTTGAACTCGTGACTCTGTTGCCTCCCCCTTCCAAGCGCTAACAAATGCATCCTTCTTAAGGAAGGAAAGACAAGCTGCAGATTTCCCCAGCGCTCAAAAAGCCAACTGTGGCAGGGAAATGGGGACCTAGGAGGGCAGCCTGGCCCTCTGTCTCCCCCTGGCGGTGGCGGGCGGCACCGCGCGCGCTCAGAAGCGCGTTCCCGTGCCCGCCCCCGAGGCGGTGGCGCGGCCCGGGCTCACCCGCGATGCCGTAGTTCTGCGCGGCGGCGCAGGCCAGGCGGCCCGGCAGGTACGGGGAGAACTCGGCGGCGTAGCCGTGACGGCCCGGCACCCGCAGCGTCCGCACCGCGCTCATCCTGCCCGCCCGCCCGCCCGCAGCCACTCGGCCTCCCCGCCCAGGCTGCGGAAACTGTCGCGAGGAAGAAGCACACCGCGGAGACTCAGAGAACTTAGGGAGTCCAGGAAGGCCGGGCGGAAGTGAGGACGCCGACGCTCGGAATCCTAGATTTTGATTGGGCCACGTAAAAAGAAAGCTGACGCCATGGAGACCATTTTTCTTCTGGGCAATCATCCACTATTTGCTCTGGCTGAAATCAGCTGGCTTTCTAGACTTTGTTCTAGAACTAAGGGAGAAGGTTCGAGTTAGGGGACACTTCCGACAGCTGTTCATGTTGCATTGCAGCCTCTATGGCGGGTCAACTTGTGTTTTTATTAATTTCTTGAACTTTCAAACATTGCTATTCTGTTATTTTTCTGATGATTACAAAATAAAAACCACAGCAAACTCTGAAAACAGCTAATGAGTCCAAAGATAACAAATGGAGTGCTGTGTTGCCCAAGGTAATTTGAAGCCAGACAACAATGGAGCTAAGGGAAAGAACTGTTATCATATGCAATTAACTGTCTATAGATGTTATATAGTTGCACTGTGCTCATATCTCTGGGTAATTAAGGAAAACTTGGTTCGTTCATTCAAACATTTGCCAAGCATGTGCAGAGTGGAAGATGAATATGTAATTTGCCAAACCAAACACCGACAAGTGAAAGAGATTATTGTTACCATTAAACCACTCAACCTGCACAGACCAAGTCATACACCAAGCACAAGGCTGGGCTTTTCACGAAACTCAAAAAGCGCTGCTGGGGTCCGTGGTTGAACTCAGGAGATCACAAGATAGGAAGACTGTTAACTGTGCTGAAAATGCTGTTGATGTTAAAATAAATATATACAAGTGTTTTGGAAGGGGAGTGGGCAGGAAAAGCTTTAAGAAGGAGGTCATCTGGGGTGAATTCATGCAGTGAAGTGGGTTTTCCTTTAAGGAAAAAGCTGGAAACCATTGTGGGATCAGGAGAAAGGTGAAAACTTAGGAGATCTAAATCCATAAGAGATGGAAGCTTGCTGGGCGGTGGTGGCGCATGCCTTTAATCCCAGCACTTGGGAGGCAGAGGCAGGTGGATCTGTGTTCAAGGCCAGCCTGATCTACAAGAGTTAGTTCCAGGACAGGCTCCAAAGCTACAGAGAAACCCTGTCTCAAAAAAACAGAGAGAGAGAGAGAGAGAGAGAGAGAGAGAGAGAGAGAGAGAGAGGTGGTGAAGGGTACTTTATGTAGACAAGACAGTCAGCCACTGGTTCTGCGTTCAAATGTGACGACTCGTACACTGTGCCCAAGGAACGAGACTTCGGCTGCAGTTTAACTAGAAGAGAACTATTCAGGTTTTCAAGTGTGGGTCATTAAGTGAGTTTTCTTTCACTAACAGCACTAACTGGAGACTAGAGATTGGTGATGGGTGTGCCATTTAGATACTTCAGCAATAATTCAAGCAATAGATGGTATGCCAAGATGGGGTAGTGGTGTTTTGTTGAGAACTATGGTAGAGGGTGAGCTTAAGGGTCAAATAAAGAGGAAAAGTTTAAATCTTTCCCAACTTTCTTACTTAGTGTCTACATCAACACAGGAACTGTTGATTGAAATATGGACTATGGGAGCATGTGGTGATATTTTGTTTGTGTTTTAATAAATAAAGCTTGCCTGAAGATCAGAGTGCAGAGCTAAACCACTAGAGGCCAGGCAGTAGTGGCACATACCTTTAATCCCAGGACTCGGGAGACAGGCAGATGAGTCTCTGAGTTCAAGGCCACCCTGAACTACATTAGCTCGGTCCAGTCTCAAAGTGAAACAGGGTCAGGCAATGGTGGCCCACACCTTTACTCTCAGAGCCAGGGAAGTGGAGGTGGGAAGTGGTACGGCTGGGCAGAGAGAGGATTATAATGCGGAAGAAGACAGCAGCTCAGATGCAGTCTTCATTCTACTGAAGACAGCAGTCAGAGGGTGCAGTCTGAGAATTAGTAGAGACAGGATCGCCCCTTCAGTCTGAGGATTCAGGAGAGGTAAACCGTCTCTTCGGTGGTTGGCCCTACTGCTTCCCTGATCCTTCAGCTTTCATTCCCCCTAAAATCTGACTCTGGGTTTTGTTTTATTAAGACCAATTAGAATTCATGTGACAGGTAAAGGAGCAAGTTTGGGACAACAACGAACTCCAGTTTAGCATGTAGAATGCAGATTGTGTGTAGTACTTGATGCAGCAGAACGGAGCCCTGACAGTGCGTGCAGATATTTAAGCCATGGGAATGATTGTTGAGAATGGTATAAAAAGAGAAGAAGGCTAAAGACAGAAGGTGGGGACACACTGCCACACGAAAAACTTGGCAGTGGAAAAGCTATAGAAGGTTAAAGAGATCCACAAGATGGATACTGTCGGCTCATTTATTGCTTGGTTTAAGAATACTGCACAAGCCAGACATGGTGGTGCATGCTTTAAACCAAGCCCTTGGGTGACAGAGGGGGTGGAGCTCTGAGTTTGAGGATAGCCTGGTCTACAGAGTGAGTTCCAGGACAGCAAAGGCTATAGAGAGAAGCCATATCTCGAAACTACCCCCCTACACACACACACACACAACTCAAGCTGGGAGGATTTGCATGCTATCTTCTTATGTAGATTTAGATGCTTAAGGAGTGGATTAGACAATGACACGCCAGGGTTCTTAATGCCATGTAAACAGCTAGTGAGTTCCTGGTATCCAAAGCAGTACTGAGTGCAGAGTAGACCAAAAACAGTGGCATTATTATGATCATAGCAGGTAAGGATTTGCCATCAGGAAGGAGCTCAGATGTTTAAGAAATGGAGCATTTCTTTATTTTTTCCCGAGGAATTTATATATACATCCCTGTCGGGGGGGCCAAAGAAGGCCTGAGTGAGTGTGTTGGGGAATGTTATTTTCAGCTGTGTTACTTTTGTTTATGCTGCATTTTATTACTCTGAAGCTGTGATTCTTTGCCTGTCTAAAAACACCTGATGGTCCTAATAAAGAGCCGAATGGCCAATAGCGAGGAAGTAGCAAGGACAACAAGCAGAGTATAAATAAAAGGAGAAATCTGGGAGGAGAGAGAATAAGGAGCAAGAGAAGGAGGACAGGAGGACACCAAGGGTCAGCCACCCAGCTACACAGCAAGCCGTGGAGAAAAAAGTAAGGTATACAGAAATAGAGAAAGATAAAAGTCCAGAGGCAAAAGGTCATTAGGATAATTTAAGAAAAGCTGGCAAGAAACAGCCAAGCTAAGGCTAGGCCTTCATAACTAAGAATAAGACTCTGTGTGTGATTTATTTGGGGCCCTCAAAAAGCCAAAAGAACAAAACATCACGCAGCATGAATGTGTAGAGAACAGATGAAGTCCTGAATGAATGTGTGCTGCTTGACATGGGCACAGCCATGTCAGGAACACCAATGCCTCATACCCATGGGAACTGCGAGATCCTTTCCAGAGTGAAGCTAAGAGGGACGGATGGTACAGACTTCCTCTGGTCTGCGTGTGAACCTTGACAGTGTAAGTACAAGTGTGTACAAATGATTGAGCAGTGCTTGTGAAACCTAGCAACTGCGGCTTCAACCTCCCAGATAGTTGCAGCCTGAGACCGCTGTCCTGTGAAAGCCTTGTCCTCCCTTCCTACAGAGACCAGCTAACTCCTCCTGTGCTGTACATAATAAACATGCTGACATTGTGGCTGTTGATGTCAGCTTTCTGGGACATGTGTCTGTGTGTCTTTTCTTTCTGTGTGTCATTCCCTCACTACCCCAGTCCGGTTTCCGGGACCAAGTCATGCTAGACGCAGCATCTCCCCTTATCTGTTAGAAAATCCGATCTTAACTTGTTTAAGATTTTTGGCATTCAAAGGGGGGCGTGTTAGCATCTGACCTAGATTATAAAGCTCATAAATACAGGATCAGGATGTTGTTCACTCTCCAGTAATTAAACGGGACCTGGCAAATGGTGAAGCATCTTGTCTTCAGACAGCTCCCCCAGTTGAGTCTGAGTGGGCGTGTGAATGTGCACTTGAGTGTCCTGGACATTAAGAAGATACCTGAGATCTCCATAAATTATGTTGCTGTACTTCTCATACTGCGGGCTACCTCCTTTCAACTTCTTCTTCATTACTGACATCACAGAGTCACCTCTTAAGTTGTCCCTTTCCAAGGACACCTCAGTACTCTAGTTCAGTGAGTACATGCCTTCACCAAAGGTCTGGCCAGTTTCTATGCCAGTCCTCCAAGCTGGAGGTAGGGGCCACATAGGTGCTGGTCACCTAATTGAATGAAGGAAAAATAATAATGAACCTATAGGAAAACACAGTATCGTAATTGTCCTGTAGCTCTGTTAATGTGTGTGAAAGGATATTGATCAATTATTTAATCCATGACATCAGGATAATAAATTCATAGAGGCAGACCAGCTGGGAACTATGCCACCTCTCTCTTCCAAATGAAACAAGCCCAAAACCTTACTCTCTATTACCTCAGAATCGTGTGAGGTGACTTTCATAAAGCAGATTCTTAGGACACTCCAGGGGCATATTCATTCAAACTCTTGGGATAAAATCAGACACAGGGGTTGTTTGTTTGGTGCTGGGGACCAGCCCAGACCTTCTCAAGCGATGCACACGCTCTAACATACAACCAGTTGTACCCACAGCCCAGAATTTTATTAGACAATGAGTACACTCCATGTAAGGCTTGCGTCGTCATGGAAGTTTGCACTCAACAGAGGCATTTGTGTGTCTGTTTGACCCAGGACCTTTGCCCTCAGGTCCAGCACATGTGGTGTGACTTCAACTGTATTCCCTATGTGCTGTTTTTGAGGATGATCAAGATGGCTTACATAATCCTGAATTGGTGTCAACATGAAGACTGTTGTCACTCGTGGTTACAGACACTGGCAAATTCAATCCCAAGTGAAACTGTTATTCTGATTGCATAAAAGGCTCTCTGAATTCACAGGTAAAAGAGCAAAGTAACCGGCCTGGACTTTTCAAAAATAATGACGTGTAAACTAAGAGTTTAGCTGGACTCAGTGGCACACGCCTGTAATACCAGCATGTCGTGGACTGGAAAAAGAGGATGCCATTGGAGGCCTGCCTGGGCTATAGAGCAAGTTCAGGACTAGCTTGGTCTAAAAAGTTATATCCTGATTCGAAAACAAAAAGAACAGGCTGGAGAGATGGCTCAGAGGTTAAGGATACTTACTGCTCCTGCAGAGGACCCTAGTTCAGTACCCAGCACCCATATAGGGAGTTGACAGCCACCTGTAACTGCGGATCCATGGGATCTGACACCCTCTTCTGGCATTATTGGGCACAGGACTCACATCCACACCCCCCATACAGATACACATGTATACACATAATCAAAAATTCTTTAAAAACAGACACACAAAAAGTAAAGAACTGTTGTTGATTAATGCCCACTGCAGAGATAGTGTAACTCATGCCAGACAAGTGTCTCAAGCTGGTTCCTGAACCAGGAAGGTGCTCTTCTTCCATCACGGGTACAAGCAACAACAGTATTCAGTGAGGTTTCACATCTAAGTTAATTTCCTGTCTGTGTTCACTGACTTTGTTATTGTAGGCATGGGTTTTAGTAAATATATGTGTGTGTATATATACATGCATACATATGTACACACACATGAACACATATATATATCTTGCAACTTAATCTTAAACATTCAAAATGATAGGTAGACAATACAAAAGCCAAGAGAAAGATAGAACAAATGCAATAAAATATTAACATTTGTAAACTTGTGCAAAAGGAAATGTGGAACTTCCCTACACTTTTTTCTGCAGTATCTCTGTCTGCAGGCATTTAAGATGAAGAAAGGTCGTTTAAAAAGTCTGATGGATTAAGAAGAAACTCCCATGACAATGTTAAGTCAATTGAAAAGTTTGAGCATTATTCAAGTACCTACCGTTTACCAACTTCTCCTGAGATTGACTGTTCCTCTCTATTGCCGTCTAGAGGGAAAACATTCAAGAAGCTTCAAAACAAAATTAACTCGCCTTTCTCCACCTCCCCCACACGATTTGCCCACGGATTTCTTCTGAAAGATTTTTCTGTTCTTTGCACCCACGGCGTTTCTGTTGTCGGTTTGTTTTTAAGGCGCCACCTACGCGGGCACAGTCTTGCCTTTCTATCCCACAAGAAAACTCCTTCCTCTTTAGCTTCTCCATCAAGACTGAATACTCCCAGAAATTCCAACCAACTCTAAAACTGAATTTCTAAATTTGAAAGAACAACAACAACAAAAACTTTCATCACAGGTCTATGAGAATTACAATTGCTTTTCTTCTTTTCCCTTTTATTCTCAAGTCATAGAGCAACTCCTCTTTGTAGCAAATTGGATGAATAGGAATGTTTATAAGACACCTATCATATTAAGACTGCCCTTATAGTGAAGAAAGCATGACCGAATGACAGCAGAACTTGCATTTTGACAGAAGACCCTTTGCCATTTGGGGACTGTATTTTCTTATTTACAAAATAAGAATGGTGGATTTGATTTTTTAAAAAATATTTTTATTATAGCATTAAGGCCTACTAAAAAGAAAATTCCCCATACTAAAAGGATATTTATTTCAAACTAAGCCCAGCAGAGGGTAGCCAAGCTTTATTCTGTGCTTGAATGATAACTGGGTAATGTTTCCTTTTATTGGGGAAGTGATGCTGAGCAACCTCCCCAATCTCAAACTTAATTAATGAAGTCAATAATTATCAAAATCACTCTTCTCAAGGACTACAAAACACTGTCACAAAATTAAAAGAAATGATATGAACTTAAATTAATTTTCTTTAAAATCTTAGTATTTGTTTTTGAGATATTCATCCAAGTATCAAAGATGTGCAGAAGTTTATTTTAAGAAAACGATGTATGCATACAGTTAATAAATATTTGGAAAGTAAGCAATGAGAAGTGAATTTTCTCACTCTGGATCCTTTATTTTGAGTCTTAATTGTCAAAAAAGGAAATGTATCTAGTTTCCTATATCCATGTTGTTCTGAGCCTGAAGATTTAACCAATCTATGGAAAACATTTGAGGAACAAAATTATGTTAGTACCAACTATGTAGCGACATTTCCCTTCTTGTCATCTGTCCCCAGACAATGCAATTTATGCAATGAAGTTTTCTAAAGAAGTCTTATGAATCATGCAGAGCCTCCAGGCTGACATTAGCTGTCTAGAACATCATCATTTGCAGAGCGATGGAATAGTCTAGGTCAAGAGCCAAAGACGTCTTTGGCTAACTTTTGTTCCTTTAGATAATTGCTTTACTATCAGCCTCTGTATCTGACCTAACAGCAGCTTGACTACCAGATAAAACTCTTGGTAGAGCTAAGCAGAGAGATTTGTAATCTCCACCACCCCTAAAGCTAAGAATTATTTCTCTTTCTTTCTTCCTTCCTTTTTTTCTTCCTTTCTTCTTTCCTTCCTTCCTTTCTTCCTTTTTTTTTCAAGACAGGGTTTCTCTATGTAGCTCTGGCTGTTCTTAAACTCATTCTGTAGACCAGGGTGGCCTCGAACTCACAGATATCTGCCTGCCTTTGTATCCAAAGTGTTGAGATTAAAGGAGTGTGGCACTGCTGTC
This sequence comes from Neodon shergylaensis, assembly GCA_025134845.1. Lineage (NCBI taxonomy): Eukaryota > Metazoa > Chordata > Mammalia > Rodentia > Cricetidae > Neodon > Neodon shergylaensis. Next base: position 11,253,018 of record JABTXL010012406.1, read on the forward strand.
TGGCTATGCTAAGATTTCTATAACACATAAAAAGTATAGAAGAGAACCTCCTCTTGACTGCAGTCCATCTAGGTGACTATTTCCTTCACTATATAGGGAGTTCGAGGCCAGTCTAGGCTACATAAGACTTAGTCTAAACTTTTTTTTTAAATTGCTTTCCAAGGGGAAAAGGTTGTGTGTGTGTATGTGTGTGTGTGAGAGAGAGAGAGAGAGAGAGAGAGAGAGAGAGAGAGAGAGAGCGCACATGATTTACTTGCATGTTCATAGAATATTTCTGAAAAGAAAACAAGCAAACATATCACAATTTCTCTAGGAAGAAGAATGGATGCTAGGCAGTAGTGGCTACACCTTTAATCCCAGCACTCGGGAGGCAGAGGCAGGCAGATTTCTGAGTTCAAAACCAGCCTAGTCTACAAAGTGAGTTCCAGGACAGCCATGGCTACACAGAGAAGCCCTTTCTTAGAAAGAAAAAAGGAATGGAGACACTGAAAGTCAAAATTTAACAAGATTTACTAACTAATCCCTGTGTAGATCTTCTCTTCTGCCTTGTGGCAGTGACCATTACTTGTTAGGACGAGACTCCGCCCCCTTCCCTACATCAGACTCGTGCATTGAAGCTCCAGCTTCTCCATATTTAGAGCTGCATTTAGGAACAGGACCTACATGGCACTAAATGAAGTTAGGAGACAGCATGAGAGCGTGGTCCATATGCAGTGGACTGGTGTCCGTATCAGAAGAGAGTGGCTACACAGTCGTTGTTACCTTCCTTGATGTGGAAAGGTCGGTGAGGGTCCACTAAAAAGGCCACCACAGGGCCAAAGAATGCTGGCTGCAACATCCACTCTACCACCCGTTTCTAATACGAAATCCCCTAAACTGATAGTTTCATACACGTTCCCGGGTTTACACCTCTAGTTCCCAGACCAGATAACAAGCATCCCTTTCGTAAGTAGACAGGGTTGGATGAGGTTCCTGGGATTCCTGCCATTAAGGAGCTGGCTCAGTAAGCAGGGATGCCCCTAGTTGATGCTCCCTCCTGTCGGGGGGACAGAGACACAGCGCCAGGCTGCCACCTTCAGCAGCCTCAAGAGTTAGCCTAGACTTTGAGGGACGTCCACTCAGGCTGTCCAAGGTTTGTAGTTTCGGTGCTGAAAAGAATTTCAGGCCAGGCGGTGGTGGCGCCACGCCTTTAATCCCAGCACTCGGGAGGCAGAGGCAGGCGGATCTCTGTAAGTTCAAGACCAGCCTGGTCTACAAGAGCTAGTTCCAGGACAGGTTCCAAAACCACTGAGAAACCCTGTCTCGAAAAACCAAAAAAAAAAAAAAAAACCCCAAGAATTTCAGGACTAGCCAGTGTGTGAAGCACAATCGATAGTTTTAAGAAATATATTTTACATATATTAGGCCTGTGTTAAGAGTTAAAAGAATGAGGCACTTAGGAAAACGTAAGACATAGTCAAGTGGGAGTGTATGCTTCCCACGGGAGACTATGAGAAGGTAGGACCTACCCAATTATCTCAGGATTTAACTAACTACCCAAGTATCTCAGGATTTCTACTGCTGCGACAAACACCAAAAAGCAAGTTAGGGAGGAAAGGGTTTATTTGGCTTCCACTTCCACTGTGCTGTTCATCACTGAAGGAAGTCAGGACAGAAACTCAAGCAGGAGTCTGGAGGTAGGAGCTGATGCTGAGGCCGTGGAGTGCTGCTCTGGCTAGGTTCCCCTGGCCTGCTCAGTCAACTGTCTTACAGCACCCAGGACCACCAGCCCAGGGATGGTACCACCCACCATGGGCTGGGCCCTCCCCCTCCTCCTCCCCCATTTATCACCAGTTGAGAAAATGCCTTATAGCTAGATCTCATGGCGTCATTTCCCCAGTGGAGGCTACTTCCTCTTTGATGACTCTAGCTTGTGTCAAGTTGACACAAAACAAAACCAGCCAGTGCACCCAGTGTGAGTATAGAGTAACCAATCATCCTAACATTGGCCTTCAGTGACTCAGGTTATGTGTCAGAACGTTGCTAAGAAAACTTCTTTACCTCCTGGTGGGAGAGTGCCACTAGAGATGCCATGAATAAGGCAAAACCAGAAGCCACTAGTTGCATAAGAAGTTGAGTACATGTCCTTTCCCCAGAACGGAGTTTCTGGTGAGATTCCTAGAAAACTGGGTCTATGGCTAGGAAGGACTAGGAAGGGTCCCCAAGTTGTTCATTGTTCTGGAATCCTTGCTGGGCTTCTGACAAAGGGGTCAATTAGAGTCCAGAGTGAAAGGGTTCATTTTCCTCCTTATGTCCCCCAAATTTTCTGTCTTTTTCTTCTGCCTCACTAACGAGAACCTGGTGATGCTACTGGAATGTAACCTGTCCTCCATCAGCCCATGTGTTCAAACACTTCAGCTCCAACTGTTGGTGCTGTTTAGGAAGGCTGCCAAAGCTGCAGGAGGTCTGCTGGAGTAAGTAGATCACCGGGGTCAGGGCTTGAGGGTTTGTAACCCAGCCCGACTTCCTATTTCTTAGTTCAGACACAAGGTTCGCAGCTGGGCCCCTGTTCCCACTGCCATGCCTTCCCCTGCAGCTGCTATATCTTCCCGCCACAAGAAAATGATCCCCTAGAATTGTGAGCTGATACAAAAATAAACACTTCCTTCCGATCAGGTCACAGCAATGAGAGAAGAAAGGAAGCATCCAGAATGTGCACACGATGACGAGATACACTCGTCATTTCCAACCATGAGGTGATGATGTATATAAACTATACAACAGGGCTGGGAAAAGAGGAACAGAAAAGGATTCAAGAGCCTCAGAGAGCTGGGAAGATTAATGGAGGCCAGGACTAACCAAATCTTGACCTGTTTTTCATGAGAAGAAAATGTACGTATCTTTTGAGCCTCCATTATATTTGGATTTCTGTTACATGTTGTCGGTGGATGGAACACATACTTCTTGAAGGTAGCTAGCTTTTCCACACACTGATATGTGAAAGGTTTGGCTTGCGCATTCGGGCAATGCTGCTGTGGAAAGACAGCCTGTTACCATGCCCTCAGATTTTGCTGTAATTTTATAGAATGAACTGGGAAAATTCTAGAACTTTTTGCATTTGCTATATAGGGGTTAATAAAATATTGAAGTAAGCAGCCATCAAACAGCTGGAACATTGGCAAAGAGTGGTATGGGAAGATTTATCCAGTCTAAGCTAAAAATAGTACGGCCCTCCTGGGAAGGACAGAGGCTGGGCCAGCTGGGGTAAACTGTTGACGGGAATTCTGGCCATAAAGTAGTTGGGTTGGGTGGGGTGAGGCTGGGGCTCCAACATACTGCCTGCTCCTTGCTGTGAGATACATGAATATATATTGTGAAATAGGCCATCTCCCCTGGGAGATTTCCTGAAGAATAAAACAGTTAAACACACAGCTATTAAAGCCTCCCCTCACACTGGATTTCAGGCACCTTGCAGCAAAGTTCTGTGCTTTTAATTTGTTTGGGTCTCTGACACCTCGGAGATAGTCACCGTTTAGTAAACATACCATAAATGCTGGATAGCTGGAGTTGAACTAGAATATTAAGAAATAAAGTTCGTGTTTGCTTCAGCCCCTCCCCTTCTCTTGCGTCACACCCTTTCCTCCATCCGTACCTTCTGAGAGGAGTTCTGGGATGCTAAGGGTTTCTGTACAAGCAAAGGACTACTTGAAATCCATCACTAGAAATATGTTCCCTGTGTATTTATAAGTGGATTACCAGCGGATTGCTCTTATTATGTATGTTTGTAATCTTACCACTTAGAAATCTCAGGCTGGATGTTGGGCGTTGGGATCTGGGAGCCAGCCTAGTCTACGTAGTGTGTTAGAGGATAGCCTGAGCTACATGATACCCTGTTTCAATAAGTAAGTTAATAAGTAAACGAGGGAGCCATGTGTGGTGTTGAGTGTCTTTGTTCCTGACGCTCAAGAGGCAGAGGCAAGCAGGTCTCTGAGTTTGGGGCCAGCCTGGTCTACAAAGAAAGCCCCTGGACAGCCAGGGCTACACAGAGAAACCTTGCATCAAAAAACTAAAGTAAATAAGGAAGGAAGGAAGGAAGGAAGGAAGGAAGGAAGGAAGGAAGGAAGGAACGAAGGACGATCCTTTTACTCCACTTATAATAATATCTGAATATCAGATCTGTGAAATGATTTTCCAGGATTATCTTAACTATCTCCCTGTATAGTACATCTATCTATCTATCTATCTATCTATCTATCTATCTATCTATCTATCTATCTATCTATCTATCTATCTATCTATCTATCTATCTCTATCTACCTTCCTACCTATCTACTATCTATTTGTCTGCCTATTTATCTATCTATTATGCTCACACATAATGATTAAGATTAAGATTACTTTGACCAAGACTGTGGCCAGCGTTGGAACGGGCTACAGGACGAAGAATACAGAGGCTTAGTCTCAATATGCTTCACACCTCTCAATCCTATCTTTACTTGCAAATTTTTAGGCTTTGGTTTCTTCATTTGTAAAATGGAAAGAGCAGGCCAGAGCAGTCATTTCCAGCTAAGGAGTTTTGGAGTTTACACCGAGTTTAAACAAACAATGCTAAGTATTGCAAAAACCTAATAGAAATCACACATTCCCAATGCTGCAATGTGGGCCAGTTTAAAATGTCCTTATTTATTTTTGTTTCTAGAAAAAGTGGCTTCTGGTGGCAGGGTAACTTCTGACTGTGGTGCCCTGGGGAAAAGGACAGTTGGGTTACTTATTCCTAGCCCAGCAACCAAATACCTCAAGGAAGCAGAAAGTTTGCTCTAACTCGTGGCTTTAGAAAGTACTGCCCATCATGGCAAGGAAAAGAAGGTCTGAGGGGCTGGAATGTGTGGGGTCTTTTGTGGGCAGCCTGACCCCAAAGCAGAGTGCTTGGGCCAGACAGAACAAGAATTCTATATAATTTTGAAAGGTGAGCCTCCAGTGACCATTTTGTTAACTATATATATATATATACCCCACGGGCCAAAGGTTCCATGGTCTGCCCAAATAGCAATACTAGCTGGCGACCAAGTATTCCAACACACAAGCCCACAAGAGAGATCTCAGACTCAAGCCCTAACTATCTGAAAAGGTTTTTCGACATTATTTGTCTTAGTGGGCCTGCTGTCTGTCCCGCACACCTACCTTACTGGGACTCTCACTAGAAGCCATAATGAAGAGGTGAGGCACTGAGGTACTTACGCCCATCAGAGAGATTCTTTCTCCATTCATTATAACCTAGACTCCAACCAAACATCTCAGCTTCACTTAGAAAAACTTCCTCTTGTGGTTAGACTATGCTCATATATTTATTATCTATCCTCATTACCATTTATGGGTTCTTGGCATTGTTGACCTGAAATAGAAGCCATTTTTGTATGTACGTTTGTTGCCCCTTAGAGAGTAACTTCCAAAACTGGCCAACACCACGGAAAATAATGAACTAACCATGTGGATGAGCATGGCTACATGTCAGGTTTCTGTAAGAGATATGCAATCATATTTAAGTTGTTCTGTTTTTATAACCACTATGGTGCTCTCATAAATATTCTAATTGCAAACATTTTCCAAGACACCTAGTATTATATGGCTGGTTTATCCTTCCTATAAAGATTAACTGGAAGTAAAATAGAAATACATTGTGTTTCCTGCCAGGTGAGTCATGATCTTGAGTAAATTGGCAGATTGCTATGTTTAAGGCTGCATGTGGTAGTTATGGGTTAAAACACATAGAAAAAAAAAGAATGGATGATGTCCTTCTTCCTCTGAGCCCTGGACAACATTGTCCTTGGGTATGAAATAGACCTTTAATGGATGTTTGATAGAGGGGATTCCAATCATCATCTTAAACCATCTTCAAATACACAATGAACACTTAAACCGATGAAGGCCTTTAGTGGCCCTTCAAGCTCTAAGAGTCCATGATTAGGAGCTAATTGTACTCATTTTTGTATCATTCACGACTTGTTTCTCAATTGCACTTCCTTGTTCGAAGATTTTGAACATGTGGAATGGAAGACGGGACAGCCAGTGTGAAAAATGGTATAGCGGCTCCTCAAAAAATTTAAATGTAGATTTGGGCATTGGAGGATACTTCTGTCATCTCAGCACCTAGAGGTTGAGGCAGAAGGATTACAAGCTGGGGACCAGCCCGGGATGCACAGTGAGGCATTGTCTTTAAAAGAAAAAAAAAGTAATAAACGTAGAACTACCAAATAATCCTAAAAGTTCACTTTTGTGTGTATATTTGCAATTGGAAGTAGGAGCTCAGAGACTTTCAAGTCCAGCACTGTGTTGCTCACAATAGTAGAGAGGTAGAAGTGACTACTGGCAGATGATATGGTCTGAACGATTTTGTTATGCCCCAAATTTACGTACTGGATCTAGCCACCAATATGATGGAGGATACTAGGAGGTTGGAGGTAGGACCATTGTAAGATTAGTGACTTTGAAAACAAGAAAGAGGGTAAGATGGAGAGAGAGAGAAGGGAGAGAGGAGAGAGGGAGAGAGAGAGAGAGAGAGAGAGAGAGAGAGAGAGAGAGAGAGAGAGAAAGAGAGAAACTTGGCATGCAAGCATGATGACCTGAATTCCATCCTCAGAGCTCATATAAAGGTGAAAAAAGAGAGCCAAGATTGTCCTATGATCTCCATGTGTTCTGTGGCGCGTGCCCTCCTCCCAACATAATATATATGAATTGAAAGGGAGAGAGAAAGAAAGAGAGCCTTTCCTCATTCTATCATATGAGAATCCAGTAAGAAGATTCTACCTGTTCAATGTGAGCCTTTGCCCCCTGCCGGATCTGCTGGGTCTTGTTCATGGACTCCAGAAGAATAAGACGTAACAACTGCTGTTCGTAAACTACCCTGTTATAAAGTTTTTGCTAGGGTAGACTGTGACAGGAAGTGACCAGATGAATGAAATATCGTGTGTAAAAGTGGGATACTCGTCAGACTTAAGGTGAAGGATATTCTCATATGGATGAACTTTGAGGACGTCATACTAAGTTAAATAAAACAGCCAGGAAAGAATAAATACTGTGTGTGTTCACTTACATGAAGTACCTAGAGTCACAGAAACTGGAACAACTGGGAGAAGGAGGGAATGGGCAGTTATATTGCTTGGCGGGTATGAAGTTTTTGTTTGATACAAAAGTGCTGGAAATGATTGGTGGTGGTTGTACAACAATGCAAATCTATGCGTCACAAAACTGCACACTTAAAAAAGGTTAAAATGGCAAATTTTATAGAATGTGCATTTTATCACAGTAAGAAATTAGAATCTTAATATGATTGTTGGTGTAAGAAATATATTTACTTCTTTTATAGGTACAAAGAAAAAAAGCTACCCAAACTACAACTTTGGGTAGCTGATATAATGTAAATGTAGCCGAATATACATTCCCCCTTTGCTTTATGGAAAGGCAACAATTAAGAGAACAAAGGCTTAAGTCGGAGACCTAAGATTGACCCTAAGTTCAATGTCTGTGTGATGGAGAGACCCTGGCATCTCCAGGTCTACATTCAGTTCTTGATCATATGTAATGATGGACCCCGCCTTGTCTAAGTGACTGGAGAGATGCTGGATAGACACCTCCTCTGCAGGCTCAACTCAGTTCCTCCTTGGCAGGGTCACATTGGCTGGCTTTGCTACAGCTCCATCGTGATAATCCCACTGTGAAGGGCTGTGTGGGTTGCATACGTGGTAGGTGTACTTAACTGTGAGTTCTCAGTTAGAGGCTATTTTAGTTGTGTGCTTTCTAGGCTGGCCTGACCACTATCCCTAGTTCACACAGAAAAGGAAAACTCCCAGGTCCCATTCTCATTTACTCTTCTTCACAATCATTCAGAAATGAGGAGTCCTCTCTGCTCAGTTTTACTTACAATAAGGAAATTATCACCCCAACACATACCATTGCCCCTTAAAATATTTCCTCAGGAATTTCAATAGCTGCAAAATGGCAAGTTTTGTTTAAGTTCAAGTTTATTGAAAAATAATGTCATTTAAAAGTTTTAAAACCCGTGTATTGTTCTGAAACGCACCCAGCAGATTCTAAAAGTAATAGCTATTGGATACTATTATTGTATTAGTTAACTATTGCTATGTAACAAATTTTCCCAAGTCTCAACAGTTGAAAACAATCATTTATTATCTTACTGTGTCTGTGGATTAAACCCTCATCCTGTCACAAGGCTGCCATCAAGGGGTGAGGCAGGGTTCTCATCTGCAGGCTTGACAAGATCATCTCTGCTCACACACATCAATGATGGCTGGATTCAGTTCCTTGCTGGCTAATAGCCAGAGACATCCCTCAGTTGTTCACTACAAAAGGCTTTCCACATGGCGGTTCAACATGGCAAATGACTTTTCTCAGAGGACGGGAGGAATGGAGGAAGAGAGAAAGACAGAGAGAGAGGGAGGGAAGAAGAGAGAGAGAATGAGCAGGAGGACATTAAACTTTATCTTAGAAGCCTTGTCCATCCTTTGCTGTATCCTCTATAAGCAATATTATGTCACTCCAACCCATACTCTTCATGGGGGTAATGGGGTTTATGCAAATACTGGAAGTAGAGATCATTGGCTCCGTCTCTGAGCATCTACACACCAAAGGGTTAGAGATACCTACTTACCAGTTTGTAAAAGTATCTGAATTTAACTTTTAGAAAATAATAACCTTTCTTCCTCTCTTTAGACTCATAGTTCCATTCTTTTATTCTCCTCAGATTTTTTGCTAATGTTTATACTTTTCTATAGCTATACTCAACACTATTTTACTATCTTCCTTATGTTATATCATCATACTATATTATATATGTAAACTAAAATTTCAATTAAAACATTTTCTTTGATCCATGGATTTTATATTTTCTAAATTTAATTATAATTTATTTATTATTAACACCAGTAGAAAGTAATTATATTATGAACATATAGCATTATATTGGTCAAGTCTACATAGAAATTAAATAAAGTTCAATAAATAATTATTAACAAAAAGCAAAGTGCCATTTCACTTAAACAACGGGGCTGCTTGCTTTTCTCATTATACTTTCTTGATCATTATTTAGAATGAGTCAAGGCTACAAGTTATAAACAGAAAATGAAGAGTTTGCTATTACCAATTGTTAAGTGTCTTGTTTTCAAGGGAAAGCACATCACATTCCCGTCAAGCCAATCCAAACTTAAAAAGCATGTGAATGAATAATAAACAAGCTGAGCAGAGGCTGATGAATGATAAAGAACCCAACTGAAAATTAATGTGGATTTGGAGGATTCAATAAACATCTGGGATCTGGGGGTAAGTAATGAAAATATCCCCTTTGCAAAGTCTGCATAACTATTCATTGAAATAGAAGACACAGACTTAGCCCCTTAAAGAATTTTTAAAGCCTTCCTTCCACGCTAGCAGCAGCGTGCAGGGCACAAATGAGAAGCTGGCAACGAGACAAACATCCCAGAGTTCTGTCTCAAAAATCTTTAATTGCACACTGGAGAGTTGACTCAGAGGTTAAGAGAACTGACTGCTCTTCCAGAGGTGCTGAGTTCAATTCCCAGCAACCACACGGTGGCTCACAAGCACCTGTAAGATATCTGGTGCCCTATTCTGATGTGCAGGCATACATACAGATGGAACATATATAAATAAATATATAAATAAATCTTAAAAAAAATAAATCTCTCATTGCCAGGAAGCATAAGAATGACCAGGACTACAGAAACAACGTTTTTTTTTTTTCAGGGCCCTTCTCTACTACTGCATGTGTGGGCTCAAGGTAGGAGGGACTGGCTCCAACTGAGATGCTCAAGCACTCAGAGACGGGGCAGGCAGAATCATATTCATGCTCATGGCAACAATATAATTACTAGATTTGGTTACAAATGGACATAATGGTTTAATAAGACTGTCAAAACTCATTGGTGGGGGTTCAAGAGATAGCCCAGCTTCTACTTCTCTTGTAGAGGACCTAGATAGGTCCCCAGCACCCATTTTGGGCAACTCACAACTGCCTGTAACTTGAGCTCCATGGGTTCTCATGCCCTCTTCTGGCCTCCACAGGCACCTGCACATACAGTCACATACCCAGGCACAGACAGGTGTGTACACACAATTAGAAAATTAAAGGTAAATCTTTGAAAAAGTTATTTGCAGTATAAACATGAAGGACTTTTGTTGTTCAATTGTTCCACTGACACTCAATCCCGTTCATGCTGGGGGGTAGTAGGACTGGATATTACAATAGTATCTCTCGTGTGATTTACTACTTGAATACGTAGGAAATATTGATAATGTCACAAAGGCTAGAGGAAAAGTGGGTGGGAATAATACTATGGGAATTCATATCAAAGCTGTTAGAGCCAGCAATTTCCTCCAAGCTACAAGGAGTGGCCACGAACTTGCAGTGACCATCAATTTCTTCTGCTCACACCTCTGACCTTTCTCTTGGGGGTTGCCATCTACGCTATGGGCCCACAACTAAACAAGCCTGGGCTTAAGACTTCATGTAGTATATATGGTTCCCAGTTCATGCATGGCCCATGTAGCATTAGTTAGAGTTACCCCCTTGCAGCGCAGTGGGGAAGTCTTATTGTTTTCCACTTTGAAGAGGAACGTTCCTGAAATAGTGGGCTTAGAACAAGGTGTGTGCCTTAAAAAAAAAAATTTGTACTACATTGAAGTTATCCTGTCCTTTTTGTTTCTGACTTTCATTTATTTATTTATTTATTTATTTATTTATTTATTTATTTTTTGAGGCAGAATTTCTTTGCATAGCCTTGACTGTCCTGGAACTCACTGCATAGAAAAGGCTGGCCAGAACTCTCTCTCAAGTGCTGGAATTAAAGGCACGCGCCACCACACCCAGCTTGCCCTGACCTTGAATGAGTAGAAACACACCTTGTCTGGAGATTTTCTCAATTCGACTTCTGAATAGCCTGGGTATCTTAAAATTAGAGGTCAGAATAAACATTGAACATAAAGGATAACAGAACTGCCTGTATCTGAAAAGAAGAATCCTAGCAAAGCAGCAGGCACAGAGTTGACAAGCGATTTTAGATATTTGTGAATGTTAAAGCTTGGGTTTTATAGTGCAAGGTCATTTGTTTTACAGGTAAACTTTCCAATTCTTTCCAAGAAGAGCAAGGAATGCTGATAATCATGCTAACGTTCATGTGGTGATTCTCTAAGAATCACCACACTCCAGGCCTCCAGCTTTCACAGGTGACTTTGGTGGGTGGCGTGCATGATTGTCTCACTGGAAACCCTTGGCATTCCGAAAGGGTGACTGGGAATGTATTGGTACGGAACTAAAAGGGGAAGCTCAAAGAAACAGAGGGAAATTTAACAGTGTGTGGGAGGAGAATAGGGACTTCAAAGGCAAGAAAATAAGCAAGGATCAAAAAAAGAGGGGGGTGCAGTTCTGAATCTCTTCTAATAGTGAGGTCTCTGATTTTACAAAGACACAGATTGACCTTGTTGCTCAACACTGCCCTGTCATTGGCAGAAGAGTGACTTAGGAATCTGAGAGATTTGATTTTTACCCCACTATTTCCTTCTTTCTTCCCTCTGTCCCTGCCTCTCTCCCTCATACTCGCTCTTCATTTTTTTTTTTTTAAAAAAGGATTTGTTGTTGTTCATTTGTTTTGTTTCTCAAGCAGGGTTTCTCTATGTAGCCCTGGCTGTCTTGGCTCTGTAGACCAGGCTGGCCTCAAACTCATAGAGATAGGCCTGTCTCTGCCTCCTGAGTATTGGGATTAAAGATGTGTGCCACCACCACCTGAATTTTTAAAATTACATTTATTTATCATTATTTATTTTGTGGAGAAAGGGCATTGTGTCGTGGCCCACCTGTGCAGGTCAGAGGGCAACTTGTGGGAATTGGTTCTCTCTTACCATGTAGATTTCAGGGGCTAAACTTAGGGTATCAGGGTCAGTAGCAAGTGCCTTTATTTGTGTTGTGACATTGGACATTGAAAAAGAGAACCGTGCCTAATACAGAAAGTCTGAACCAATGAAAGTGCTGAGAATAGATGGTAATGAGAGTTCAGTCTCAGGATGGGTCATTCACATCAAACTCACCTCCCCAGAGATCGGACCAGGGGGATTTATGGAAGAGGGTATGGACAGAAAGTAAGACCCAAAGCATCGGTAGGAGTGCAGTGAGATGCTGTCTTCTGGACTTGACACTGGCTATAGCACACATGAATTCACAGAGCCATGGTTAGCTGTACGAGACCTGCATAACATCAAGCATTTAAAAATCCAGCATGGATAGGGGAGGGGCTTCCAAGGCCTCACCCCCAGCTCGGGAGCTCTTGGCAGTTGATAGTGGCTAGGAGTAGGATTGTTATTTTTTTGGCAGTATGGCCACCGATAGGTTATCCATTCCCCAGTGGATAGCGCACTGCTGACCACACGGGAAGCACTAATTTGATTTAGTGGGTTATAAAAACAAAGGACATGAAGTTGGGAGGGCAATGTTTTGGGGGGACTACAGCAAGATTTGAAGGTGGGGAGTAGGCTAGATGTGCTCATGATACATCATATGCAGGTATGAAATCTTCAAAGAATAACTAAAATACTACTTAAAAACAGAGAGCAAGGAGCCGGGCGATGGTGGCGCACGCCTTTAATCCCAGCACTCAGGAGGCAGAGGCAGGCGGATCTCTGTGAGTTCGAGACCAGCCTGGTCTACAGAGCTAGTTCCAGGACAGGCTCCAAAGCCACAGAGAAACCCTGTCTCGGAAAAAAAAAAAAAAAAACAGAGAGCAAGACCTATGGTTACTTACATGAGATAAAAATTCTATGAAAACCACGCATGGTTTGGAAAGAAGGTAAAATTCTCAAGGTGAGACAATAAAGGAAAATGCAGTGATGTTAATGCTGAGTTATACTGGCCTCATTTATGTTGTTGATCGAGAATGTAGAGCATAGTAGACATTAGCTATGTCAGGTAGGTGACAGCGCTCCACATAAGAGCACGCCAGAAGGAGAGAAGTTAATAACCTATTTCTTTCTGGAAGAAAACATATTTTCTAACGATTCTGATTTTTTTCTCCATGTTTCTTGCATTAGCAGTGTTCATTTCTACCCAAATAATACTGTCTTTAAAATACACACTGTCCTTTTGCAACTTACTACTTTTGACATTTGTTTAAAGATGTTTTTTCTCTATGCATATATGCATACATGTATATATTTTTATGTTTTTGAAATGCACACACACAGAGTTCTGATTTCAGGTAGAATAAGTCTGCCCCTTTTCACTTTTCTTTAAAATTATACTGGTTAGCTTTATTATTAACTTTAATGTAAAAGTTTAAGTTAGTTGTGTTTGAAATTCATTGACTTTACAAATTAAGGTTAATATAAGTTAATCTGTTTTAGGCATTCAGTTTCCCATGCATGTTTATGAAAAACTCTCTATTAGTTAAATGATTTTTTAAAAATCTTTCCAGACTATTTTTGTTTCTTAGAGTGAATTAATTTAAACATAAAAGTATGACCATCTTTTCTTTAACTTTTTCTTTATTTTTGAGAATTTCTTACATGTATACAAAGAAATATGTTATACAATCATATCTACCTCAGCCCCCCTCCAACTGCCTCAAAATACCCTCTTTTCAACTTGGTGATTTTGTTTTTGTTTCTAACAATGCACTAAGACCAGTCAGTGCTGCCCACATGTGTCTCAGGGCGGAGCCATCCACTGCAAAATGGAAAATCTATTATTAGTGGCCACATTTTCAACAAAGTGACTCCCCATCCCAGCAAGGACCCATTGCCAATGGCTCCTCAGTAAGGGGTGGGGCTTTGAGGTCCTCCACCCATCTGTGCTGGGATTTCTGCTGACTTGATTTTGTACCTGTCTTGTGCAGGTAACTGATGTTGCTGTGAGTTCACAATAGCAATACCTGGATTATATCCAGAAGACTGAATTTCACAGCATGCCTTCCCATCCTCCAGCTTTTACATCCTTTCTGGTGATGGTAGGATTATATACAGATGCCCCACTTAGGACTGAACACTGAGTCTCTTTCTCTCAGCCCTTTGAGAAGTTATGGATCTCCCCATTGGCTGCTGCCACCTCCAGAAAGATGCTTCTTCAACCAACCCTTGTTTATGGTTATAAACAGAAATATTTAGAAGGTAAGTGGATAGCATAATAATTTAACAAAATAACAATAACTGTTTCCAGTCTCGGGCCTATGAGCTCCCCAGGGATGGACTATTGGCTGGAATTGCAGTACCAGTATTGAAATTCTTTCCTATGGAGTAAGACTCAAATCCAAGCAGAGTGATTAGTTGCTCCGTAGCTGTTATGCCATTATTATTGTACCAGTAGACACATCTTGCCGGGCAGGTCACTATTGCTGTAGGCAGGAGCCAGGGTTGAGTAAGACTATTGATGTGTTTTTCCTCCCCCAACAACCTCCCAGGACCAAGAAAGCAAGCCACCCAAGAAGACATTTCCTGGTCAGTTTGAGATTGATTTCTCTATGTCCTGCCATCTTGTTTCATTTATACTCTACACAATTTTACTCCGTTTTTAGTTTTGTCTGCAGTTTTACTTATTTTAATGTGTATGTGTGCAGAGTGTATGTGCATATAAATACATTTTTATTATTCATAATGACCCAACTCTAGTATTTGGAACAGCAGCCTGAATGAAGCAAGCCACGTGTCTTTTTGTTGAAGTTGAATCTTGCTGGTTGCTGGTGTACTTACTCTCACACAGACCATTGTCCTCTGTTAAAATTATTTTGATTTAAAAACATGTGCAGGTTCAAGATGTTTTCTTATTTCATTCTAAGTCAAACCATTTCATCGGCCAGTAGTGGTATGACCGTCTATCAAGAGACTAGAATATCTGGTTTTCTCTCTATTTTTTCTACATTGGTAGTTATTGGTATTAATTCATTAAATGTAGCACATGCTCATATTTTAATTCCATTATTTGTTCTTTATTTATTGGTAGGCTACTTTTGTAAAGAGGAAGTTTTCCTCTTTTATTTATGTGGGCACTCTCAGAAATACCTGGGATATGCATGTTTCTTCTTTTTCCTTTTGCGACAGCATCTTACTATGTAGTCCTGGAAGGCCTTGAACTCACGATTCTACGGGGTCAGCTTCCTGAGTCCTGGCATCATAGGAGTGCACCTGAAGGATATTCTGTGGCAACCCTGGCAGGTCCCCTGGCGGGCGGGAGATGGTGTAGGTGGGAGACAGACAGATATGCCATGTGGAGAGAGCTGGGGTATAGAGCTTATTTAGTGGGTATTGGGAATGGTATAAGAGTTAGGGGTTATGGAGGGGAGGGGAGAAGGAGAGAGAGAGAAGCGGGGAGGGCAGAGAAAGAGGAAAGAGAAGGAAGAGAGAAGAAGGGGGGAAGAGAGAGGGGCAGTAGTTACCTCTTCAGAAGAGAAAAGGACAGAGAAAGAGATTGAAGATGGAGAGAAGGGTGAGATCAGCTTGGCTTGGCAAAGGGGAGGGGGAGATTGAGGGCGGGCAGGGCTTGTCTCTTAAAGGGACAGGGTACACAGGTGACAGGGAAGGCCAGCAGAATGATAACAGCACTCTTGTCCAGTTCACACTGGGTTATGGGAAGTGCTATAAACATTTAATTCATGTAATCCCTTTTTCTTGCCAGTTCACCCACTTTATCCATGTTTAACCAATTAGTTTTTGTAACTTCATTATTAATTCAAGATTTTTTTAAGATTTATTTATTATGTATACAGTGTTCTGCCTGCATGTATGCCTGCAGACCAGAAGAGGGCACCAGATCTCATTGTAGATGGTTGGAAGTCACCATGTAGTTGCTGGGAATTGAACTCAGGACCTCTGGAAGAACAGCCAGTGCTCTTAACCACTGAGCCATCTCTCCAGCCTCTTAATCCAGGAATTTAAATGTGCACAGTGTGTTTTAATAAGCTGGACTTATTGTCCTTATCTCTATTCAAATTCTCCCATGTTTGACCTATCAATGAGGTCAATAACACATCCTAGGTTAGTTAATATTGCTCTATTTTTATTTTTAGAGTTTGCACTTCTAACCTTTATTATTATATTATTATTGTTGTATATAACAGTATTGCAATTCCAAAGTCAAAGTCTACAAAAATAAGAAATGTTTTATTCAAGTCTTCTCTACCTATTCCTCCCTTTCCAATTTTTTAAAAAATTCTTTCCATACTAAGAAATATACAAACTTTAATTAGTTAATTTTGAGACAAGCTCTCGCCATTGCTCAGGACTCACTGTGTAGCATGGACTGGCCTCAAACCTGTGATTCTACACCACTGCTTCTTCTTGAACCCTGGGTTTACAGACCTACATCATCGTGCCCAACTAACTGTGTCCTCCAACAAGTAGGCAAAAATGTCTACGCCCATGGAACTATGTCAATGATGTCATCCCGCAATTCTGTACATTAATAATTACCCAGTCTACACATCCTGGGGCCCAGCTGCCCTCTCTGGAGAACTACTGACCCGCTTTCTGTCACTGTGAGCTGTATTTGTCTTTTCTACACTCCATACTTCTGACGTGTGCATTTTTGTTATCTTTATCTTTGTCCAGCACGATGTTTTGATTACCCAGTTATTGCTTTTACTTTTATTCATGCAATTTTTATAAGGCAAACAGCGTTATTAAATTGTAAGTGGCTCTAGTAAGCTACACACATTCACCGTGTAGAGCTTGGAAACATTGGGGGAAGAGGGAACACAGCAGACTTGAGACTGCTATTCTCAGAAAGGGCAGTGTTCACCACTGGGTTTCTGAGCATTTCCTTTATCTCTTGCTAAAAATAGCTGTGCCCAAACCGTGCAAAGAGCATGGTTCATGCTGGGCACCTGCTTTCCTTGTGGAGTCTGGAATCTTTGTGAACTCCTGGCTACCCAGTCTCTGAGCTTCCCTGGTAGGTAACACTTCACATGCACTGATTGCTACCACGTACTCCTGAGGAAATAGTACCCTGATAGACTCTACTAGGAGGATTCCTAGTTGGGCTCTTGTGCCTGATTCCTTTGGGCATAAACATGAACCACATGCCTAGCTGTGTGATTCCTCTTAGCAAATTTTCCACTTACAGGAGACCTTGAGGTAAAATTACATCAAGAAAGTATGTGTATTTATGCATTGCTTCTACTACTCAAGTTCATTGATCGGGTTTTCCATGGTGTATAATCTGCTGTTAATTGCATCTAATTAAAAATAATTTTTAATATGGGCAATGTGGCATACGCCTTTGATCCCAACACTTGGGAGGCATGGAGATTTCTGAGTTAGGGGCCAGCCTGGTATACAGAGTGAGTTCCAGGGCAGTCAGGGCTATGCAGAGAAACCCTGTCTCTAAAAACCAAAACCAAAAAAAAAAAAGAAAGAAAGAAACAAATTTTGAAACTGTTCCCACTCCATTCCATTTGGTTCTGTTTTGCTTTTTTCCTCTTCAATATGTTCATGCACTCATTTGCATCCTATATTTTCAAAAACGAATAACTGTATTTGCTATGTCTTCTAGTCAATTCTGTGGTTGTATTTTAGCGATTTTTTCTCTTTATTATTGTTTTTGTTCGGGGCGTTTTGGTACATGTCATATGTATTTTACCCATTTTGTTACAGCTCTTTCAAAGTTTAGATTTTCTGACTAGATTTTTTTCGATACACAATTAGTTACTTATGGGTAACTTTATTTATGAGTGAACTTTCTGGTTTTTTAAGCTAACCTAAAATGCCCTTTAGAATGCTCTGCTCTCTCCATGTTTTCTGTGAGGTCTGTACCCTGGCTAAGGGAGGGTAGGGTGGAGCATTAATTATCTCTGGATCTGTGTTAGCTGTGGTATTTGTTCATTTTAGGTCCCCCTGATAATTACGCTATGCCCAGAAGTGGTTTTTGCCTGAACTGAGGTGTTTTATTCTATACCTGTGCTGAGAAGTATCCGCCCAAAGACTTAAAGAGCTCCGCACACACATTCCTGCAAGTCTTCTCTGCTTCCTTCTCTCAGGTTCTAATGGCCCCATTCTGTGCTCAGCCCAGGACTGTTGGCCTCAGCTCATCACAGCACCTGCCGTGAAATTCCTTCTCATCAGAAGGTTCATCTCGCTCAACCTCTCTTCTCTCCTTGTCCTATTACTGCAGATAGTGCAATATTTAAAAAATACAAAGTGGTGGGGGATGAATATAATCAAAATACATGGCATAAAATTCCCAAAGGAGAGATAAAAATATTTTAAAAGACAGAACGTAGACAATATGTTGTTGCCATTTTCCTAAGGAAGTGAAATGCAGCTTTGGTTTCTCACTACTCATTTGAAAAAAAGAGATCTAGAATTGTCTCGATGTAAATAACTAGAAAAACCAGGGGTGGGGACTCCAGCAACGTAGTCTTTCCCACTCTCTCTCTTTCTGTGTGTGTGCACACATATGTATGTGCGCAGTGCATGTTTATATGTGTGCATCTGTGTATTCAGGTACATACGTAAGTGTGTGTAGAGGTCACATGTCGACTCTGAGTGTCTTCCTCAATTGCCTTTCCTCTTATATTTTGAAACAGGTTCTCTCCTTAGTCCTGGAGTTTATCAATTTGGCTAGGGTGGCCAGCCAATAGGCTTCAGGGATCCACCAGTCTCTGCCCTCTCCTGGCTCCCAGGGCTGGGGATTCAGGCACACACTGAGTACCTGTTTTGTTGTTGTTGTTTTTTTTTTTTTAAATAAGTACTGGGGGTAGGAGAGAAGCTCCCAACTCAGGTTCTGAAACTTGCAAGTCCCCAACTCTTGAGATAAATCTTTATAAGTGGGATTTCTATACCAAGCATAAATGTATATGGAATTTTGCTAGATATCAAAAATGTCTCTTTACATTTTTTAATTGTATTTTTTGTTAAGACAAGTTCTTGCTAGGTAGCCTAGGCTGGCTTCAAATGTGAACTTTTTGGCTCAGCCTCCCAAGAGCTGGGATTACAGGCCTGTGCCCACACACTCATTATCTTCATTATTTTCCATCCCGCCAGAAATGAGAGTGTCTATTTCCTTAGATCCGGTCTCAAAGTGTGTGTTGTAAAACGTCAGGAATTTTGCCAACGCATTTAGCAAAAGTGGTTATCTTAATATAGTTTTAAATTTGTACTTGGATTTTTTCTATATAGATAAGAGTTATCTGTATTCCCATGACCATGAATTGTACATGGCTTTATGTTTCTTTCTAAATATTTTTTTAGGGGCAGGAATGTATGCGGAAGTTTCTGTCCCCCAGGAGCTCCCAAATAAACACGCTGAGACTTACATTAACTATAAATGCTCAGTTGGTGGCTCAGGCTTGTTACTAGCTAACTCTTATATTTAAATTAACCCATATTTCTTATCTACCTCCTGCCATGGCTTGTTACCTCATTTTCTACACATCCTGTTTCCTGTGCATCTGGCTGGCACCTCCTCTGACTCTGCCCTTCCTCCTATCAGCATTCTCAGGTGGGCTCTCCCGCCTAAAACCGTCTTCCGTTCAGCTATTGGCCAGTCAGATTCCTTATTAGACCAATCACAGTGTTTGTCCATTTTCACATAGTGTAAAGGAATATACCACACATAGATGGCTTATTAGTTAGGTGTACATACTACTCTAGTAGAGGACCAGAATTTCATTCCCAGTCCCTCTATCAGGGAGCCACAAGCATCTGTTACTCCAGTTCCAGGGATCTGCTGCCTGCTCTGAGGGCGTTTACATTCTTATGCACATATCCACAGGCAGACACAATTGAAATACATCTTAAAAAAGAAATTTTTATCTTTTTCCTATTTTCAGAAACTCACGATTGTGGGACCGGTCCCAGATAACATTTTATTTGTCTACCTTACGCTCCATTTGCCATGGAAACTTGTTATCAAGTTTATAACTTTTTCCTTTTAGAGTTTTGAATACCAGTCCTGACATTATTTTCATTTCCATGTTGTAAAATATGAACCCTTCTATGTATTTAGTACTTGCTTAGTTTAGGGCGGTCCTTGCGTTGACCTTAGGTGGCTTCTTTCCTCTGGATTCATAGAAACTTGGGAGCCTTAAGAAGCACTTGTTTAGGAGCCTGGCAATGCATGCTTACTACTTAGAAACTGGAAATGGCCGTGCCATTCAAAATGAACTTAGTGACTGCTTCAAAGGACCTTGAGTGGCAGGTGAGTTGCCCAGGCTTCCACAGTTTGGGGAGTACAATCAAGTCACAAAAAGGAAAACGTTATTATTTGGAAACTAGCAATAAAACGCTGCAAGAATGTAAGAATTAGGCATGGCTGTAGTCTGAGTTTGTCGCTTCCCCCCAGGTTCCCCTATGCAACAGCACCAAGTAAGCCGTTGGGGAGCTTGACATGGAATTTTTATTTTTGTTCTTTTATAATTTGACTCACTAACCTCGAGTTAGGAAATCCAAATCCCTTATCTTTTGCAGCTTGCTCTGGTTTTCCTGACATGACCTAACAGCATTCTGGAAGAGATCTCTGGGAACTTACCCATCTGGTTTTGCTTCCCAAAATAAGTGAGAGCCTTTTGGTTGTGCTCAAACAATCGACCCATTTCTTTTGTGTGCGGTTCGATTAAAGAAAAAAAAAAGGAAATAAATCAACTTCTTTCTTTCAATTTCGGATGATAATTTCCCCACATCCTCTATGTTAAACATCTGGCGCGCGGGGGGGGGTGTGATATTTTAAGATGATAAACCATAAAGAATATGAAATCATTCAGTCCTGGAGCTAATCAATTACTCATTAACGATAACAACGTAAGCCACTGGAAATTTTACAAACGCAAAGCACCAGCGGCTGCCACGATAAATTTAGCCGACCACTTCTAAATTTAGCGCCCCTGTCACTTATAAACCACTTTCCAGTTGAGGTCTGGGCTCTAGGGCGCTAGCTGGGATCATCCCGCCTCTCGGCACGCGGGCCACCCCCGGAGCTTCCAGCGCCACACGCGGTCCGAGTGCGTGCGGCCCACGGGCGGACCCGTGCGAGGCCCGGTGGCTGTGCCCAACGCTGCCACCGCTTGGTGGGGCTGAGCCTGACAATACAGGCTAGAGACACTTGTTAGCGCCTTCCCGCAGGGGTGCGCGCCCGGGGCTTTTCAGCCCCCTTGTAGGTTCTCTAAGGTCTGGGAGCAGTGTGGTGTGCTCGGTGCAGGCTGCAGCTTCCCAGCAGCGCCCTCCCCAGGGGCGGGCCCTGGCTTTCGGTGCTGCAACGAGTGGGCGGCTGAAGGCGGGTGGCCGAGACGACGAGCGGCTGCGAGACCGACGCTGGGACTCGGAGGGCGCGGCGATCCGGTGAACGAGAAGAGGAAGGAAGGAGGAGGCGCCCCAGGAGTCGATGCAGGGGAGCTGCGGCCGAGCAGGGAGGCGGGTCCTTTCGGGTGCGGCCACCGCGGTTCCGGGACGCGACCCGGGGCAGCCCGCCCACCGCGCGTTAGGTGTTCTCCAGGTAGCGCGGCACCCAGAGGGCGCCCTCGCCCGGCCCGCGCTCCGTTGGCGACAGCGCGCGGCTCCCCGAGCGCGGCGCCCTTGAGCCGCAGCGGCCGCGCAGGTTGGCCGCCGACTGGTCCGCCCGCCAAGAGGAGGAAGCTCTGTCCCTTCCCGCTCGCCGCGGCTGGCGTCCCCACCCCGTGGACTCTCCACCCTGCAGCGGGCGAGCGGCGTGGTCACGGAGGCGCCGAGGAGGGGCGAGCCGCCTCCGGGCAGCGGCGTGGCCCCGGGGGACAGGGCGCCCGAGCGGAGGCGGCGGCGCGGCGGCGAAGGCGCGGCGCGCGATGGCAGCTGCCTAGCCCGGCGTGCACGGAGCAGCCCGGAGCTGTGGCTAGCCAGACGGTGCGTCTGGACTGGGGACCCCGGGGTCGCTGGCGCGGCAGCCCGGCAGGCAGAGATGGGCACCGAAGCCGGCCAGGGCATCACTTTCTCCGTGCCGCCCTTTGCGTCCGCGGGCTTTTGCACCATCCCGGAGGGTGGCAGCTGCCGGAGGGGAGGAGGAGCGGCGACGGGGGCGGAGGGCGAGCCGAGCCAGCTGCCTCTGCCGCCACAGCCACCGCCACCGCCGGGCAGTTTCTGGAACGTGGAGAGCGCGGCCGCTCCTGGCACCGGGTGCCCTGCTACCACCCCCGGGTGCAGCGCCACCCGAGGCCGGGGCAACCCTGGCAGCGGGGGCGGCCGGAGGACCACCGTGGCATATGTGATCAACGAGGCAAGCCAGGGGCAGCTGGTGGTGGCCGAGAGCGAGGCCCTGCAGAGCCTGCGGGAGGCGTGTGAGGTGGTGGGCGCCACCCTGGAGACCCTGCATTTTGGGAAACTGGACTTCGGGGAAACCACCGTGCTGGACCGTTTCTACAACGCAGGTGAGTGGCAGTTTCCTCGCCGTGGCCGCCGCCGAGTTTCCCTTGGCCGTCATCGTGGAGAATGTTTTGTTTTGTTTTGCTTTCACAGGCGGGAAGCAAGCTTCCTATTTACATCACGCGCATTGGGAGCAACCAGAGAGGTTGTGGGACTATCCTGGAGCCCACCGCTCCTAGCAGAGAGGGTGTGCTAGTGCAGGAGACTGTGCGGGAGATTCGCTGATTTATGCTCTAGAGCCCCTGGTTCTAAGTCCAAGGCTTGAAGAACCTTTTTTCAGCATTGCGAGATCAATCAGTTCTCGCCAGTCGGTATATCATTGGGTTTTCCTTTCACACACCTGTGGCCCTCCGAGGTGCTGTTCTGTTCTCAGTCTTGGGAGGAGTACTGAACGCCTTATGCCAAGCAGTCAGCCGCCTGCAGAGTGTATGTGTGTGCGTTTTCAAAGCATGGCCTGACCTTGCCCAATTCATTTCACCTTCAGGTTGCTGTGGCTTGAATTTCCCATCTTCTTACCAATTTGAACAAATAACTACATCCTAGAGTAAAACTACAGTGGACTACATCACATATGTGTGATCTTTGTTAGAGTCTTACCCAAAAAAAAACAGTGTGTGTGTGTGTGTGTTTTAATTTGCCCCAGATACTGTGGTGGGTTTTGGGAGGGTTTATAATTTAACATCGTTTAAAGAGTTCCTATGCTATTTAACGACAGATTTTGTTGTCCATTAAAGTGATTGCTAGCATATCTATGGGAAGGGGATGTCTCCCTTTTTAGCCCGTTTCATGACCGAAGCAATTAGCTGCCTGTTAGCAGATGTCAGGAATGGCAACGTGTTGCTGAAACGCAATGAAATCAAGGAAATAGACGTGCTAATTTTTATAATTGTGGTGGTGGGAAAATCAGGCTTTATATCTTCAAAAACAGTAAGCTGCTTACGTTTGTGATTGTGGGTTTTATATTTCAATTTAATTCTCTTACAGCCTCCCTTCCAAACACCTGAAGTAGGCTTATGTCTATTTTGGAATTCAGCCAAAGCTGAATATTTTAAGAACAAGAAGAACTTCATGTTAAGGAAGCCAGACTAAATAAACTGGGAATTTCTGGTTTGGGTATTTTTTAAACAGTCTGTGTCTTCATAACTGAACATGAATATAATATATTATAGCTTGGTTCTCGGGGTGGCTAGCTATAAAAATTACATAAACATAACTTTTCTAAAAATTATAGCACTCTTATTTTTGGATTATATTTTGGAAGAAGCTTCAAAGGACCAAATGATATGAGAGGAAAAAAGCCAAATAAAAACTTGAGCTTATTTTTATTGCAATGATAGAGTGGCCATATTTTCCCTAGGAGTCCAGAAAAAAATTCTTAAACCATCAGCTAATATGAAGGAAACTTTTCTAACAAGGCCGTCCCCTGTTAGTCTCAAATACCATCTCTGCAGAAGGGAGAAAGGTTAAAGAGCGCAGACATTGGAGTCTATCTCACTTAATCCCCTGTCCCAGCCTAGGATAAGAGTGTTACTTAATCAGGCGGGATAACTAATCTACCCAGTGCTAGTCCTAGGACTCTTAGGCAGTGACTGTTTAGTGCAGAATGCTGACCCTGAAAGTGCATAGGGGCCTCTGGCTGCCTTTATGGAGGGCACGTTTGCTATTGGAATCAAAGACAGTATTCTGCGGGGGGATTGTGGGACCAGGAACTGGCAAAGGTTTGCAGAGACATCAGGTGCAGTGAGGACCAGCAGTAAGTCTGGAGACTCCCTTGTTAGTGGCCAGCCTTGCAACCCACTGTTTCTGCCACCTTAGACAGGCCCGAGTCTAGTGTCTGCCCAGCTGGTTGATAGCTTTGTCTGTTTGTTTTGTTTTGTTTTTAGAGACAGGGTTCCCTGTGTAGCCCTGGAACTCCCTCTGTAGACGAGGCTGATCTAGAGCATAGAGAGATCCGCCTGCTTCTGTCTCCTTAGTGCTGGGATTAAAGGTGTGAGCCACGGCCACCAGGCTGTTAGAAGGTCTCTTATTCAGCATGAAGCTGTGATGGAATAGGAGTGGTGCCAGTTTTGTCCTGACCCTTCGTCTTTCTAAACTGAAGGATTTGGGCATTGATGGTAGTCAGACTCAGGTTTTCCCCTGATGTCTAAGAGAGTGGTCACTCTCCTTCCGTGTGAGCTGGCCAACTGTTTTGGTTGTTGTTTTGTTTTGTTTTCTGTCAGAGGCCAGGCAGAAATATGTGAGACTCTGCAGTCTTTCAGGTTTCTCTCACAGGTTCCCAACTCTGCCATGAGAACTGCCAGAAGCAGTTTCTAAAGAAGAGGATTATGCCATTGATAGTCTGAGGCTAGCCTGAGCTATCCAGTGAGTCAAAGGCTAGCCTGAGCTACACAATGAGACAGTCTCCTTTTCAAAAACAGAAGCCAAGCAAATAGAGTATGGCTGTGGGTGATAAAACTGTACTGGTTGCCAGTTTTAGCTTGCAGGCTGGCTAAGTGCAAAAAATGCAGGTCCCTGGGTCATACATGGTCTTTTCTCTATACCCCACCTTCATCTGGAGATTGACTCCTTAGGACACAGCTGGAAGGGCATGGCCCCTCCAGGTGGGCTGTTCATCCAGCTCTGATTTGGGTCCTATACTTGTGAGAAAGGCTTTTCTTGTGCCTTCTAGTTGGGGTTATTTATTTATTTGAAAAGTTCACCAGGGCAGAAGTGGAGAAAGAATTGAATCAAATGTCTAAGATTTCCCTGAATCCTGTGTATCTGTGCAAACAAGAAAGCAGGCCTATTGGAACAGGAGCTTCGAGGTCTGGATTTCTGGTCCTGTTTCTTCTGTAATCTTGAGTGAGTCATTTAAACTTTCAGGAGAGGATGGTTTGAATGACCTATTCTGTTCTTTAAATTTTCAGTCTTATTACTGCAAATGACTCATGGTACTTCATAGAGATTTGTAAGTGCTGGTTTATGGCCTGTCCTTGGTCCTGAGGAGATCAGAGAGTGGGAGGGTGGAGCCTGTGACTGGGCCATCACAGAGTCACAGAGCCCATGTAAAGGTCACTCAGAAGCCACAGATTCCCACACTCAGAGCTAGGGTAGATGGGGTGAAGGGTAACTTTTTTTTTTTCTCTATGGTTTGAGACAGGGTTTCTCTGTCTAGCCCTGGCATTCCTTGAACTCGCTCTGTAGACCAGGCTGGCCTCGAATTCAGAGATCCTCTTGCCTCTGCCTCCTGAGTGCTGGGACTAAAGGTATGCTCTACCACTGCGGGTCAAAGGGTAATTTTTTAAAAAAATGTCTATTAATGTTTTGCCATGGGAAGTTTCGGGTCCTCAGAAACTGGAGTTACAGACAGTTGTGAACTGCCATGTGGGTCCTGGGAGTTGAACCCAGGTTATTTGGTAGAGCAGTCAGTGCTCTTAACTGCTGAGCTATCTCTCCAGCCCCCACAGGGTAGCTTTTTAAAGGACGTGGCACCCGAAGCCAGATGGGAGACTGAGCAAGGACGGCCCAGCTTGGGTCTTGTTTATTGTTGTGGCTTCTTCTCCAGCACTGGAAATTGCACCTTGTGCATGCCAGACAGGAGTTCTACCACTAAGCAGCAGCAGCCCAGAGCCTGGGTGGGCAGCATTTGGAAAGGAAGGATGGAGCCCAAGTAGTTCAGCCTAGTAGAATGAAGAACGGGATACAGAGTGCTCGTATTGTTAGACTTTCCCCTATTCTGTGTGATGATGTCTGTTTAAAGAATGCATTGGAACTGAAGTTTTCACCGAATTCTGGATTTTATTATTATTTATTCTGGTTTGTTTCCGGACTGTGTTTGCCATTCTCTTCTTCTGTCAAGTAAAGCTGATTCATGCTTAATTAGTGCTGTTGTGAAAACCATCCATGCGTCTCAAAGATAGTTACGGCTTTATATATAAGAGAGTCTCGCTCAGAGATGGTAGATACCAAGCGAGACCACACCTGCTCCAAGTCCTTTGCATGGTAGGCAGTAAAAGTCTGCAGAGGCTATGGGTGTCAGTGATACAAGGGGCTGCCTTTGTGGACAGACCTTCAGTGCTCAGAATTTGAACTTGCTATGCAATGGAGGATGACCTTGAACTTCTGATCCTTTAGCTCCCATCTCTTGAGTGCTGGGTTTAAAGTCTCCCTTATATACAGTACAGAGTATCGAACCCAGGACTTCGTGCACGCTCAGCCAACCAAACAGCATTCCCAACTCTTAAAAATCCTTAATGGGCACTGGTTCTGTGTGTATCTCTGGAATGACCTTCCGTGTCTCCTTATTTTGCTTATGAAAACACTGAGCCGTAAAGAAGTTCTGCGTGTTCATTCAGGTTCAATGATTTAAGATTGCGTCACACCTTTCCTCGGTATCAGTGTTAGAGGCGGAGGATTCCAGAATCTGGCTTTGCCAGCTTACACCTATGGAACCCATGCACTACTCTAAACACTCAGGAAATGATGTTTCTGATCCCTCACACTGGGGTTTTGAAATGCTCCTCTGAGTCTTAGACCAGTGGCTTTTGCTCTGATGCATTTTGTCAAATGCCCCTGATGCCTTTGGTAGGAGGAGCATCGGCTTGGATAAGGGAAGGGGCTGAGAGAGACGATGCGGGAAGAGAAGGGTGCTCAGTGAAAGAGGAGGTACGAGCAAGACGTGGGAATACCTTCACCTCTTTCAGCTTTCTTTCTTGCCTACCCCGCTTAGGGCTTTCAGCTCCCCGCTGATGTAAGGCTTAGGGACCGTGCTTGGCTCAAAACCACCTACCTTCCTCTTGGTGGGCATTGGATTAGATGGATTGCCCACTTCCCCTTTCCTTGTCATGAGCCATTATTGCATCTGCCGGGGCCTTCCTCTTAGCCTGACTCATTGAAGATTGCAATCTCCTGCTCGGTGTTTCATGCTCTAGCAGTCGTGGGGAGCCGGAAGGAAGCACGTGGTAGTTGAAAGTTTAGGTTCTTAGCTTTTCTATTTTCATCCACATTGTGTTTTCAGTGGAGTTGAGTTTGCGCTCAGAGTGCCCCCTACGCTGTTTTGCCAGAGTAGCATCTGACCTCTCTGGGCTTTGCCTCCATTGCCTCCTGCTCACCTTCTTAGGACTTCCAGTTCTGTTTGGTAAAATAAAACATGAACCTTGGAACCCTCTGTCTTAGACTGAGTTCTTGAAAGTTTTCCTGCTGACTTCTGCATTTCTGCTTTTGAGTCCAGCCCAGATTTTGTGAGTATCATCATTCACTTTGGGAGAGAGGATGAAGTATGTATTCCCTGTGAGCCAGTAGTTCCCATGAACCCATTAAAAAAAAAAGCTCTAGAGAACTGAAATGTACTTGCCAAGACTTTGTTTTTCTAACTAAAGATATTCTAACATGAAGAGAAACAAAGAACAACAATCTAATATAATGTTCCTAAAAAGGAAAGATGTTTTTGTACTAAAAGATGAGCCCGTAAGGAACTGGGGGGATGGCTCAGCGGGTAAGGTGCATGCTTCAAAGCCTGAGGACCTGAGTTCAGATCCTCAGAGCCCGTGTGAAAGCTGAGAACACAAAGGGAATCTGCAATCCTAGTGGTGGAGACCAGAGCATTGCAGGGCTTGCTAGCTAGCCAGTCTCGCTAAAATGGCGTGTTCCCGGGTCAGTGAATAATAAAGACCCAGAGTCAGATGTAGAGGTTAATGCTGAAGATCAGAGGAGCAGAGAGGCCGGTCACTAGAGAATTCTTTTACTTCTACTAGTGTTCAGACCAAAGGGACGATCCTGTCCTCAGACTGCCTCCTCAGACTGCCTCAGACTGCACTGCTCCTCGGATTGCATTGAGCTCCTGTCTCCTCCCGCCTTATATATTCCTCTCTCCACCCAGCCATATCACTTTTTTCTGCACTTCCCTAGTGCTGGGATTAAAGGCCTGTGACGCCCAGGTGCTGGGAGCACCTTTGTGTGAGCTCTGTTTCTCTTTGTAGACAGATTCAATCTCCCGTAGCCCAATGTGGCCTTGAGTCCTGGAATTAAAGGTGTGTGCCACAGTTCCCTGGCCTCTAGTGGCTTAGCTCTACACTCTGATCTTTAACCAAGCTTTATTTGTTAAAACACAAACAAAAATATCATTACAGTGAGGGGACCCCCGTCTTAAAGCACAAGGACACAATGTGGAGAGCAATAAAGGGAGACTGCTGAGGTTGCCCTCTGGCCACCTCTACATGTGTTAGTACAGGTAAACACCACATGCGCATGTGCACATACACACACAACACACACACACACACACACTTAAAATGTTAATCATGCACTCACCCAAATTAAGTAGGGACTGGGAAGCACGACTCAAGGCGAGAGCACTTGGCTAGCATTTGCAAGAACCCAAGTTCAGTCTCCAGCACTCCAAACAGCAACACCAGCAACCACAACACTGAAGACAACCATAGCACAAAGACTCTTGCAGTATGGTGGCTAAGACTCTTGCAGTCTTAGCACTTGGGAGCTAGAGGTAGACGGGTTAGGATTAAAAGGTCATCTTCAGTTATAGGACGACGCTGAAATCAGCCTGGACTACATAAGACCGTGGGACATAACCTCAGAATCAAGGACAGGTCTTTGCATACAACAGAGGTATGGGAAAACTCAGAGTTAGTCGTTACTCACCCACGATGCCATGGGTGAGTGAAGACTGTATTTTGTCAATCAACACAGCAGTTTGTGTTCACAGCCTCTGGCCTGAACTGCCCCGTGGCCTCTCTGTACTTTTCAGTCCCTCTAGTTCTCTAGAGAAATAAGTCTCAGTCCAGATTTCAAAAGAGAAAACAATGGTAAGTTCATTGGATCCAGGCGACCTACCTACCCACCTCCGGTTGCTTGGACTTTGAAGAAGAATAGTCCCTGTGGTCATCCACACATGCTTTCTTCTTATCTTGGCATGCCATTGGGTCAGCTCTTGCTGCCTCCTTTAAACCTGGAGCACAGTGCAGACTCTTGGCTTCTTGAATAACTGGCTAATTGAAACAAAGTATGATTTTCCTAAATGAATTGTAGTAGAACCTTTGCAAGAAAAGTGTGTGTGTGTGTGTGTGTGTGTGTGTATGGATGCATGCATGCATGCATGTACGTGCACGTGAATATAAAAAGAAAAGTTCTCAGTATAAAAAAAAATAGATTCTTTTTAGAGCTCCCATTTCTTACCCCAAATAGCCAACTTACAGATAGTCCCGACTGGCCTTGCTTCCTGTTCCTATGGCCATGGTTTCTTTCCTCCACTTGGTTGACTTGGCCTGTTTGAGACATTGTCAGCTGGTAGCCTGAGCTGGTTCCCTCTCTAGGTGAGACCTATGTGTAATGCCCAGCATTGTCTCGCCTCACCAGTGCTCTTGGCTAGTGCCAGTTTCCTGGGAGTTCACCGCTACAGGTCAGTTCCTCCGTGGTAGCCACAGGGACTATCCCTTGCTTCCTGTTTCGGAGGCCTGGTCTGAGCTCTGTTTAGTTCCTGTTCGGGGCTCAGTTGGTTCACAGTTTCTTGTGGTGGAGTGGGAGATTCATACACATAAAAACCCAGTGAATGCGTAGGTCTCTGTACTACAAGGTACCAGCTCCGTGGGTCTTCTTAGTGCTTCTTCCAGCCCTTCTCCTCAAACACCCGTCCAAATCAGTACAGCGACAGGAGACTGCTTTTTTTTTTTTTTTTTTGGTCAGGGATTCTAAGGCTCTCTCCCCTCTGCTCCTTTTCCTTTCCCTCCTCTCCTTTCATTTTTATATTAACTTTTTACAAAAGCATAAAAACTGAGAGACAAAACACAAGCTATGCTGTGGTGATCATCTGAATGGAGACGAGAGGGGAGAGGGAGAGAGAAACATGAAGAGGTCTTCTGTATAGCAGGGCAGGGCTCTGTGACTTAGCGTTAACCAAGACACACAGGGTGTCGGAACACACTCCTTCCGAACAAACCTCTTCTCTTACAGTGGGGACGCAGCAACGAGGAAAGAACTGCCCATGGTACATGATTCACCCATCCAGGAAGTTGTATTCCTTCACACAGGGAGTCTGAAAATGCCCATGACCTGTCTGTCAGTGCTTTCTGGCCTCCTCAGCCTCTTTCATTCATACCTGCGAACTTCTTGCTCAACAGACGCACGGGAGAGCTGCCCTAGTACGGATCGGGGATGCCCGTCCATCCATTTGCTGACCACAAACTCTATGAAACCAAGTATTTCCTAAGCTAGGAAACTCTTCCTCATTTAAAATTCTTGATTACACTGGGCCTGGAAGATGACTCAGTTGGTAAGGTGCCTGCTATGCAAGCTGGAGGACCTGGGCTCAGAGCTCCAGAGCCCACATTAAGGAAGGAAGGGAAGTGGGGAGGATGGTGTGGTGAGTGCCAGACGACGGTGTCTTTGTGGGAGAGGATAGACAGACAGATCCCTTAAGCTCACTGCCAGCCAGTCTAACCAAATCAACAGACTTCGGTTTCAGTGAGAGGCCGTGTTTCAAAACACCAAGATAGAGAGAGATTGAAGAAAGATGCCCTGTGTTAACCCTGGACCTCCGCATGTGTACCTAGATATTCACCCTTCTCCACGTGCATACATTTAAACTAGCAAGTGCACACCACACATGCGCATGATTAAAAAAAAATTCTTGACTATCTCAATTTGTTAAGTAGAACTTAACCTGGGGCTGGAGAGCTGACACAGGGGCTAAGAGCACTGGTGGCTCAGCGTTGTTGTTTTATTTGAGAAGTGTCTTGCATTTTAGCCCTTTTCACACTGGCAATCCTCCTGTCTCAGCTCGGTGTTGGAATTATCAGTATGCACCATTACACGCAGCTCAGATGCCTCTTGATGTCGTGTTCAAACTTTCTAATCTGCATCATATTGTAGAAAGAGAACCAGGACCAGGACGGACTGTCATTCCTGCAGCCAGCGGCACCGCTTTCCCCTCCACCTTGGCATTTCTGTGTGTATCTTGGTCACACTGGTGCATGGGTGATTTCACACGGCCAGGTCAAAATCCAAGTAGGACATTCAGTGCTGTGTCACCCACTCTTGACCATCTTAGCTGAATAGAAGGAATATATGTGGCAGTGTATTGTCTGTGTTTTGAAGAATGCATGACTTGGTCAGTATTACTCAAGGGATTGATTAGTCATGTCTTCCCACCTTTTTAGTAACCTAGGTTGTCTCCCCACTGTAACACTTGGTATATGTGGAGTGTGCCCACATACTCACTGCAGGTGTCCTCTGCGGTGACCAACAGTGAAAGCCGCAGGTCAGACATCTTAGTCCATGGTGGTCACAGCATCACTGTGAGGGTGAACTGTGGCGATGCTCTTCAGTTCTTGCCAGTTTGATGACACCAACTGACATTTTTCTGTCAATACCGTCAAAGGAGACAGGAGCCTAAGCCAAATGCTGGCTGATCAGTCATTTAAACTCAGGCTTTTTTCCCCCTAGGTGACTCTTGAGCCAGATTCTGAGTATGACGGTCGGAGGGATCAGAGACAAAGACAGAGCAAAGAGCTGTTCAGTGGAATGATGTATAGAGACGGGCTCCCATCCTAGCCTGTTCACGCTTTCATGAGCAGTTCCCTTCCGAGTCTCACTGGCTCATCCCTAATAAGATAACAGTTGCCCAGTAGTTCTGTCCTGATGGTTTTATTAACCGACTGAAGCAGCAGATATACTGGGGAGCTTTGAAATAGAGATGTAAGTCTTTGGGGAAAAAAAAGATTTATAATATGTGACTGTTTCCATGGGAACCACTTGAGGAAGTCAAGAATTCCCTGTATTCCACATTCCTCCCTAACTGGCTAACTAGAAATAACAGTAGCAGCAAAACCACCTCGGGGGCTGGAGGTGTATCTCAGTGTTAGAGCCTCCAAATATCAAGGCAGGGGCCCTGGGATTGGTCCCAGCACCACTAAAATAAGTAAACATTCTTAAAGTGTAACTTGTAAACTGTTTCAATAGGAAAAAGAGTACCAGGAAGGTGAACCAGATGTTCAGACGTTCGTGCAGCTTCTGCCCAAAGACCACAGTTGTTAAACATGTGGCCATACCTGGGTCATTTCTCTTCTCTTTAGAGTCATTCTGGAGAATACTGAAAGCCTCTCCTCTGTTTCCCTTCCTGGGAAAACTCGTCATGGAAAGTCTTGTTTTATTCTATCGTAAACAATGATTTTCAAATACATAAAACCATACCCT
The DNA here is from genome assembly GCA_025134845.1 of Neodon shergylaensis. Lineage (NCBI taxonomy): Eukaryota > Metazoa > Chordata > Mammalia > Rodentia > Cricetidae > Neodon > Neodon shergylaensis. The sequence continues at coordinate 11,285,574 of JABTXL010012406.1, forward strand.
ACACATACATGTCTGCCAACTATTTAATTAACTATTTAACACTGTATTTAACTATGTATTTCATTGCACATGTGCCAGGGTCCGTGTGTGGAGGTCAGAGGGTAATTCTGTAGAAGGATTGAACTCAGATCATCAGGTTTCTGCAGCAGGTACTTTTACCTGCTAAGCCTTCCCACCTTCCCTCTGCCTCATTTTTATGCGTAAATCATGACTTCACTGTGGCTCAGCGTCAACAATGTCTCCAATCCGTATTTGCCTTTTATTATCCAAATGGAATTTTATTTGTTTACTATTCTTATTCTGGCCCAGCCATCAAGGAACTTGGCATTCAAATGATGCCATCTGCCTCTGGGAACTGTTTTAAAGATTGGGCAAGATCACATGCTTAGAGCATCTAGCCCAGCGCCCAGCAATCATGTTGTTTATTTGGGTATGACTTGCTTGAAATTATAAGGCCAAACTCATGTCTTTGGTATGTAGAACTTCATAGCAGCTACGTGTCCTCTGGAATAGGCTTAATTTCAATCTAAAAGAATAAATCTATTGGAACCGGTGCAGAACATTAACTGTGTTCCCACTGGTAACAACAGTGATTTCCATGTATAATAACGAATCTAGGTTTCCAGGCTCTACAGGAATCATCCTGACATATTCTTGGTGGGTTTATGGACTCAGAGCCTGTGCCTCTTACCACATCAAAACCTTGGGGATGGCTATCCTGTTATTCAAATGGTACCACGATCCCCACTGTGATTAGAAGCCCATGTGATAGCACCGTGCTCTAGGGCTTTCTTGGGGCAGGATCAGCTTCAGAGAGCAGGGTTAGCAGGCAGAAGGAAGCAACAATTGTTTTAAGTCAGACAGAGCTCCAAAGAGCCGAGCGTAGAAATGGAGAGATTGACCAACCTTCAGTCCAGGGAACGGTCACAGACATGAGTGAGGTCGCGAGAGAGAATTAGGATCCTTTCACTGGAGAGCAGGACTTTGGCTGTTATGCAGCTTCAATGGGTAATGTGCATACCTGATAGAAATGCAAGTGCTTCTACTCCGTAGCAATACATACACATATGTGTTGGTATAGATTTAATTGATTTCTACCTTATAGAAAAGAGTGACTGATATTTATACCTACAGACTTTCAATATACAATATTAACCAGTATTCCATCTGTTAGCAAATTCATTTCTACTTCTCTGATTATGTGTATATCTGTTTCTGGTATAACTTCTCATTTGATCCAGTTTTTATATCTATTATATACTATTTGGTTTTCTCGTTAAATAATGAGTTAGTTGGTCAAGTGTGGTGGCCAATACTCAAGAGACTGAGATAAGAGGGTTACAAGTTTGACCGCTTGCTTGGGTGACACAGCAAAACCCTATATCATTAAATAACAAAAGAAAAGAAAGGAGAAAAGCAAGAGTTGAGAAGATAGCTCAGTCAGTAAAATGTTTGCCAAACAAGCGTGAGGGCCTGAGTTCAATCCCACCTAGTACCCACTAAAAGGCTAGTAATAGTGGACCATATTTGTAATCTCTCTCTCCCCCCCCCCCACTAATACATAATTTTTTAAATGAGGCAGAGATATGCTCTCTTTCTGAAAGCTCTAAACACCGTTGCACTTGTTGATGACCAAATGGTTTTTCTGGTAGCTCACATAGCACCTTGGAGGACTCCTAGCCAGTATGGGAGAAGCTTCCAGGTCCATAGCAGCATGACTGTGCTGTGCTCTGTGACTCAACTATGTGGTGCCCTCAGCAGTAGAATTCTGGATGGTAATCAAGAGCGCTATACGGTAATAGCCTATAATGTTTGAGGGGGGTCTCTGGGTCTAAACAACTGAATGGGACATACTCTAGTGATGGAGCTGGGCCTTGTATCTTATCTGTTGCTTTCATTGGTTAACTAATAAAGAAAACTGCTTGGCCATATAGGACAGAAAATTAGGTAGGCAGAGTAGACAGAACAAAATGCTGGGAGAAAGAAGCCGAGTCAGGCAGTCGCCATGATTCTCCCACTCCAGACAGACACAGGTTAAGATCTTCCCTGGTAAGCCACCTCGTGGGCTACACAGATTATTAAAAATGGGTTAGATCAATATGTAAGAGCTAGCTAATAAGAGGTTATAACTAATGGGCCAAGCAGTGTTTAAAAGAATATAGTTTCCGTGTAATTATTTTGGGGCATAAGCTAGCCATGCGGGAGCCGGGGTGGCCGGAACGTAGCCCGCTCCGCTCCTAACACAACAATCTAGCAACATTTGAAATTATTTGGGGGTCACGTGTATAGCGTTAACATATGTTAATCTCACTGTGACAAAGCCTAGGTTTGGAAGAATTGCCTTGGGAAACTAGTTTTGTCAGTCTTCACGCCTTTAATCCCAGCAATTGGGAGGCAGAGGCAGGCGGATCTCTGTGAGTTCAAGGCCAGCCTGGTCTACAAGAGCTAGTTCCAGGACAGGAGTCAAAAAGCTACTGAGAAACCCTGTCTCGAAAAATCAAAAAAAAAAAAAATTTCAGTCTTCAGTTCTGGACAATAGAATTTCATTTTCCCCAGAATTCCTAGTTTCTGGGGTATGCTGAGTTTTTACTGTTTAGCTACCGCAGAGTAAGAAAAGGGCTGTAGACCATCTAACTGAGCAGAGAGCTTGGTTTACAGACTTCCTGCATTTTTCAGTGTGGGCAGGTACGGGTGGCTGCAAAGCAGAGTTGGGATGCAAGTTGCTTGGCATGACCAAGGGGATCAGAGAGCAGCGTTGCGTGTGTTCTTGAGTTATGACAGAGCCTTTGCTTGCCAAGCAAGCCAGTGCTGCCAAATACTTTCTGTGCTTAAAGTACACTTGACTTTTGGCAAATTCGAAATAAAAGCTCAAAGGAAATGCTACCCTAGGTTCCTAGCAGAGTTGTCGACCCTGCTCGGTCTGAAAACAATGGTTCTCAGCCTGTGGGTCACAACCCCTTTGGGGGTTGAATGACTTCTCACAGGTGTCAGAAAACACAGCTATTTATATTGTGCTTCCTGACAGAAGCAACATTACAGTTTTGAAGTAACAACAAAAAGACTTTTATGGCTGGGGGTCACCACACCATGAGGAGCTGTATTCAAGGGTTGCAGCAGTGGGAAAGTTGAGAACCACTGTGGTAGATCTCTTTGTTGCTTCTGAAGTCTGATATGATGGGTTGTCAGCATTATGAAGTCTTCCCACAGCCACTTAGGCTTTTTCTTCATTGCTGTTAATGTATAGGAGATTTATTTACAAATTCATTTGGCATATGTTAAAAGGGGTGACACATTTGTTTCATCAATATTAATTTGTTTATATCAGATCAAAATTTTTATTCTTAGTATTTGTGTGTGTGTGTGACCTGTGTCACAGCACACATATGGAGGTCAGAGGACAGCTGTGTGGAGTTGCTTCTTGGCCTCTACCTTCCCATGAGTCGCAGGGATTGGAACTCAGGTCTCCACACTTGACGTTTCAGTTGCTAGGACTCTTTCCCTGCTGAGATATCTTGTGAGTCTCTCAGACCAATTTTTAATGACAAAAATTCATACTATTTTTAAAATTAAGAAACAAATTGGATGCAAAGATGTAGTAATTAAGAAAGCAAATTGCAAGAGTATCTAAAAGCTGGTAACTTGTAAACATTCCCGGCGTTCATCAGTGACAGGGTTAGAGGCGGCTTATGTGGCTCTCTGTAGAAGTTCAGACTGAATCCTTCTGTAATTTTACCCTGTTTAAGGCACCAGCAGGCAGCCATGGAGCAGATAGCTCCAAGGTGATGAATTAGTAGGTATCTGAGGCTAAGGAACCTTCATGGAGTATTATTTATAACTACCGTTGCCCAGGGCTCGTGGGCGTTCATGATAGCTTCCAGATAGTTAAAGCTTGATATCCGTGACACTCCTCAGCTCCAGCAAAATCAAATGAAGATCTGACCTACCTGCTAGTTCCCTGCAATCCTAAGTCACATATTCTCATGGCTTGGTGACGTATAAACAGTAACAGACAGTCCACTCTCCCTACCCCCACCCCCAGTTTCCAAGCTTTATAGAACTCTGCATAGTAAAGATTTCTTTTAAATCAAAGTCATGTTCATCTTGCTAAGTAAATAGTGAACGTTCTTCTGGAAGGATAGATACCCTCTGATTTTCTAGACTTGGCTCTTGTCATCACGTATTTTCCGGCTGCGTGGCTCAGGCTGGTTTTGACTCCTGTTCAGAGTGTTGGGATTATAGGCGTGCCCCACCACCCTCGACTGTGGAATCTTGGAGTGATCCTAGAAAGCAGGAAGTTGTCCATGCTCGAGAACTGTCACCATGTGTCGTGACACTGCTTGGGAACTTGGAGGCAAACTTGTACGGTTGCATCTGTGCCTCATCATGCTTTCGTTTTCCCGGGGTTCAGCTATTTTGATCATTGCTTTTGTTTTCTGCTAAAATAATACCATTAGGAGCCCTGGAATTTGCAAGGAAGACACAGGAAGCCGTCCTCGCGCTTCTGTTTTGAAACTCCGCGATCTTTGGAGCGTTCTTGGTTTGTTTGTGAGCCCGTGAGACATGTGCCTGAAGGGAGATCTGTGCCAGAGGCTAAGCCTCATTCCAGTTGAGATTTTTCCAAGGGAATAAAGAAGACGTAGGCTGTGACTTGAGACTCTGAGGCCCACTGTGTTTCCAGCCTTCAGTTCCTGGTGTAAATGCTGGAAGGTGAACTTGAGACTTGGGCTAGGGTAGAAACTGCTGGGGACTTTAGCTCTACCTGAGAGAATTATCTTTTCAGCACTTGTAAGTGTCCCGTTTACCCACAGAAGAGCCGCTTAGCCAGCTTTTGAACCACAGTATGTACCTGACATGTGGTCACAGGGGAGTTTCCTCCTGAGTCAGCATATCACAAAGCTATTTATGAATGTGACCCTAGCACTCATTTTCATCTAAGAATAATCCCCGAACTATTTCTCCTTCGACGTTCCTTCTCTTTTTGAGAGCCGTGTAATTTTAAATTGCACGTTTTGGATAATAACCTTTGTTTACTCCGTCTAAACCTGATCTTTTGTAAAGCTGCGAAGTTGGTTATTATTTGCTTCTAGGGTTCAGTGTGCAAAGCAGAGCTGATTCTTTCTGGTCTGTTCACAGCTGAACACACTTGTTCACATCAGGAGCTTCAGCGAAAGAGTGAGAGAAGCCCCGGTTCCCACACCTCTCCAGGGCAAACCCCAGTGACCGGAAAACCTCCCACTCTGTCCCACCTCTTAAAGGTGCCCAGTGGCAGCATCCTGGGGCAAAGCCCTTAGCGGCAGGGGCACCTCTGGGGAGGCAGTCAAGATCACACAAAAGCAGGGGACTCACCAGTGAATTGTCCTTTTTACACGCATATAATTTTTGTTACATTTTATTTAGAGGTGTGTCTCTCTGTCTGATCTGTGTGTCTGTGTGCATGTGTGTGTCTTTGTGTATTTGGCAGAAGTGTCTCTCTGTGTGCATGTGTGTATGTGTGTGTTTGGCAGCAAATGTCTCTACCTGCTGAGCCCAAGTTGAATGTTTAAAAGAAATAACCGGAATTGTAGGTTACAGTATTAAGGAACTTTGGTCAGGGAAATTTCCGGAAAGTACGCAATGTTAGATGTGGGGATAGGGTTCTGACTGACTGCTGGTGAATAGGCAGAAACGAGAGATTTAGAAAAGTGTATTTTTCAGCCCGTGAGATGGCTCTGCAGGTAAAATCACTTAGTTCTGTGCCCAGATCATATGATGAAAGGAGGAAACCGACTCCTGAGAGTTTTCCTGTACCCATGCCCTACACAGTCTCTATAATAATAATAACAATAATAACAAATAATGAAAGTAAAATTTGAAAATTAAAGAGCAGGTATATTTATGAAAGGAGCAGGAAGGGAGGCCAGTCTTGCAGGAGCGGTAGGAACTGCTCCCAGCAGAAAGCACATTAGCTTGCCCTGCCATTGTCTATGCCTGAGAGACAGGACAAGGTCAGCATGCCCTGCTCTGTGAGAACGTGGAGCACAGATTTCCAAGGACTGTTTCGAGAACCCTTGGAGTGAGCTTAAGATAGTAACAAGTGTGCATAAACCAAATTACATCTACTGGGTTTTGTGCTGATTTTATTTTAAAGTGTAGGCAAAAGTCACTGTTTTCCTTATTTGATTTTTTTTTTGTTTCTTTGTTTTTTGGCAGTGCTGGGGTTAGAACCCAGGGTGCCATGCATACGAGGCACATGGTCTACCTCTAAGCTACAGTCCTGAGCATCTCATTCTACTTTTCATTGGCTTAGAGTTGCTTTTCTGCTGCCATTTGATAACTTAGATGTATTTGAACTCACAGCGAGACACCTTAAGCATAGGAGTTTGTTACTGGCAGGACTCAGTCTATAGAAGCGTGGGGCTTTTTCAGGAACTGAAAGAGATATCTAAGGCCAGCTAAGTTTTATTTTCATCGATCCTCAGTAACCAGACTTCAGAGGCTTTCAAAAGTTAAGGAGCCGGGCTGGAAAGCACATTCATTTGTTATTTCTCAGCTTCTTGAAATATTTCATTGCTTGTAGCACCGGCTATGCATAAAAATTACTCCCTTTTGAAAAGTGAGATCCTTTTGCTCACTTCCCCATTTTATAAACCGGCAGGGGAAACAGTTCACATTTTTCAAAGCTGCTTAATTTTTTATGCTTTCTTCACGGTAGTTTCCTAACCAGTGTTCAGTGGAAGACTGCTCTGACCAGATTCTTCAGTAAACCTGAGATTAACGTGAAGACACTCCCAGCTACCAGCTGTGCCCATTCATTTGCTTTCATTGTGTATTTGCCCAATGCAAAAAGAAGCTGCCCAATCAGGAACAATCTTTCTCTGAAGCGCTGCTGATGTCTCATCTGTATTTTGGGGATCAGCATCCTTACCCGTCTCACTTACTGCACTGAGGAAGGCTCACTGCGCTGACTGCGGTTTCTGGAGATGTCCTCTTCCATCTTTTGTGCTATCGCCCCCACAGCAGGACAGGGAAGGGCCCGTCACGGAGAAACACCTAAGGTTTCTTACATCCTTAAGGGTGACTTTAGCAGGGTCTAGGTCTTCTGCTTTTTCAATAGAGTGGGAAACCATTATCAATTCAAATACAGCTTTATAATGTATTCAAGTACATCTTCTGCAGTCTTCCACACCCAGGGGTACCATAATCCAAGGATGCCCAAGTCCTGCATTAAGAAATGGAGCTGTGTTTGCCTGTATCTTTGAGCATCCTCCGTTATCTTCAAGTCATAATGTGAGTGCCCACTGCAATCTAAATGCTGCCTAAGCTGTTCATGTAAGAAGAAAAAAAATAGTACATGTTTAGTAGAGACTCCATCACCCCCCGCCTCCCGCCTTTTTCATTCTGTTTAGCCAAGGCCGGTTTTTAATCCCCAATCCTCATGCTTCAGCCTCTCAAGACCATGGTTCTCAGCTGGAAATAAGATTTTTTTTAAAAAAATATTTATTTATTTATTATGTATACAATATTCTGTCTGTGTGTATGACTGCAGGCCAGAAGAGGGCACCAGACCTCATTACAGAATTACAGATGGTTGTGAGCCACCATGTGGTTGCTGGGAATTGAACTCAGGACCTTTGGAAGAGCAGGCAATGCTCTTAACCTCTGAGCCATCTCTCCAGCCAAGATTTTTTTTTATAAGAAGAAAGCCATGGAAAATTAATTTTCCCATAAGATATTTATTAGCTTGTACTCTTTCTAAAAGAACTCTTTTAGAAACCTGGTGGTTTTTTTTTTTTTGCTTAAAGTCAAGTTTATTGAAGTATAATTTACATATGGTAAAATTTATCTATTGAAGTGTTTGGTTTGATGAAATTTGATAAAATTATACAGTTGTGATTATTTTTTTAATTGAAAAAAAAATCCCTGCTTCCTCCCAGCCTCCCATTTCCCTCCCCCTCCTCCCGCCCCTCTCCCCCTTCCCCCCACTCCTCTCCCCCTCCCTCTCCAGTCTGAAGAGCAGTCAGGGTTCCCTGCCCTGTGGAAAGTCCAGGGTCTTCTCCCCTCCATCCAGGATGTTCACCTTCCTAGACCTGGATGGAAACCTGGTGTTTTGAAGGCTACATTTTAACACTCAGATACAAGGTGAAGAATTGGAATTTATTAGAAATTTCATTTAGGTCAAGTGATGGTGGCGGCACATGCCTTTAATCCCAGCACTCAGGAGCCAGAGGCAGTAGCATCTCTGTGAGTTCGAGGCCAGCCTGTTCTACAGAACGAGTTCCAGGACAATCAAAGCTACGCAGAGAAACCTTGTCGCAAACAACAATAGCAGCAACAATAACAGCAAAAGAGATTTAATTTAGTCTAGTAAGACTCTTTGTGAGATGTCTTATTTAACTTAGGATAGCACTGTGGCGTTTATTTGCTCTGAAGGTCTTTTAACAGCCCCAGACATCTTTAATCACTATCACTCTCCCCGTTTGCTGAGCTAGAGGTCCTAGTTCCCTGTTCCCTGAAACCCATGGGTGGGCTGATGAATCTGCTGAAGGCAATAAGTGAAAACCCGAAAGGGACCTTTAGCTTTGCTGGTCACTGTGGGTAAACTGAGGCACGGCAGGTAGGGAGAACAGAGCTGTCAAGAACCCTTTCTTGACCCACTTGTCCCTGAGACCCGTGGTGCCTGGCTATTTTTGTTTGCAAATCCTGAAGTGTTCCCAGAAGTCATCTTTGCCAGCATTTCCTTGCTCGTTCTTGCTTGATCTTGTACTAAAAGGAAGCGAGCCTCGACCCAGAAGTGGTCCCATCGAGCAGTTTGGTGCGGATTTGCAGGCAGGGTATTCAGACAGCGTCTGCTCCTGGGATGGGGTAGAGGGCTGGCTTTTGTCTTGTCTTTAGCAGTTCCCATGCTTTGGGACTGTACCAAATAGTTTCTTCCCTACCTTATGACCTGTCGTGTGGCCAAGACGGTTCTCTGGGGACAGAGATGATTTCTTGAGATGTATGCAGTTTAAATGTGTCCACATGTATTCCCAGTGGTGAGAGAAAAATAAAGAATGTCTTGTTAATAGAGAATAGAGGGCTGGAGAGATGGCTCAGGGGTTAAGAGCACTGACTGCTCTTCCAAAGGACGTGGGTTCAATTCCCAGCACCCACATGGCAGTTCACAACTGTCTGTAACTCCAGTTCCAGGGGACCCAACATCTATGGAAAAACACGAATAAACATTAAAAAAAAATTAGAGAATTGAAGTCACGTATTATAGTGACCAAAACCGAGGCTGGCTTTGGAAGACTTCTGTCCTCCAGTTGTTGCTTCTGTGTTCATGTTTCTCTAAGAAACTGGATTTTTATCTGCTGCTGCTGTGTTTTGTTTTGCTGGGATTAAGCTTTGGCCTTGTGCGTGTTGACCAAGTGCTTGGCACTGAGCTCCTCTCCAGAGCTCCAAGCTTCTTCATCTACAGGATGGAGATACAGGCAGCTACTGCCCTGCAGGCCTCCTGAGAAGTTAAATGTGATTATTCCAGTAAGGAGTTTTCATGCCATCTTATAGGTCTTGGACCACCAAGAAAATAAGGATTTCAAGGCAGTATAACCTAGCATCTTATCTCATCTATACTCTGCCAGGAGTTTTTTTTTAATGTACTTTTGTTACTGTAAATTAAAGAGAAACATTGAAGGGGATCAAATTTTAAATTCCCAACTTTTATTAGTAGCCTATGTGAATAAAGTCCTCCATAGCTAGGCTGTTAACTCTCCCATATTGTAACAAAATATACCCAAGATGATCAATCCAAAAAGAAAGAGGGTTTATATTGAGTCCATTTTTGGGTTTCAGAGCATAGTTGATTGGGCCTGTTTATTTGGGGCCTGTTACACAGCCTCAGATGATAGAGGAAGCCTCTTTACTGTCTGACGATGGGGAGATAAAAGAAAGAAACAGTGGAAGGGTCCAGGATTCTACCACCTAGTGGCCTAACTGCCTTCCACTAGGCCTAAATCTCCTAAAGATTCTACCAGCTCCCTGTAGTGCCACAGCTTGAAGGACTGACTTCCAACCTGGGGTCTTTGTGTGTGTGGGGGGGGGCATTCAAGATCTAAACGGTGGCATTAGGCATTAGTGGCTAAAGTAGTAGAGGCTGTCACATGGGAACCCAACCTGGTCATAGTGGGTCCAAAGCAGATAGTGATCTCTTTCACAGAACTAAGAGCTGATGTCCCAGAGTCACTCATCCCAGCATCAGCATCCGTCATAGGTGGGGAAATGCTACTATCTAGAGCGAGGAGACTCACTCTGAGTTTCGGTCCCACCTCTTCTGTTTCCTTTTGAGAAAGTATCCTTGAGATCCTTGAGTGAGAAAGCCTGTATTCAGACACTGTGGGAGAGATTAACTGAGAAAACATGCACAGAAGACGAGCAAGTGTTGTCTTGACCAATATTTATGTTTTAGTGTTGGTTTATTATTTTGAGAGGTCCCTGCTCCATTTTTTTCTGTTGTTTTGTCATCACATAGAACATATTGCCTTCATGCGGCAGCCTGTTATCTGTCCCATCTTAATGGATTGAGTGGGCTCCTGGGTGTGTCCCTACTTTGTTGGGTCTATAATCACCTGGAGACTTAGCTGGGCTGCAGCGTCCCAGAAGGTTCTTCCGATGACTGGGTATTTATTTAGCCGTCTGCTTGCCTCAGATACCCCTCCTGTATGTGCTGAATGGCCTTTCTGTGCAGCTCGATGGGCCTTCTCGTCTGCCTTCTGATAGAGCATCCTGTGAGAGAGTGTGCCAAGGAGAAGGAAGTAGAACCTGTCAGTTATCTCAAGCCGATCTCAACTTTTTAAGAACATCCTTTCTGCTATGTTCTCTTTGACCAGAGCGTTCACATTGCCAAGCTGGAGTCAAAGGAAGGGGACTGCCTCAATGGGATAGAGAGAGTGTATGCTTAGAGGGGTCAGGAATTGATGGTGGCCGTCTTTAGAAACATTTGCCGCAGTCTGAAATTCTTGTATATGTCACCCAGATATGCACAAATGCAGCTGACCAATCAGGCAGGTCAGTAGCTTTCATCCTGTTTTTCGTCCCTGTCATAGCCATGTCTCGGAGAGCAAGTGAGGTTATGGTTTTGAGAATGGGCATTATATTTCTAGAAAGTGGTTGTCGAAAATAGAAGACCAGCTACAGAATCTGGAAAACTGTCTTCCTCTATAAATTTCCAGGGTCTGTAAATAGGCCTGGTAGAAAAGTGCCTGTCTGTCCTGGATTTGTTTCTGTGGTAATGAAATAACCTTGGCAGAAGGAAGCCTGGGGGAGAAAGGAGTTTATTTTTGCTTACAATTCCAGGTTACAGCCTGGAGTCTTGAGTCAAGACAAGAACAACAGACAGCTAGTCACATCACACCTACTGTCAAGGGTAGGGAGAAATAAATGCCTACTTGCTTGAGGTGCTTGGTTCAATCTCTCTTTTTAAAACAACAACAAATACAGACAGGGACTCACTAGGCGACCACACTGGCCTGGGACGTACTATAGTAAATCAGGTGGCCCTTGATCTCACAGAGAACTACCTGTCTCTGTCTCCCAGGCGCCTGGATTAAAGGTGCGCACTACCACCACGCCTGGCAATTTCTTTGTATTCAGTTCGGCACCCCTTGCTTCCATGATGGGCTGGGTCTTCTTCCCACATCAGTCAACGTAATTAAAGCAATCTCTCACAGACGGTCCACAGATCAGCCCAGCGTAGATGCTCTCTCTTTGAAATTCTTCCCGGATGATTCTAGGTTGTGTCAAGTAGACAATTAAACTAACCATCATGCTCTCACAATACCAAACCTGTGACTTTTTCAAGTAAGAGTATCTGCTTGTGTGCTGACCCTACTCCCTGTGTGTTTGAGCGTGTCGGGGTGGCATGGTTGAACAGTGGGATGCAGTAATTCACAGTGGCTTGTCTATGGGATGAAGGCAGCGAGCAAACGTGCAGAGACCCTATTTATACATGCCGCTAAGCCAGTGGTTCTCAACCTGTGGGTCGAGACCCCTTTGGGGTCAAATGACCCTTTCACAGGGCCTTTTCATAGGGCTCGTATATCAGATATATGATATTTACATTGCGATTTCTAACACTAGCAAAATGACGGTTATGAAGCAGCAAAAATAATTTTATGGTTGGGGGGTCACCACCCCATAAGGAACTGTATTAAAGGGTCACAGCAGAAGGAAGGTTGAGAACCAAGGCTTCTCAGCTAACTACCTATGCAGAACAGTGGGGGATATTGCCTTCTATAAAAGCATTTTGGATATACTACTGGGCTGATTGTCACCTTTATCCTCTTCCTATGAAAAAAGCAAGACGGGAAGGTGGCAGTGGCATTTTCAGACACCTTCTGGTAGCAGCGGTGGTAGAAACCTCAGGAGTCTGGGAGAGAGGAGAGGTCTTCCCCGAGGGTCAAGTGCAGACTGTGTTTCCCAGACTGCTTTAATCTGCAGAAGGCCTGCATCCCCAGAGGGGTTTGCAGCCAGCGTCAGGCGAGTCCAGGAGGTTCTTTTCCTCAGGACTTTCCCCGCTCCTTCCCACTTGGCTTTGGAAGCAGAGCCAGTTTATTTTTCTTCTAGTGTTTTTCCTAATCTAAATTCTCCTCCAGCCTTATCCTCACACACTCGCTGTCTTATTTCTGGTGCGATCCATTGGCAGGCTAGAGCAGTTAGGAATGGGAGCCAACCCCTCCAGCCCCTCCTTACTCTTTGGCTGGGGCACACCTGAGAGTCATGTGCAAACACTGGACAGCTCTTGGCGGCACGTCCTATCTAGCGCACTGTTTACATTTGGAAAAAGCCTTGGTTCTTCTATTAGTGAACAGAATGTCTCCAGCTTGAACCGCACAAAGTCGGATTAGGTTTTTCTGTTTGCTTCCTCCCACCTCCACCCCCCACTCCCTTTCCTGCTCTTCCTTCAGGTCTCATGCTGGCTGTCAGTATAGATTTTCCTTTCTTGTTTTTGTCACTTGTTCCAAACGTGGCAGGAAGATCCTCAACTCAGATGAGAAACAAAAGATATCTGCCTGGCTTTCTTTGAGGTCATTGATTTTGAATTTGTATAAGGGCGGGAGAATTAATTTGTAAAATATTTTGCTTCCTTTTCCGAATGTGGCCAAACACTGTCTAGAAATTTTTAATCAGGGATAGATTTGCTGGCTGGATAGACGATGCTTTTGACCGGTGCCTCGAGTCTTGGGTTTTTTTTTTGCTTCTGGGGACCTCTGGGTAGCTGCCTTTCTTACCTTTCTCCCCCATGCTTCTCTTCTGAGCTGAGCTGCTCTGAGGGGACCCTATAAGCCGCATCCTGCTCTCGGCTCCTCTCATTGGCTCCTGACCAGTGGAAAGGACTACTTGTTAGCCCACCAAACAGGGCCCTCGGGGTCACTGTAGCCCCCTGGGACCAGATCCAACCTCATCCCTCCCTGCTGGCTTACCCCTGAGCGGACAGTTTGCAGGAGTCTCTCCATGCCTGCTCCAACCGCACTCTGAGCTTCTATACTTAGACCCCTTAAGGGTCTGTAGTTTTCCTGGGCTGGTAGTTTCTGGAACCAGCAGTTTAGGAAACAGGAGGATTCTTCTAGAAGCTTTGGGTCTTCCTTTCCTAGACTTTGCCTCCTGCAGTTTCTGGATGGAGTTGCCTCCTGCTGGTCAGAATTCTGAGAGCCTTCTCCTAAAGCAACCTGGAGGGGGTCCTTTTCTGTCGGCCATAGTAGCTTAGCTTAAGTCCACTTTCTCATAATGCTGACCTCTTGATGAGGCGTGTGCTGTTGGGTTAGGATCATTTGGTTCCTGGTGTCCCCGGTGTTCCCATGTGATTCCCATGTGATTCTCTGAAGCATTTGTCATGGGCTGTGGGCTTCCCTCGGAAACATCCGTAGGCTGCGTGGTGTATAACCAGCTAAGATTTTCTCACGGTCTACAGACTGGGAAGTCCAACATCAAGGCACTGGTAGATTTGGTGTCTGATGAGGGCCACTTCTTCACAGACAGCCTCTTCTAATTATAGCCACAGGTGGGGAAGGAGACACGGTATCTCTCTGGGGTGTCTTTTATAAGGGCACTAATTCTGTTTATGAGGGCTTGTGTAATATACTGAGTAAACATTAACAAATAATACTACTAATTAAATTCCTCAAGCAGATGTGATTTTCTATCCACAATGTATCATGTAAGAACTCAGGAAATCAGCCGGTTGATACCGGCGCATGCCTTTAATCCCAGCACTCAAGAGGCAGAGGCAGGAGGATCTTTGTGAGTTCAAGGCCCACCTGGTCTACAGAGGTCCAGGACAGTCAGGGCCACAGAAAGAAACCCTGTCTTGAAAAACAAAAGACAAAGAAAGAAAGAAATAGGGAAATCTTTTGTCGTTTGTTCTATTTTTGCTGTGGCCTAAAAGGGGAAGTTGATCAATACAGGAAGTAACAGTGTCTTGCAGTTTAGTGCAGAATTACAGATTGTAACTGCTTTGAAGTCTTTCATTGTTTCCAGAAGAAAGGAAAATCCAGACTCATGACGATGAACTGCCATGGCCGGCATGTTGGTTTGTGCTGAGTAGCTGCAATAGTGGATGCTTAGACCAGCGCGGTGCATGTGGCACACACTAAGTAGGTAAATAGAAAGACTCTTGCACAAGATGACAGAGGGCATACGGACTCACTGAATACACTCTGTGCGTCCTATTTGCTGCCTTTTGTGTCTGTAAGAACAGAGCTCAAAAGTCAAGCAATGGCCTTACTCCTTGCAAAACAAATTTTCCGTATTTACTTGATAGTTTCAGATGTCCTACTTCAAATTAGGAAAAGACCTCCCTCCCTCCATCTTGTCTGTCTGTCTGTCTGTCTGTCTGTCTGTCTGTCTGTCTATCTATCTATCTATCTATCTATCTATCTATCTATCTATCTATCT
>JABTXL010012406.1:11301371-11314735 GCA_025134845.1 Neodon shergylaensis
TTCCTTCCTTCCTTCCTTCCTTCCTTCCTTCCTTCCTTCCTTCCTTCCTTCCTTCCTCCCTCCCTCCCTCCCTCCCTCCCTCCCTCCCTCCCTCCCTCCCTCCCTTTCTTTTTTTTTTTTTTTGACAGGGTCTTACTGTACAGTTCTGTTCTGGGACTCAGTATATAGCCCAGATTTAGCTCGATTTCACAGACATCCACTGCCTCCTGAGTGCTGGGTTAAAACACATGTATCACTATGCTTGGTACATTTTATTTCTTAAGATAGAATGCACTTAAATTTAATAATTGGTTATTTAAATAAAGCCCTTACACTTTTGGTTTTCAGTTGCTTGCTGATAGTCTCTTATTTTATTGAGTTCTCTACTACATAGACAAGGGAGACGGGGGAGGTGAATTGCTTCTAAGACCTAAGTATCTCGATTGATTGCCCAAAGTGTAAGATTATTTGATGGGGTGATTGTAAACATGAGTAGATGGGTGAATCCTATAGCTTTTTTAGATTCCCAGGAGCTGGAGTTAGAAGTGGTTGAGAGAGACTTATAATGGGTGCTAGGAATTAAGCTCTGGTCCTCTGGAAGAGCGAGTGTTCTTAACTGCTGAGCTAGCTCCGTAGCCCCCAAATAGGTTTGATTATGGGCTGGAGCTGCTCCTCGATCTGCAGAGAACTTGCCTGCCTTGGGTTTGAACCCCTATTTTCTGCATAAGCTAGGCATGGGGGTGCAGCTGTTGACAACGTGAGGACTAGGGAGGTGGAAGCATAGAGATATCTTCACTTGACAAGGTGGGGGCTAGCCTGAGCTACATGAGACCCTTTCTCTATACCACTTCCACTGTCCTCCTCCTCATTGTTATTGTGTTGTCATTTTTACTAATGCAGAGTCCTAGAAGAATGTCTCAGAGAGCTACTGAGACATCATAAATTCTAAGATAGTTTTTATTTTGATTAAATTTTTATGTCATGTAAAGTTATGAGACATTAAAATGCATATCATAAAGAAAAAATAGTTAAAATAATAGAAGTGACTTAAAAACTGCAAGAGTTTGTTATATAATAACTTTTTGAGGTACTCTGAAATAATAAGTAAGGAAAATGCTGGGGCAAAGAAAAATGAAGATTATTTAAATTTTATTATGATATAATGACACTAAATTGCAGTATATTTGAGTGAAAGGGAAATGAAAATGCTATTTGTTGCTAAATTGCTGAAGAACCCAATGTACTGAAGATGGTTTTGCAGCAATCTTACATTGGCTGCTGGTATTAAAATAGAAAGACTATTTCTTTGATTCTAATACTTTTATGTAACATCCCTGCCACCACTGTATCACTTCAGATGCTTCAATTGTTTCCCCATTTTATTGTCTAAAATGCATTCGTGTACATATCGCAACATATGGAAACAGTTCTCTAAGGTATATAGAGAGCTCTCTGGTTCGTGTCCAGTGTTTCAAGTAGGTGAACCCAGCAGCAACATTGAATCTGGAGAATCCTTGGTATAAGCATGCCTCTTACACGTGTGTGTGTGTGTGTGTGTGTGTGTGTGTGTGTGTGTGTGTACCGATCTGACTAGTCAGAGGATGCTCCTATAAACTCTTGCTTCCTAAGACAGAGACAGCGCCTTTGACCCTGTTTCTCTAAAGCCCTGACTTTTTTTCTTGGAGGCTGTGTTGAAACTGATAGGCTGTTTGAGTTGTGTTTGGTTAGGTTGCTAAGGAACACCACAGTCCTGACTTGAAATTTCCCAAGAGGTCTAAGGAGTGGGTATACAGTCAGAAAGGAAAGCGAGGCAAGGAAGCCCTTGGTTGTTCAGGGGTTCTGCCCGTGGGGCCCATGGAGAAAACTGACCGCTGAACCAGGCTGGAACTCAAACACTCTAGACTTTGTGGCCTACATGGTTTAGAAGAAAGCAAACCAAAGATCCTTTCTACCTATTTCTTCTGTATCACTGAAACAGGAGTGTTGTTAGATCACAGTACTGATTCAGTGGAAGACCCTCACAACCCTGGGAATCTCCACTGGCCTGGAGTGACCCTGGCAGCCAAGTTCCTGCATGCATTCATCCATTCTCCAGACTCACTGCTGCTGTTGGGCTCACCTATTTCAAACACTGGAGGTCCAGTGGACACGAACCAGAGACCTCTCTATATATCTTAGAGAACTGTTTTCATATATTGCAATATATAAACAAATACATTTTCAGTATAAAATGGGGAAACAAAAAGGAAGCCTTTAAGGCGAATCTCTTGGGAGAGTCCTGGAGGTAATTCTGATAAATGGGAAGAGGGAAGAGAGTTTATTTTTTACGTGTGCTGAACTGATTCCCACTTGAGGCCGACACATCTCTTCCAAAATTCTCAAAGATGTAGTTTCCGTTCTTCAACTCCTGTTCCTCACCTAACTCTTGCAGGCATCTTTTGTCCCACAAATTAGCTTTCTGTCACCATAACAAAACACCTGAGATAATCAATCTTGTAAAAGGCAAAAGTTTTATTTGAATTCAAAGTTTTAAGACGTTCGAAGCCATGATTGTTGCCCCTGCTGCTTTTGAGACTTTGACAGGGCAGTATATCATAGTATGATGAGCACATGGCCTGTCAAAACAGCCTTGTTTGCTGGGCAGTGGTGGCGCACACCTTTAATCCCAGCACTCAGGAGGCAGAGGCAGGTGGATCTCTGTGAGTTTGAGACCAGCCTGGCCTACAGAGCGAGTTTCAGGACAGGTTCCAAAGCTACCCATAGAGATCCTGTCTCGAAAACCAAAACCAAAACCAAAACAAAATAAAACAACAGCCTAGTTCATGACCAGAAAGCAAAACAAACAAACAAACAAACAACAGCAAAAACTCAAGTAGAAAGTCAGGGTCTCACAATTCTCTTCAAAGGCACACCCCCACGTAGTAGGGCTTCTTCTGGAAGGTTCCACTATCCCAGTAATGACAGCCTGAGATAAACCTTTTAACATATAGGCCTTGAAGAACATTCAGGATCCAGACTCCAGCACCTTGATGTAATAGAAGCTGCTTCCTGATGAGTCAGCGAGGACTTCAGGCTTTCAGGAGACTGGGGGTTGGTCTTCATCCCCTTAAAGAAGCAGTGAGGTGGAGGCTGCTCATTTGTTTCCCGGCTGCCTGGACCTGAATAATAACACAGAACCTATATTAATTACAACACTGTTTGGTCAATAGCTTAGGCATATTTCTAGCTAACTCTTACATCTTAAATTATCCCATTTCTATTAATCTGTGTATCACCATGAGGCACCGGTAAGCCTTTCTCCTTTGGCAGCTACATGGCGTCTCTTTGACTCTGCCTACTTTCTCTCAATATCTCTGTTTGGATTTC
The DNA here is from genome assembly GCA_025134845.1 of Neodon shergylaensis. Taxonomy (NCBI): domain Eukaryota; kingdom Metazoa; phylum Chordata; class Mammalia; order Rodentia; family Cricetidae; genus Neodon; species Neodon shergylaensis. Next base: position 11,304,717 of record JABTXL010012406.1, read on the forward strand.
CTGCCTGGCTTTACTCTGCTAAGCCATTGGCAGAAACAGCTTCTTTAATAACTAGTGGTAATAAAGCATATTCGTAACATACTGAGGGGAATCCTACATTATCTCCCCCTTTCTCTCTAAATAAAAAGGAAGGTTTTAAATTTAACATAGTAAAATTACATATACAAAATAGGTATCAAGCAAGAATTGCAGTTACAATGTTTATATCTACTTTATCTTTTATCATAACTAAGGAAAACTATAATTATAACTGTCTATTCATCAATTCCATCAAAGACCCCAGAAAGATATATTATCTAAGTTAACAGGAAGTGCTTTGTAAGCAACTTCCAAAACTCTAGAATTGACAGAGACATCTTGCTGCCTGGATAGTCACCCAAAGTTCTTCTGTAACACTGGGGCATCCATTTTCAGCCTACAGGTCCATAATATCCAGTAGACTTTTCCATGATGCAGGAAGTTTGAAAGACTGTTTTGCCTCTTGGCAGTTTGTCAGACACTTTTTTCTGTATCCTACAGAATGTGTCTGGCAGACTTTCATGAAGGCTGAAGATGGATGCCCCTGTCAGTCAGGTCTTTCAAAGGGTATTCTGTGTGGTTAAGTCCATCTCAGCCAGCATCTTAGATGCTGAAGCTATCTTAGATGTTGGACCATCTGGGCTATTGTTTCTGGGGGTCTTGTTTTTATCAAACCATATTAGCCGGTAAGGAATCCACAGCTTTCTATCCTCTGTGGAAACAAAAGCAGAACTTCTTTTCCAAAGCAACATATCCTTAGACCCAAATTTTGAAGTCAAGATACCTTTAAAATATATGTTGATTTAGCTTAGCAGCCCATACAATGAAATTTCTTTTTGTATATAGCTTATTCACAGACAAAAATTTTAAAAACACAATAATATGCATAATCTAGACTCTCTGTATATTTTCCATCTTTATGTGGCTTATTTTTTTACTCTATTATTTTTAATATTTATTTTTATTATCTTTAGTCCTTTAATCTATAACTGTCCTACTCTGTCTTTAAAGACTTTGTTTTATTTTTTTATAACTGTCTATATTCTTTTTCTTCTCTCTCTCAAGCCTATGTACATTTTTAAAATGCTGTGACCCAGTCAGAGTTTTTTTTTTTTAAATCTGAATCTGTCTTTATGGCATATATATTTTTTTTTACTAAGTAGGTGTGGCTAGGACCAAATCCAACATGGCAGAAGTATGTTTACTGCCAGTTCTATAAGCCATGCTCTCTGCCCCGGTTACAGGGATGCAGTAAGTCTATGTCACCATTAATCATCCTGTAGCACTCTGCTCACAAAACTCACTGAAATGCTTCATAGCCAGACTTCCCAAAAGAGCCAGAGCCTTTTGTGCCAGCACAAACCAGGAAGCTCTACCCTAAAGAAGTTGCTGCCAATGCTGAGTCAGGAAGACCTCTCTTAGAGGAGCCGAGGCGCCCTTGTTTGCTGTCAGCAAATAGAGCCCATCTGGGAAAAAAAAAAATGCGGCTACCAAGAGGCTGCACTAAACTCTGTTCCTTTGTGTCTAGAATTTCTTTACAAGCTTTTTCAGGTTTTTTTGTAGATGGAGGCTGCTCATTCATTTCCTGGCTACCTAGACCTGGAAACTATATTAATTATCACACTGTTTGGCCAATAGCTTAGGCATATTTCTAGCTAACTCTTACATCTTAAATTAACACATAACACATCAGAGTAGTACTGGCAAACCCCCTTTTCTTGAAGTACGCTTCTCTTTTATGGAACCCGAGATAAAAAAAATGGGCTCCCTGTGGATAGTCCCCTCAAAGAGCCCACTATATGTTTGGAAAGAGGTCATTTCCATGTGGTTGACTTAGTTGTACCATCCATGATCAGCTCCCTGGAATGACTACAAAGATGCATCTTTCCAAACCCTCTTCATTGCTCAGCTTCTTGTCTACTTTCCCCGTATCTGCTGAACGTCTTTGTCAGCCTCAATTTTAATGTGCCTTTGACACCCATGTGTCTGTGTTGTCTCTCGACTGGTATTTTGTCTCCTCTTCAGTTCCCTTTCTTGTTTCTTACTCCTTTTCTCATCCAGTCATCTTTAGAACATCTTATGTATATAAAATAGTATTCTAGTCTGTTTGGATACCATGAGTTCCAGGTTGGAAGGGAAGTCACTTGTCCAGAGAAACGGTCATCAGAAAACAGCTTTTCATTTGTTTAAGTTCCGTGCAGAGTAATATGTCATGGCTTATGAAAGGGCACGGTCCTGATCTAAGGGTATGAAGGACAGGAGGGTGCATTTCTCGGGTGGAGCAGAATTGTTCATGAAGAGCCAGAGGTAGCTTGTGCAAGAGGCTTGTGAGATAGGCAGGAGATCAAGTGAGGATGGCATCAGAGACTAAACTTAAAGGTCCCAAGTCTCCTCCTAAGCCACTAAAAGCGGTTCCAGGCAAAAGGATAGCGCTATCATCTTTACTTTTGTACAGACACCAACATGACCATTATACAGCAAATGGACTAGAGAGAGGTCAGCTAGGAAGCCAGATGGGCTAGATAGATGAGGACAAACATATAGCCTGTGCAGGAAGTAACACTGATGGCTTTTCCATCAATGTCTGGAGGAGGAGGGACCCTCAGAGGCATAGCAGCTAAGTGAATGGTGCAATGGTTTTCTCCACACGTGAAGACAATTTGGTGTTGTCTGTGAACCTTGGGACTACGTCTCACTCTGTTCCCTCTTTCATAGCCATAGCTGCCACTTATCAACTGTCCTTTGTCCCTCTTCCTCATACTGTTGAAGAACCTTCCTGGGGTTTCTTCTACAGATTTCCTCCCCTTCAGCCGGGCACCTGAGTGTTCTGGAAGCATTCCCTTGGACACAAGATAGCCTAGACCCTGCTTTTCTCAAAAGGACTTTCCTAATATGCCTCCTTAACCAACTCAAGCTTCCTACTTCCTGGGAGTGCCTTTCACTGCCTGCCCTGTCTGCCTCGGAAGGTTCTCCCTCCCTACAGGGCCCGTGTCTCTGAATGTCAAGGCCAGGTCAACACTTCCCGTGTGAAAGGTCATCTATCTTCTCTCATACCTTGTCTGCCTGTCTTGTGGCATTTGGGACCTTCAGACACATCCCATTATTTACAAAGTGCTCTGTGGTCTGCTTCATCTTTATATTTCACACAGACGTAGCACAAATGCCTGAACAAGACCGAATAGAATATCTCCGGAAGAGTGAATAAGTACACCGCAAACCTTTTGGCCTGAGTCAAGAGAATCTTTAGGTAATCGGTGTACTGTATCCCATTGTTTAAGCCTGTGCTTTTAGAAAGGATTGTAATAAGTGTACAAAGTGCTTTCTAGTCCTTCTAAATTCAGGGAAAATCTGTCTATGGTTCCCCTGATGCCACAGATTACCTCCTTGTCATTTATAGCCTGGTAAGGCCAAGAAAGATCTATGCCTTGTTCTTCGCAGTCCTTGTTTCTGAACGTTACCCCAAACAATAGATTGAACCCAGAACGTCATGCTGGCCAGGTTGCTCTATCACTAAGTTCTATCTATGGTCCCTGCCTGGAATTTTTTTTTTAAACAAATTCATGGTGACTCACTGTGGTGAACTAACAGTAGCTTCACAGACTTTTATGATAATAATTCTAGTATTAATAGCAAAAAATTAATAAAGGTCTCTATTGCTGTTTTGGTGGAATGATAACTCAGGCATAGCAATTCTCAGGTAGATATTGTTGTGTATAGCATTTATGGATACTGTGGTCTTAGAAAGATGTCATGTAATAAGCAAGCAGACAGTGAGTTTCTAGTGTCTCCCTATTGGAAAGAGTATGATGGAGAAGGAACAACGCCTCTTGCTTCTGTAGTAGAAATCCTGACAGGGCAACTATAGGGAAAAGGGGTTTGTTTGGGCTCATGGGTCAAAGGAATCAGTGTATCGCAGTGGAGAGGGTGTGTTGGTGGCCCCTGGACAGTCTGTGGTGGCAGGAACTTGCAGAAGCAAACAAAGGGCCAGACTAGAAGTAGGGATTGTTCTATAACCCTAAAAGTCTACTCCTATAGCCTGATGCCCTCCAGCTAGACCCCATGTCTGGAATGTTCCCCAAACTCCCCAAACAGTGCCACCACCTGGGGACCAAGTGTGTAAACCCAGGAACCTGTGGGAAGCATTTTGCATTCAGACCTTGACAGCAAGGGTGGGCTGGAGTAAAGGATTGTAGGTGAGCTGGTGAGAGCGAGGAGGTAATAGAATCAGAGCCGATGTTGGCAGGAGCTTGGGCCAGACAGAGAGAGCAGAGCTGGGCTCCTGAAGCCCCATCTGTGCACTTCAACCCCGTCCCCTTTGCAGCCTGATCATTTCCTCCTCCTTCCCCACCCATCTGTTGTTCTTAACCAGCCTGAACTTCTGCACTTTTCAACTCTGCTTTTCTGTGCCTCTGTCTGTCTGGAACAGCTTTCCTCTTCTTGCTGGCGTGAAGTCATCCCCACGGAATCCAGCCAGGATCTTGCTCCCAGCTTCTGGCTAAGGCACGCTCTTACCTCCTGCTTCTCATCACCCTCCTGCAGGGAGAGATAGTCTCTCCCTTCTCTGCTTTCTATGTGCCATAGACATTGCTCCAGTGGCCCTTACTGATTGAAATTACAGGGGATTTCTTTGAAATTCTCCTTGCCCTCCAATGCAAAATCTTTAAGAGGAGGCACGCATATGGCAGGATCATCTGAGCTGTGTCAGCGCTGAGAACCTTGCCTGGACCAGAAGAAGTATTAAGTTATTGTTGAAGGCTTGAATGAGTGATGGGAAGGAGAAAGGGAATGAGCGAGAGAAGGAAGAATGAAGGGAGGCAGAAAATGGATGCAAGATTCTTTTTACAAAGGACATTGAGAAAAATAAACTTAAATTAAAATAATATCAGAGATGTTTCCCTAAATTTAGCTAGTGCCTAAGTGATTGCCGTGGTTACTGTGATTGCATCGAGTCCTAATCAAACTGAAAACTCACCTACGTTTCTAAGGGTGGCAACCTCCTGAAAGTAGGAGTGGCTTGGCGTTGACTTTTTGAAGTCAGCATGTTTTCAATGTCTTGCATATTTGGTGGGTTAGATTACAAGAATGCACGCCTGAATCTACTTTCTGTATAACCACATCCCTTCCAGCCTGGGCTGGAAAATAACACTCCAGGCCAGAAGACAAGAAGCTTGACAAATTGTTATTCTCTTTGCAAGCAGCATGCAGAACTTTTCTAGGCTGAATCCTTGTCTTTTGGACTTCACAGCACATCAAAGAGAAAGGACTGTTCAGTTCTGCACTTGTGGGCTGTAATTGCCAGCAGTTTCTGTATCTCGGGACATTTTGGTAGTTTCTCGTTCATAGGGCAAAAGGAAGAAGCAAATAGATCTCTATAGTATGTTCCTTTTTGTCTCTGTGTTTGTGTATGTGTTCTTTGCATGTGTGGTGTGTGTGTGTGTGTGTTTGTATGTTCACTGGCATACTTGTGCACGTGTGTCAGTGGGAGCCAAATGTTGACTTTGGGTGTCTCCCTTAATTGCTCTCCACTTTATGCTCGTGGGACAGAATCTCTTACTGATCCTTGAACTTGATGAACCAGCAAGACTGGCCAACCAAAGAGCTCCATGGATCCAGTTATCCCTGCTTCCCCAGTACTGGGATTCTAGGCACATGCCAAGGCTTCTTACATGGATGCTTGCACAGTGAGCACTCCTCACTGAGCCCTCTCCCTGGTCCCTGTATATTCCTTTTTTAAAAGTCACCACTAGAGCTGGAAGATGGATTAAGGTACTTGATGCTAAGCCTGATAAATGGTTTGATCTGTGAGTCTTGCACGGTAGAAGAGAACCAGCTAATGTAAATTGTCCTTTGACCTGTACATCTGCACGCATATGTGCATGTGCACACACACACAAAGCAAATAAATGTGATTAAAAATTTTCCTTATTAAACAGGCCATTACTAGCTTTGACCCAAGTCCTTGTGGCTATGTATAGAAGCCTTTGCATGATTTCTTGAGTGTTTCTCAATGCTCGTATGCTCCAACTTTCACAAATTCCCTTTGGGTTGTAGCAAGACAGTCTGGAATTCAGATCCTTTGACTAATATGTGATTTCAGCAAAGATGTTGCTGTAATTCCAGAATAAACATTTAACATATGTAGGAATTCAGGATGATAGATATTTCGGTGACCTAATCAAAAATGAGGGTGGTAGGATCATCAGCCAGAAGAGTGAACGGAGGCCAAGGAGAATTGCTTTGTGTGTGTGTGTGTGCATGTGCGTGTGCATGTACATGCACACACACGCACACACACACACGCACGGACTAGATAGTTAAAAAAGAAAAAGGCATGTGGGGATAGGGCCGTTGAAAACAATGAAAGGAGGCTATCACTCACTGGAGTTAGAAGTCACGAGAAAGTTTGATCTAGCAGGAGTCCCAGAAGAGAGGAACATTCTCCAAAATCATCGTTCTGATAAGCATAGTTGAGAAGATAGAGCATGAAAATTTGGAACCTCAGCAGTTCCTGAAATGCGTTGCTAACACATTCCTGGAAGAGCATCAGTGGGAAATTCTGCATTCTTCAGCGAAGCCTTGGAAGATGGAGACAGTTGGGTAAACACACTGCAGGTCTGGGACTTAGTACAGCTTTCTTCAGGAGGAGGAAGAGGATGAAATATGTGGGAATGACAGATCTGGGACCAGTTTCTCCATCAGTTTAAAAAGCAAAAAGCAAGCCTAATTTTGAAGTCTAGACTTAATGTTTTTTTTTTGGAACGGTTTTAAAAATTGTATGTGCATGTGCATGTTTGTGTGTGTGTGTGTCTGTCTGTCTGTCTGTGCTCATGTAAGTGCAGGTGCCAGGGAGTCCACATGAGGACGTTGGATCCTCTGGACCTAGCGTCCAGGTCTTGTAAGCCGCCTGACACGGGTGATGTGGGTGCTTGGAACTGAACTGGGATTTTCTGCAAGAGCAGTACACTCATTTCTCCACCTCAGAAATACGTCTTAACATCAACACATTCTGAATGTGTGAGGTTCTCAGTCTTGTCAAAGAAGTCATTTCATGTGTCGTTTTCTAATCAACAGAAACATTCAAGCGCAACATGAACACCAAATGAGAGGTGTAGATCGTCTCTCAGAAGCCCACTGGAGAGAGCTTTGGACGATCCTTTATTAACTAATGAAAGCCTGGAAGCACAGAACCCTGTGACTCGCCCAGTCAGTGTGATGTGGAGAGAGATCTGGGCTCCTTCTCTGAGTCCTGCTTTGGTGGCTAAATTGGGGACGGGGATGCTTATAGGCAGGGCATCAATTCACCTGCTCTGTCCAAACAGCCCTGGGTAGCTCCTTAAATCCTGGAGGGACATTGCGTCACAGCCTATCCAGCTTTCCCCACCAGCTCCCTCACTCTCTGGCCTCTGAATCCCAGCATCAAAAAGAAAAAAAAAAAGGTTCCCACCAGCATTTTGTGTGTGTGTGTGTGTGTGTGTGTGTGTGTGTGTGTGTGTATCTGTAGTGTGGTTGCAAGGTCCAGTTATGGGATTGCAACAGTAAGTCTTACCATTTTTCCACGCACTTCCTTTGTCCAAATAATATTCTAGAAGCTTTCCAGATCGGGTGTTCGTACTTGGTGCAGAAAGGCGGGACAGACACGTGGTGAAGATGAACGGTGGACAGCAGTGACTCTTCCGTGCCCACACGTGCATCTGCAGGGCTCTACATGATTCGGGAGTCCTGCTTTATTTAGGATTTCCTACTTTAGGGCGTAAAATGCGCACGCAAGGGATTCTTTTAGAATCTTGGCATTTTGAATTCTCTTGATTTGTTCCTGGAAATGGACATTTGACGGCCAAAGAATCCCTGTCTATCTGGTCGACCTGCTTTTATGTAGATAGCATCTTGCCGTACAGGCTGGCTTGCCTTGTAGCATGCTTATAACATTCCTTGTACCCTTTCTTTGGGCTGATAATATGCTGATACCTCTTGTGTGCTGGGCTCAAATCCAGGGCTTCACATGTGGCAGGTAAGTACCACTGAGCCACACACCACTTTATATTAATATGGTTCTCTCCCCCTTCCTCCTCTGCATTTCCAGTCTGGCTATGTCATGATAACAGTCTCTACTTTGGCTGCTCAGAGTGTGACTGCTGTACCTCTCACTCACCTGGAAGAGAGTGGGAGAGGCAGGTTGTTATCATTCCTGCCTGCCACAACTGCATTGGAACCTGTTTTGTATTGTTTTTTAAACCAAGATACCCTGATGATTCATGCCCACATTAAACACGCATGCCAGTCTGAACTTGGTAATTTTTTTTTACCTTATAAACTCCCACGCATCCTTTGACTCATTATTTTTGTATACTGCCTTTGAAAGTCTCTAATGACCTATTAATAGCGAAACATGCCTCTGTCACCCATTTCCAGGGGGCACCATCTTGATGATTAGTCAGTATGCCGTCTTCGTTAGGAATCATATACTGAGAGGCAGCTCTGCCTTGCTTCCCATTGGAAAGCGCTTTGACTCGTCACTGGCTTCTTGTGTTTTCCTGGGCCAGATTATACCCAGTGTAACTCTGATAACTGAGCAGGAAAGGAGTGGAGGTGTTGTAACCAGCAGGGGAACCTGTCAAAGAAGCCATGCTTGTTGTTCTTAGTTGTCGGAATGTTTCTGGAGGAAAGGGGATTTTATCTAATTTTTTTTTCAAAGCTGTTTTAAGAAAGCGGAAATAGACCAAGGCCAGCTGGCCTGGGTCTGAAAAAGCCTGGGTTAAAACCGGTCTCGCTGAGCATTGCAGACAATGAGGACTACTGAGACCTCAAGAACAATGGCAATGGGTTTTTGATCCTACTGCACGTATTGGCTTTATGGGAGCCTAGGCAGTTTGGATGCTCATCTTACTAGACCTGGAAGGAGGTGGGTGGTCCTTGGACTTCCCACAGAGCAGGGAACCCTGATTGCTCTTTGGGCTGACGAGGGAGGGGGACTTGATTGGGGGAGGGGGAGGGAAAGGGGAGGCGGCGGTGGGGAAGAGACAGAAATCTTTAATAAATAAATAAAATAAAAAAAAAAGCGGAAATAGGAGCAAGACTAAGAACTAGAAAGACTAAGAAATTGGAGGAAAGACAGAGATGTGGCTCATTGGTAGAACACTCACCTGATATGTGCTTGCTCTTCAGCACTGGGAAGAATAAACGTTAGAGACAGGCTGGAGAGATGGCTCAGTGGTTAAGTGTTTTCTGATTTTTCAGAGGACCCAGGTTTGGTCTTCAACAGCCCTGTCAGGTGGCTCACAACTATCTGTAACTCCAGCTTCAGGGGATCCAATGTCTCTACACACACACACACACACACACACACACACACGGCATATACTCACACAGGTACATGCACAAAGACATTTTAAAAAAATTTAGAGAGAAAAATATTTTACTTTTATGTTTAAAATATTTTAAAAGAATTTGAATATTCTAATAATGGAGGATGTCCATCCTTAGAACACAGATGTGCTAGAACTTTCTTTGTACCACCAGCTTCCAAATAATGACACAGAGACTTTATTATCAAAGCTTGGACTTAGCGTAGGTATGTTCCCAACTAGCTCTTAAAACTTACATTAACCCGTTACGTTATCACATGGCTCATTACCGTTCCTCCATACTATGCATCCAACCTGCTCCATATCATCTCACTGGCGAACCCCACCTCTCTTCTTCCCAGAGTTTCTGTGTCTTCCTGGAAGTCCTGCCTGTCCCCTCCTGGCTAGCTATTGGCCACTTAGCTCTTTATTAAACCAATCAGAAGGCTCCTTAGCAGACTTCACAGTGTACAAAAGATTATCCCAAATCACTGAGATGCTCAAGACAAAGGCCACCAGGGTTGCTGCAGAAAGGTGGCGGGAAAGAACACTTGATGATTTCTCCACATCTTCCAGGTCCTAATCCTCATTGTCTTTTCTGTTGCAAAAGGAGAGAGAGAGAGAGAGAGAGAGAGAGAGAGAGAGAGAGAGAGAGAGAGA
>JABTXL010012406.1:11314745-11354442 GCA_025134845.1 Neodon shergylaensis
AGAGAGAGAGAGAGAGAGAGAGAGAGAGAGAGAGAGAGAGAGAGAGAAATCTGTAGACTCGGGTTATGTCTTTTCTTCTCAGTGTTGATTACATATAAGTTTTGTCTTAACACCCAGCACGTCTTTCTCGGTGTGTAGGTGGTGTCGTCTCCACCGTGTATTGTATTCTAACTGTGATGCTCAGTTCCTCACTGGTTTGTTATTTCTCACTGTACTTATTTATATTTCGTGGATGTGTACGAGCATGTGTGTGCCATGTCATACATGTGGAAGACAGAGGCACTTGGTGAGTGTTAATTCTCTCCTTCTACCATGTGGACCTGGGAGATCAAATGCAGGTTGTCTTGGTAACAAGCATGCTTACTTTCTGAGCCGTCTCATCAGACCCTTGCTGGTTACTTTAATCTAAGGAGACTGTTGTCAAATATTTCCATGGAACTGTACTCAGAAATTCATAAATCTTTAACATATCTGTATCTAATCGTGTCTAGTTAGCTCGCCTGCCATTGCAGTTTTTAATTTCCTCCTCATAATTTTTCGTGGATCTACAATTGTGCACAACTGTGTTTTCCTGTCCACCCAAAGTTTTATTAAAGACTTCTTGCATGGATTCCCTTATGTGTAGGTTTGAGAAAGATGCAACTTTAAAAAGACTGTGGTAATTTAACATGTGATAAAGAAACCGTGGGAAGGGTCAGGGACAAAATGCTCATGTCAAGACCTGAGTGCAACCCACAGAACCCACAGTTAGAAGCCTTCAAGTGGTGGCAGGCACCTGTAATCCCAGCACTGCTATTGCTTGGCGGGAAGATTGAAAGCTGGGGGAGGGGCAGCTAATCTGGAGTATACAGTGCATCTGCCAAACAAAGACCCTGCCTCAACAAGATGTCCTGAAAGTTGTCCTCTGGCCTACATACACACACATACACACACACACACGCGCGTGCGCACACACACACACACGCACACACATGCACACACACGCGAAAGAAGAGAAGGAAGGAAGATGCACTTACTTCTCCAGGGAGCTCATATAAATACATACATATATACACACATATATGTATGTATACCCATATACATGTGTATATATATATATATATATTTACTGGCTATAAGTCATGTATGTATTTGTCAAATATCACATGTAGATTTCATCTTTCCTGTGTTCTCTGCATGTAGCACTAAGTGAGCAAGCAGCAAAAACATGGCAGGCAGCCTGCATGAGGCATGGGTGAGAAGAGCCAGGCTTGTGAATAACGGGGTTTCATTTTCAAAGTCTACTTGGAGAACAGATGTTGTGATTTTCATGGCCAGGACCCTGGGTATTCTGGGAGCCCAGCCATTCCCATCTCTTCAGCTCAAACAAAAGGGAAAAAGGCATTCCAGGGAAGAGGTCCCAACACTCCTGTTCACCCAGGAGCCAGAGACAGACAGAGCCTGCTGGCTTTTCATAGCAAAGCCTTTCTAGGTCACATCAGCGTTGTGTCATTATCAGAGAGTATGTTTGTGCTTCTGAGGGCAAATTGAAAGTGCAACGGAGTCACTTTCCTTCCGTCGCATTTGTGTGTAGAGAAAATGCATTTCTAATAATCTGACCTAAGAAAGGGAAAGGTTATCGTCTCTTCAAACAACTCAGAGAAACTTTTCTAAACAGGACATATACCTGATGCAAAAGCTCCAATTAAATTGCTCCAAAAAATGAAAAAAAAAAGATTTAATAAGCAGCAGTGCGTGCCAACTGCCATCCTGTTATCCCTGTGGACAGGAAGAATTGGTCCCCTCCGAATACTGCTGACACCAGCTTTCATTAGAAGAGCAGTCGTTTATTTCCACTAATGTGAAAGGGAGTCTTTCTGGACAAGATGGAGAAGGAGCGCAGTAATGGATCCAGATGCCGAGGTCGGCAGCCTGCGCCTTGCACGGTTGCCGCATGAGTGGGCAGTTTTAAGGCGGCTTCCAAATCAGCGGTTCTCAGTCTCTTAGTGAAAATTAGAGTCACCTGATTCTAAAAAACAAAGCCCTGTTGCCCACGCTACCCCCTCCCACTCAGTGTACCAGGACCTCCTGGGTGAGGAGGCTCAGTGGATTTTGGAGTGCCTCCGCTAGCAATGTGCACCTAAGACTGCATGAATCACGCTTTCCATGACCAGACCTCGCAAGTGTACTTTGTCTAGCCAGGCGGTCCAGGTGTGGGCATCAGTGAGCATGGCACAGGGCTGGATGTCTGTGTGCATTGGGGTGTGTGGGACCGAAGGTACCTGTAGGCTTTCTGCTCTGGATTGGTGGCCTGGATGGATCTTACTTTTAACATGATCTTGATGTATCTCGGGAGGGTTTTGGCTTTTGTTAAATTGTCAGCTGACTGCCTTGTAACCCTGATATAATGATTGCAGATTTAGGGGGCAGGCAAGAGGGAGGTGTGTGTGTGTGTGTGTGTGTGTGTGGTGTGTATGTGTGATTTTAGTGTATATATGATTCTTTTTAGAATATATTGTATAAACACATATACATTATGTTTTGGAGCAATTTTAACTTTATAGTGTTACAGGAGAAGAGATAATGAAGAACATTCTTATTCTTATTCCCTCCCTATTCCTGTAGCTATACAGCTTCTTCCACTATCTGCCTCCTTAGCAGGGTGACATTCATTACAACGCATGAACTTTCCCTGGCTTATCATTATTGCTCCCAACCCATAGCTTGTAATAGAATTTATTCTTGGTATACATTCTACAAGTTTGGCTCATATAGCCACAATTACAATATCCTTCAGAGAAGTTGTACTGCCCTAAAAATCCTCTGCTATAGCTGTTCACCCCTCTCGGCCCACTAGCTACTCACAAGCCCTGATCCTTTTTCATTTCCTTGCTATGCCATTTTCAGAACGTCTCATCCTTGAACTGTGTGGTATGCCAGCTTCTTTCACCTACGCATATATTCTTTCTGTGTCATCATGTCTTTTCATGGCTTGGCAACTTCTCATGTCCCATGTGTGCCACAGTTTACCCACTCACTTACAGAAGGATATCTTGGTTGCTGCTAAGTTCTGATGATTATGAATGAACTATGGATATCTGTGTGCAGGGTTATTCTTTTTTATCAGAATAACTTTCAATTAATTGGACAAATGTAGGGAACTACAATTTCTAAATAACAGAGACAGATTCTGTTTTGTAAGGATCTGCCGATCTGTTTTCTGCAGTGGCCGTGGCATCTTGCCATCCCTCCCGCCAGGTCGTCGCTCTTCATCCTCAGCGTTCATGTTGCTGGCGTTCCATCCTGATGCCGTTCAGTGTGGTCTCACTGTTGTCTCATGTGCAGTTCCTTCGGGGCAAAAGCCATTGGTTAAATTTTAATGCTCCTTTTTTCCCATCTGTTTCTCTACTTTGGTAAAGTGTGTGTTCAAGTGTTTGCTCTACCTTTCAATCCGATTGGTTTCTTTGGGGTTTTAATTTTTTTTTTGTATATTTTTGCACAGCTCTTCTGTGTCCGATATGTCTCTTGAAAAATTCATCTGTTGCTCCGTGGCTTATGTTCTGATTCTGTCCTTTTCATTGGCATCAGAAGGCTTTGGAGGTGGTGGTGGGGATAGGGTCTTACTGTATTGGTTGGCATGAAACTTACCGTGTAGATCAGACTGGCCTAGCAATCATAGAGATCCACCTGCCTTTGCTTCCCAAGCACTGGGATTGTAAGTATGTGCCAGCATGTCTGGGCCGAGGCAGAAGTCCTCAAATACATCCTGTGTGTTCTTTTGTAGACCATGCTTTTGGTGTCCTGTTTAAGAAGTGACCTCCCTGTCTTGTCAGCGGTCACCTAGTTATTCCCTTGTAATTTCTTCCAGGAGGTCCAAGTTTTACACTTTACAGACAAGTCTATGATCCACTTGTGGTAGTTTTTCTGATGAGTGTGAGGTCTGTGTTTAGATTCATATTCTTTTCCTACGTAGATATTCAGTTGCTATAGCCTTCTTTATTGAAAGACTGCCTTTGTTCCATTGTATAACTTCTGCTCATTCTATTTGTGGGAATTTATTTCTGGTTCTCTTCCATCCACCAGTTCATCTGTTTTGATTTGTTTTTTACTAGTATCACATTGCTTTGATCACTGTAATTTCATAGTATGCTGTGAATTTGAGTAAAGCCAGTGCATTGGCTAATTTTGGTTGTCAGATTGACAGACATGGAGAGAAAGACTAGCTGTAGAATCCCATCAGGTTGACTGGTGGGCATGTCTGTGGGGGCGTTGTCTTGATTGATGATTGATGTGAGAGGGCACAGACAACAGTGCCATCCCTGGGGAGGTGGTCTTGGGCTATATAAGACAGCAGGCTGACCACCAGCAAGGGAAATGAGCTGCCTTCTTTCATGGTTTCTGTTTCATTTCTTGCTTCCAGCTTCCCTTGACAATGGATTGTAACCTGGGAGCTCAAACCAACCCTTTTCTTATTACTTTTGGTTGTGGTGCTCATCACTGCGACAGAGAGGCAAACTAGTACTGCCAGTTCCCTGGCTTCATGCTTCTCTGTCTACTGTATCAGCCATCCTGAGTCTTTTGCCTCTTTAGGTAAACTTTAGCACAGGGGTCCTCCAACCTTCCTAATTACGACCCTTTAATACAGTTCCTCAGTGGCGGTGACCCCCCCACAACACAAAATTAGTTTCGTTGTTACAGTAATTTTGCTACTGTCATGAATAGTAATGTAAAAACCTGGTATTTCCAGTGTTCTTACTGGGGTCATGACTCACAGGTTGAGAACCACTGCTTGCGGGTCAGCTTGCCAAAACTCACAAGGAAACTTTTTGAGATTTTGCTTGCAATTACTTCTCCCCCCTCCCCCCCATCAACAGAGGGGAAGGGCTGTTTTGACAGTCTTGAGTCTTCCTCATGTCTATGTACATGGGCCACCTTTTCACGTATTTAGTTCTTTGATATCTTTTCATGGTTTTCTTTATATAGATCTTCCACATATTTTATTAGACTCACAAATGACAAAAATCCATTGTTTGAGGACTGAGAAGAAAGCTCAGTTGGTAAACTGATGACGACGTGAGCGTGAGGACCCGAGTCTGATCTCCCCAGATCCACTTTAGAGAGCCAGGCACTGTCGACATTCTAGCATGGAAAGACGAGGGATCCCCAGCCATCATCCTCAATGGACGACTTCTGACAGTCGATAGCTTCTGGGGAAGAGAGAACCAGCTTTGTCTAAGAATGTGGCCCGTAGGGGGCCCACCATGCTTCAGTTGATGACCTCACACCTATGAGGATCTAGGCTGCAAAGACTGGACTTGGCTTATTAAGAGAAAAAAAAAAGAATCCCAAGTTGGGAAGGGGAGAAGAGTTTGTAAGAGATGGATTTGGAGGCATAGCAGGTGAATCTGACCAAAATAATTAATATGAGAGTCTCAAAGAATTGTTAAAAATATTGCGTTAATAAAAACACAGAGTGGTACACATTTATAATCCTAGCTCTGGGAGGTAAAGACAGTAGGGTCCCTAGGGACCGCTAGCCAGCCAGTTTAGTCGGATTGGGGAGCTCCAGCTTCATTGAGAGACTCTGTCTCAAAAATTAAGGTGAAGAGAAACTGCGCATGTACTAGCAGTCACCTTAACATGAACATGCGCACACACGACACATAAATTCATTTTGGGAGGTGATAATATAATTGATATTGTATTTTTAATTTCAAATTCTATTGTTGTAAGCATATAGAAACACAGTTTGTTTTGTATATTAACCTTTAATTTTGAATCTTTATTTTTGACCACTTACAGTTCTGAGAAGTTTTTTTACTTGATTCTTTGAAGTTTCACTGAAGACAATTATGATATTGGTTAATAAAGCCAAGTTTTGTTTCCTCCTTTCTAATCAGCATGTCTTTTACAAATAGTTCCCCACTTATAATGACTCAGTTTTGATTTTCAATTCTGCAACAGCACAAATGTGGATAGTCATTCTGGCTTCATTCTGTCCAGATATAGTAGTAGTGAATGTAGTATATGAAATATTTAGTATATGAAATACTTATTATAAAGTTATTTTTATGAAGAAATTCTCTTGCCCAGCTTGATTGAGGTATTCTGTTCCTATTTAAGGTAGGTCATAAAGGCCTGATATTTCATAGTTAGGCTTTATTGAATGCACAGTTTTGTTCGTTGGGGTTTGTTGTTCTTTTTATTTCGTTTTTCTGTTTTGTTTTTGAGACAGGGTTTCCCTGTGTTGTAGCTCTACCCATTCTGGAATGAGGTCTATAGACCAGGCTGACCTTGAACTCATAGCAATCTGCCTGCCTCCGCCTTCTGAGTGCTGCGATTAAAGGTACACGCCACCACCGCTGGCTTGAATGGGTATTTGAATTGCAGGATTTTCAACTCACAAATTTGTTGAAAGAACCCTGATGTAAGATAAGTATTAGTGTCATTTTTTGTCTTATTCAATTCGTTAAGGTTTCAGTATAATGTTATAAAGGAACAGTGAGATGAGACGCCCTTGCGTTTTCCTAATCTAAGTTGGAAAGCTGCTAACTCACCATTATTTATGAATGTAAGCCCTGAGTTTTTCTGTAGCTATTTGAACACAGGCTTTTATCCTTTGGATTCAGTAGCAATTGTGAACACCTTCTTTAGGCTTCCGCAGATGTAAGGTAGCAATTAGACGGGATTGCTATTGAAGCATATTTATAGCGGAATAGTGATTTTTTTCCCGTAGTATATGGGAATATGTATGATAATGCATGAATGAAATGTACCAAAATGTCTGGTATCTCCACTCAATAATTAGCAGTCATTTTAGCGCATACATTCTGTGGCAGTGGCGATTATATATAACATATTTATATATGCTATCTATATCTTTAAGACAAATCTCGCTATATTGCTGAGACTGGCTTGGAACTCACTGCGATCCTCCTGTCTCGGCCTCCGAAGTAATGGGATTCTATGTCAAAGACACATACATTTTATTTTCCAGGGCTGTTAACAGTGAAACCATTACATTTTTATCATTTCCCTGGCTGTGGCTTTACTCTGTGTGCATGTTGTTGATAGTCACATTGCTGCAGTCATATCAGTAGTCTGTTTAGCCAGGTTGTTGACAGGAACACGTGTGCAGTACCGTAGTGAGATGTGGTAAAGGTTACTGGAAACCCAACATCAAGACAAGCAGTGGATCTTGGAGTAAAAACCATCTGCCACGTAGAATTTATTTCTTCTTTCAGAATAGTCATAATAAAAGTCTTTCACATTTGCACAGAGTTAAAGTGATCCAAATAAATGGTGGAAAATTACCGCGTTAGTACTGAAGCTCATATTAATAGGTCTGGCTTGTCCATGATGTTACACTCAAAGGAATGGTATGGAATGGTTGAAGAAAACAGTTTGTGTAATACATCTTCTAAAGTGAGCCAGCATAGCTTCGGAACCTTTGTAAACACACCACTTGGTTCATAGTGGGATTATGAATGGTGTGGTTTCAAGTTCCCTTGTTTTCTTTCTCCGTCTTTCTTTCTTCTATCTGTTGCTCAGAAATAAATCACAATGGGCAGAGAGAACTGGGGGAGAATCTGGGACTGGCCATCTGGATTAAGCCAGTTCCCAAAAGAGTATTTGGACTTTCGGTCCAGGACTTAAGGAACACATGGTCTGATTTAAAGTCACTTTGTCTTGTGGATGTCTGGGGGAAAGAAGAAAGCCTTGACCTTGGCATGGGTGTTTCCAAGTAAAACACGTGAAATGTGAAATGAACAAGAGAAATCATGAGGATAAAGGTGAACTCTTGGAGGAGAGGCAAAAAAAAAAAGGTAAAGGAAAAGGAATGTTAGGAAAGAGGTCCATGTACTTCACTTCACACCCCTGTCCCCAACTGCAGGACACTGACCAAAGCCAAGGTGAAAGGCTGCACCAAATGGGATGCATTTTACTCCAAGGTGCATAAGGGCTGACATTTAAAAGCTGGCGAGGTCATCCTATACCACTTATGAAATATTCCTTCTTCCTTGGGCCTGGGAGATTTGAAACAAAGCAGCTTGTCTGTAAGATATGTGACTAGTCTACAGCTGAGTTCTTTGTGTCAAGACCAGGCATCTGTGGGCATCTATGGCCACTGTCCCTTGGGGGAGCATTTAGTATGCAGTGTCTGTTCCATTGCTCAGAACCCAGTGGGGCTACTGCAGATCAAAAGGAGACTCAGCCAGAAATGGCAGTGGGCTAGGTTGACATAATGTGATTGTAGCTGAGACTATATGAAGGAGACCATATGAATTTAGTTGGCCACCCTCCCGTTTTCTGGGATTTTCTAGCTTGTCGCTCTCCAAACCTTAACACTGCCTGCAATGCTGGCTGTGCTCCTGCCTCAAAGTGTCTGGAAAATGCTCTTTACAGATTTTTGTCAAAACAACCAAAGTTCCTGTGAGAAGAATGAAACTGAAATTGCTGAGTACACGGCTCCTGTAACCAGGAAAAGAGTAGAAACACGTCTGTGACCTGTTGTTGACAAGGACCCTGCGGTGACAGGAGGGTGTGAGGGTAGCGCCCAACGCATGGCTCAACCTGCTGCACTCCCTAGCGGTCACCAAGGGCTCATTGTTGATACGGCTGTCTCATCTGATGGAAGTATGAGACTGAGGGTCTATGGCCAGGGCTCCTGGTGTTGCTGTATGGTACAGGCGTGGGCTTGGACAGTGTATCTCCAGTCAGTTGTACCCTTCCTTGCAGGAGGTGCACCTTGGCCATTACTAATGTCCAGTAGGTCCTGCCCACTGATGGGTTACATTCCTTTCCACGACTCTTTGCTTCTGCAACTGCGTAAAATTTGATCACATCATCAGGGGAGCCACCATCAACCAATCAGATCTGTATTTTAAGAGTTCAAAATGCCCGGTGTTTTCTTATCACGATTACCACTTTTTGCCTCTATTTTTGCATGGTTATTTGATTGTCTGTTCTTTGCTAGTCTTAACTGGCTTTCTGGGGCCCTAAATCGAATGCATGCGTGTGTGTCTTTGTGCGAACGCACGCGTACATTCATACGTGCATGTTCCATTTATTTTGAATCCCAAGGACCCGGCATATGGTAGTGGTTTAATGAGCATGGGTTCAGTGGGCGATTACACTGGTCCCTCATGTGTTGGAGCTGATGTGGCTTCCAGTTACTCAGTCTGAGAGCAGATGGCTCCAGTGCAGGTGGACCTGGCCCCTCAGCGATGCTCAACTGTCATCTTTGCTTGCTAGCTGCTTTGTTTCCAATGGTTAATTAGGCTGTTAGAAACAGTGCTGGGATTCAGGAGACATGTAACTTGCTTTCACATGATTTGATTTTGTTCATACCTTTGGAAAGTTTACAGTTCAACCCTCGACGCCTCTGAATCCCATGCCTCTGAATCTGATGTGTTTGGTGTGGTGATGGGGTGTGGACTCACCCTTTTGGGGGAATCTCTTTGACTGTTCTAGGAGGTGGTCGCTTTGTTTCTCTTGTTTTAGGAGCATGAATTAAAAGCTGTCCCCTTCTATCAGATGTTATTTCTTCAAGGTGTCTTGATTAAGCAGGCAATTACTTTTTCCCCACCCACACCCCCAGTGTAGACAGGCAGACACTGTTACAGTTGTAGTATAGTGCATGTACGTGTGTGTATATGTATATATTTGTGTATGTGTGTGTATGTATATATGCATACACACACACACACATGAACAGACAGTTGCTTTACATGGCTCTTTGTTTTTGCAACTGTATAAGATTTGATCACATTGTGTAGGGGAACCCCCATCAACCAATCAGGTCGGTATTTTAGAGTTCAAAATGTTCAAACTATTTGGTGTTTAGAGTTCAAAATGCCCGGTTGCACACACACACACACACACACACACACACACACACACACAGACGTGTGTGTATGTATATGTAACCCAAATAAATGGTGGAGGGATTTTTTTTTTTTTTGCAAGAGAATGGACCCAAACTTCCTATAGAACTACGAGCATCTGGGTGATGGGTCTAGAAAGAGAATACATTTAATATAAGTTCAAGCATATTAAGGAACGAGTAAAAACCAGTATCTTTCCTCCTAAGAGCCAGAGGCAGTACTGGAAGTAAATGTCCCAAAGTGATTGTAAACTCCTGTAAACTTCCGGTAGCTAGAGCAGCTGGACGGGTGGCAAACCTCTCTTCATGCATCAGGAGTGACGTGTGTACACATTTGCAGATGGTGGAGGAGGAGACTCCTGGGTGATGCAATCACAGAACTCTGGGACCTGGCCTTCCTTTCCAGTGTCCCTGTGCTGACTTGACTCTGTGTTCTGTTGCGCCTTCCTCCTACCTCCTTCAGAATCTCCTTTCAGAACCAACCACTCCCTGTTCTGTGCCCTCTATGTAAATTTCATTTGACCCTGGTCTTGTGCTCCTGGGCCCAACTGTTTCACTCACGTAAGACTGCAGACGTGTCTAACAGCTGCTACCAATTCCTTTGACCCCCCACCCGGCCCCCATGGTGTCTGTCATGGAATAAACAGTAGAAGCTTGTTAAATAAACAAGGCGGGAGAGCAAAATGGAGACTGCGGTGTTTGGGGTTGCTACAGAGTCTACTCCACAGTGTGACGGAGAGACCTTGAAAGGCTCCCTGGGAGGGCAGAGTTAGGGTGGTGCTGCACATGGCAGGAGCTGCCTTGGTATTTTCTTCCTGCCTTACTGGTGTCTGTTGTGCAGGTTCATGCCCTCTGCCCCACTAGGGATCAGCCAAAGGCCTTTTCCTCTATGATTGCCATCTGTGTGGCTGGTCTTTTAGATGGACAACTGTCTGTTCACGTGACACTTCTGTAATTTTGCTCATCTTTCAAATTAAAGAGGAATACCAAAATTCCTAGAAAGTGAGTTCCTTAAGACCATTTAGTTTTAGTTGACACTGGGAGTAAAAAGACTCACTGGTTACATTTCGGGAGGTCAGTCTGTCAGCAGTAAAAAGATGATTTGGCAGTGGAGGGTTTTAATCCTATTCATTTGCCTGATCTGTCGTACTCAAGAAGGAAGCTTAACACCCTCCCGCAATGAATTGTTGAACTCCAATGGCATGTCAACACATGCGCTAAGAATGAAATCATACCGGCAGAATCATGTTTACACGTCTATTGTGTCAGAATTGCAGAACCATTAGGAGATTTGTAAATCTAACGAGGTGTTGAGCAAAAGTGTGGCAGGCAGGCAAGACCAGGTACCTCTTGGCATGTGGTTGAAACCCGGTGAGAAACGTCTGTGGCTGAGCTCCTGAATCCTGGAGCATCCTGGTGATCAGTCACACCTCTGAGATGTAGCTAGACTTACGAGCACAGAGGATGAAGTCAAGGGGGGAATCCTCCAAGCTTACCAGGGTCAGCAGTCTTCACTGCCAGATAGACAGTGTACATCTAGGTTTTGCTTATTTCCTATGTGTCTGCTACTGAGCTATACCTCCCAAGCCAGAAATTATATATATATATATATATATATATATATATATATATATATATATATTCAAGACAGGGTTTCTCATTGTAGCCTTGGCTATCCTGGAACTTGCTCTGTAGACCAGGCTGGCCTCAAACTCACAGAGATCCACCTATCTCTGCCTCCATAGTGCTGGCATTAAAAGTGTGCACCACCACCCCCTGAGGAGAAAATAAATTCTTGGACGAAGAATATATATATTGTGTGTAGCTAGGCACCACTTTTCATTTTCAGAATTCATACAATTTAATTACCATGTTACATATTTTTCCTATAAAAGATAAGGCTTACTACCATGGTACCTTGTGACACTTAAAATGATTCTTTTTTTTTCCATTTTATTTCATGGGTAATGGGTGTTTTAACTGTGTATGTGTGTCTGTGAACCACATGTATGAGGTGTCCTTGGAGACCAGAAATGGGTGTTGGACTGTAGTTACAGATAATTGTGAGCTGCCATGTGTGTGCTGGTCATTGAACCGGGTCCTCTGGAAGAGCAACCAATGCTGTTGATCACTGAGCCCTCTCTCCAGTTCCATTAAAATAATTGTTTTCTTAATGTCATGAGATATTCTGACCATTTTCCAAACTTTGTCTCACAAAGCTGATGAATTTGTAGTTTTGGCAGGATCCAAATAAGATCTACATTGAAACTGACACTGTCCCCTCAATCTTTGAATTTTCAATTTCTTTCTCCTCTCCCCCAGTAATTAAAAATAAATAAAACCAGATCATTTTTCCCATGTTTTTCTAGAGTCCGAATTGTGGTTATTGGATCTCTGTGCTATATAAACATAGCACGCTTAAATGAGAGTGAGAAAGTTTTCCTTCACCAAAGATCGGAAAGTATTTCAATCAAAACAGTCAAACGTGATGGAATGGCCGCAGATATTTTTGCTGGAAAGCCACGTCAGGGGATGTGTAAGTTCTCTCCGGCTGCTCTCTGATGGCTCTGTGAAGAGGTTGCGAATGTCTAGAATGATAGACAGTAACACCCTGCACGAGATGCATATCCGTGAGGAACAGGCTCCCTCCCAGATGGTTGCTGAAGTTCATGCAGCTGAGGCAACTGTCAGTTCACTGGGTCCAATACTTGGTGTGCATGGGGAGTGGGTTTACTCGTGTAAGATTCTCACAGCTGCACAGTTCTCGGGGTGCTTGAGACCTTGCTCAAGCATAACCAAAGATGCAACTTGGAAATTTTAATTAAAATTGATCAAGCAAGGCAAGAAACAAATAACCTACACTTTATCTGTAATTAGAAGCCCATTAAACTTTTTGAAAAAAAAGTTCAGACTTTTCAGTTGATAGTTCAGCTGAAGTTGAAGTTGAAAGTTCTGACGTTTCAGTGTCTTAAGAAAGATTAATTACTTAGGACTGTGATATACTGCGTGAACTGGGTTTGTAGAAAGCGTAATGTGTGATGGTTCAAACCCAGATACCTTCAGGAGGTGTAAGGATTCCGAGGAGCAAACAGCAGTTGGAAATGTTGATACAGATATGCGTGCTACCATAGAAACCTCACTTCTACCTATTTCTACCTCTGCTGCAGAGGGTGGTCTCTGCCTGATAATGGATTTTAGGATTTTTTTCTATTCCCCTACCTTGAACTCATGGCCACGGTCCTGCCCCTGTTCTGAGTACTAGGATTACAGATATGTACTCCCACACCCATCTAATGCCATATAGTCCTTCTAAATCATTCCCTAATCTATCGTTATTATCATAGTATTAAGAAATAAATTCTTAGCCAGACGTGGTGACTCACAACTGTGATATAATCACCTCAGAGGTGTAGGTAGAAGGAAGTTTGAGGCCAGTGTGGGGCTATATAAGAAACCATAGTAAATAATAAATGAATAAATGCATAATTAGACCCTATTGGAAACTTGGAAAGAGAATACTATGCCCTAATATAAAACCCAATTTTGTAAGCCAAGCAGGGTTAACACACACCTTTAATTCTAGTCCTGGGGAGGCAGAGGCAGGTAGATCTCTGTGAGTTTGAGGCCTACAGAGCAAGTTCTAGGACAGCTGGGTCTACACACAGAAACCCTGTCTTGGGAAACAAATCAACAAAAGACCTTAATTTGTGTGTTTAATAAGCCATAGTATATAGGGGACTGTCGTGTGTGTTATAATTGAGGTGTCACTTCAGTGCCAGCCGATGCACAGAAAAGAGCCTGTGAGAGATGGGCATGGTGACGTGCACTAGCAATCTCTGTAGTGGGGAGCCATTGCCAGGCAGTTCCTGGGGTTCTTCTGGTCGGCCAGCCTGTTCTACTTAGTGAATCCCAGGTCAGTGAGAGACCCTATCTCAAGAACAAGGACATAGTACCTGATGAATGACATCTAGGGCTGTCCTACACACACACACATACACACACACACACACACACACACACACACACACACACACACGAGCTGTGTAGAAAATAATAATATCTTCGTAAAGTATTGGCCCAGTAGAAGATATAAATCGTGGCTTATCTAGCTTCTTTGTGAGCTGGTGTAAAGGATTCCTTGAAAACAAAATTTGGGTACCATCAATGTTGTGTGCTCCAAATTCTTTGCTGGAAGGGAAGGATTCTTTGGCAACCCAGTCCACCTATAACTGAGAATAACTATTCATGAGGCTGAACCTTCTATGCTTGGACCAGGCTTTTGTCTCTGACCGTTAGGTTCTACAAGACTGGAGAGTCTGCAGTTTCTCCGGGTCCATCATTCCTCCTTCACGTAGCTTCTTTGGAAGCATATGAGAGCCAGGGCAAAGTAGGGTTTGGCGGTCTCCCAAGGCGCTGGGTTCACATCTCCTTCTGTTGCTCTGGTACCATTGTCACTCTCACAAGTGACAGAAACACTAATGATTTCCTCTGAGTGCAAATGGAACGCACAGAAACTCAGGCAAGCCACCAATGGCCATATGTCTGGTCATGCCCTCGGGATTCAGGTGGGTTCAGCCATTCCTGGTTGGAGCGTTCTCTCTGTGGAAGGACCCCAGCTCTTTGTCCAGCAGAATTCACCAGCTACAGCGAGAGACCTCAGCCTCCTTCCTTCCGCTTCATCCTTCTTTTGTCTTTTCCAGGCAGCACTTCCCTTCCTGTACTTAAAATATCCTTTCTTTATTACTCCTCCTCTCTGCCACAGAATCTAACCCCTCTGTCCCATCTACATTAATTAACCCCTTTGGTGCCCTAATTTTTTGCTGGTATTCAAATGTATTGAGCCAACCCTAAAATTCTCTGGCTCTTAAGTGTCATCTGATCTCCTCATTTTCTTACGAAACATCCTTATCAGAGATCCTGGCTAATAATCCTGTTTCTCTGCAGGTCTCTGGAGTCTTCTCCACTCATAACCTTTATTTCCTCATTTCACCCAACACCCTGAATTCTGTTGCGTTCTCCTCCTTCCTCGGGTGGTGACAGCTCCATAATGCTCGTGGCAACAGAAATTGTTCCTCTTCTGCCCCATCATCTACAGCACAATTCTAAATGCTCTCGGGCTAACTTATTTGGGAGAAAGGTCTTTGCAGCTGTGAACAGGTTAAGGATTATGATATAAGAGCATCTTGGGTTATCTGGGTGGATCCTAAAATGCCACCCTGAATATCTTGATAGGATATGCAGAGGGCAGTTTGACATTACATGCACACACAAAGCAAGCCTTGGCCGTATGACATTTTCGTTTTGGACTTTTGACCTTTAAAATGCAGTAGAAGTTTCTGTTGTTTCATGACAGTCAAATTTTTGGTAAGTGGCCACGGAAGCTCTTTTAACATTCTGGATAAAATGATTAACCAGAGATGCTTTGGTTTTCCCCAAACGTGCCCAAGAACCAGCACTTAGGTGGAGAAGCAGCACCTCACCAGCACTCCCCCCAGAAAGAGGGCCCCACTTGACCTCGTCCCCCCTCCTCACAGTGTTCACTATGATGACCTTAGCACGGTTGCCACTCCACATCACCCTCTTTCTTTACGCTGCACTTTTTTCTTCTTCTTCTCCAGATGATAGATTACGAACAGGGCTGCTATGAACATTCGTTGCATGTCTTCTGGTGAATATGTCTCTGTGTTTCCATTGGGCATGTAGCAAGGAGGGGAATTCCCGTGTCCTTGTTCACAGTTTTGCTCGGTGCTGGCTGGACAGTCTCTGCTGCACCCACTGCCACCTGTCACGGAGACTCGTAAGTCTTTCCTTCTGATTTGAATCTATCTGCTGAGAGTCAGAGTCACTACGGGCATGAGTGCATGTGTATAACATCTAGCAATACATATACGTACATACACTGTTCTGACTTTTAGTGTGAGCTAATTTAAACTCAGTTCTGGAAAAAAGAAGTTTCTGCTTTGTGTCCCTTTCTGTGTTCATGAGCATCTTTAATTATTCGGGTTCAAGTCATAATCTTTCATTTTTCTTTGCCTGTGTTCATCCAAGCCCTAAAGTCTACTGTCCACCTCCGTACTTTCTCTACCTTATTTTAGGGGCCCATTTTCTTCTGGGCATTTCGTAAGTGACTCCTCCTCCTTCTATTTTTCTTTTGTCTGTCATCCACCCACAGACTGTAGACTTATGCTCTCAAAACAAGCTTTGATCCTGCATACTTCTAATTAAAACTCACGGGCATGGGTAGACAATAGACAAAGGCAAACTTATTTATGTTGGCTTTCTATTTATGTTTCCATAAACTTGACTTCAAGATCATTTCTAGGAGAAAGACTCAGATAAGTCTTCATCACCAGATACTGACTTATTAACATTGTCTTCATACGTGATTTTATGCTAAATTGCTCAACGTGCCTCCTCTGCGCATTTCTTGCAATGGCGGCATATGGTTGCCAGTCATAGAATCTTTACTGTCTTTAGCACCCATATAATCCTAATAGTTTTGTACAGTTATTATTTTTATTGTTATTGTTGCTGTATATATGTGTGCATGTTTGCATGTGTATGTGCATGTATGTCTGTGTTTGTGGCAGTCAGAGATTAATATCAGGCATCTCCCTCAACCAATGACCCTGAAGCCTTTCACTGACCCTGAAGCTTTCTGATTCAGACAGTATGACTGCCCAGTGAGCCCCAGGTGCTCTCCTGTCTCTGCCTCCCCGGTGCTGGGATTCCAGGGGTGTGTTGCCGTGTCTGGATTTTTGATGTGAGTTCTGGGGATAGGACTCAGGCTGTTGTGCTTACAAGCAAGCTCTTTATAGCTAAGTTACCTCTTCAGCCCTATCCAGCTTTGTAAAGGCCACCCCTGGAGGTGCCAGACGCCCTCCTGTTCTCACGTAAAAAATCAGTGGCTTCAGCAAACTATCTCAGTCTAATTATGACACATTTTTAACTAAGCCAGTCAGGACTAGGCTGGGTTGGGGAGATGCCTGTTTCATTCCTTCAACCATTTGAGAATGGTTAATGGATACAGGTGCCTGGAGAGATGGCTCATCTGGGAAGAGCACTTGTTCTTGCAGAGGATCCAGGTTCAGTTCCCAGCACCCTCATGGCAGCTCACAATCTTTAACTTCTCCTCCAAGGGATCCAGTACCAGTTTCTGGCCTCTGTTGGTACCAGGCACACACACATAGAGCATGCATATAAATGCATGCAAAATATACACTTAAGATAAAAATAATCTTTAAAGAGGAAAGAATAGTTATTGGATGGAGATGTACTTCAGTGGTAGATTGTTTGACTAGTATGCCTGAGGTGCTAGATTCAGTCCCCAAGAGAGAGAGACAGGCAGAGAGACAGGGGGAGGGAGAGAAGAAGGGAGGAAGAAGGGAGGGAGGTAGGAAGGAGGAAAGAATGAGAGAGAGAGAGAGAGAGAGAGAGAGAGAGAGAATGCGAACAAGAGAGAATGAGAGAGGATGTTTCATGTGTGAATCACTGTGCATGTTAGTTTGCTGATGAGGCAAATGTGGACCTGCGTATTTCATTGACAGAAATGTACATCATTATACACAATAGAGTTAGCCAGGTGACGGCTGAGAGGCTGGCGCCGTGCTGCCAAAGCTAGGCAGATAGTGATTGTAGGAGGAATGGACACTCTGTCAGAACAGTGATAGAGTCTTCTCTTATCCTTCCTGAGAATTCCAACAGGAATTCCAACATTCTCAGCATACAGGAGGAGTGTCGTAGTTTCCCAACATTATATGCTTGTCACTTTCGTATCTATCTAGTCTTCAGAACCCTTCTAGGACACCACTTGCAGATCCTAAGTAACATTTTAGAAATCCCCATAAAATGATTTAGTTGTAGCTCGCATCAAATTATTCATAAAATGGGAAAACAAATGGAATGCAAGAGTCAAAAGATGTGTATTTGGGGGATGGCGTGTTCTTTAGGGGCCCGTTCTTGCTTCATCCTTTGGGAATGGTTGACCTAGTGTCCTGTTTTTCTGTCTTTCTCTCTGACCATCCCCCTGGCGTCTTTCATTTCCTGGGCATCTCCTGCACGGCGTTTCATGGGCCGAGACTGCTGTGTTTTGCTCACTCTCTGTGGCTCGCCATCCGTTCTCCAGCTCTCCAGGCAGACAGTGTCCTGTTCACACTGGTGTGCCTCACCTCGCCGCATGGCACCGAGTACTCCAACCTCTGAGTGCTGCTATTGATTTTTCCACAGTGCCAGCTGCCTTGACCTCTTTATCAGCACCTGCCAGTGTGTGTTTCTAATCCCTCCCAAAGGAGGCAGGACTCTTTTTCCCTTTTAACTTTCACAGTACATCACAGATAACAGAGCCGTGTGTGTATGATAGGTATTCAGGATGTTTGTCACATTAAATTGGTGTTAGTATGTTGCCTTAGGAATTAACCTGTTGTGATTGGATAGGGAGGGCCTGTGTGACAACTTGGGAAGCTCTTAGAGATTGGCCCTGTGCCATCTGGTGGGCAGCCTCCTATAGACTGTATAATACTAGCCACATTGATCCTTGGGCTCTCACTTTGTTGTGAGTTATCTGATATTAAAAAAAATCTATTGAATAGATAAAAATTAGCAAGAGATTAATGTTTTTTTTCAGCTCTGAGTTTTAGGAGCAGCAGTGACTCATGTGGGCCATTTAACTAACAGATACTGTATTGTGAAAGGAAAAATTCAATTAAAGAGGAGAAACGCAAACTTCATATATTACGAATCATGTTATTTGATGATCAAAGTGCAATTGGGCTCAACAGGTTTGTTATTGCCCTGAACTTCATTATGCTTTAGTAATCTATCACTTAATCTAATTTTATGCTCCATTTAACATTAACCCGGTTGGGGCAAGGAAACAAAGTATACTTTAAGTAAAAATCTTGGAGTTTTTGTTGTTGTTGTTTTGGTTTTTTTTTTTTTTTGTCTAAACTTAAAATGACTGGCTTTGTCTAGGGTTATTTAACATTTTCAGCATTACCAGAGAACTCAACTGAGTAGAAATTAAAAGCACTTTCTGGGGCTGAGCACGGTGGTTCATGCCTTTAATCTCAGCACTCTGGAAACAGAGCAGGTGGATTTCTGTGGGTTTAAAGCCAGTCTGGTCTATATATTAAGTTTCAGGCCAGCCAGGGCTACACAGTGAGATCATTCTCAGAGAGAGAGGAGAGGGAGGAAGGGATGGGGAGAGGAAGGGAGGGAGTTTGCATTTGCTCACGAATCATGTGAGAGGAGGAACACACTTTGGTCCCCAAGTCTGCTTTGTCCAAACCTCATTTGTGTTCTAAGGTCAGGAACTTCCATCTCCTGCAGGTGCAGGACGTCATTCAGGGAAGACCTAAAAGCGTGAACTCGAGCCAGATTCAGGGATCTGAATCCTGGTGCTTCTGCCTTTTAGTCAGTCTGTGCTGATGTGGTCTCTGTTTCAAATGCCCCAAAATACTAATATTATTTACCACCAAGGTCCATTCTCAAGGTGAACTGAGTTCATATTTGAAAACATCTAGTGCTTGACACAGACTGTGCGCGAGACGTGTGTTGGTGAGAGAGAGCTTTAAACCGCCCCTCCTGAGTGTGCGCTTCGGCAAGTGCAGAGTATCTGTTTGTTTATTGTAATATACTCCTTTAGAGTGTTGTCATGCCTCCCGGTCATTCTCATGGAAGCTGGTTTTCATCCGTTTGTGTCCTACTGGTGAGAAGTTACCCAAAAGAGCCAGAAGATTGTCATAAAGATTTTTTTTTCAAGTTAGATAATAAAGTACAGCTTCTTAGAAGGTGCCATATTGCTGGAAGCCCTAGCTAAGGAAAAAGCAAACAAAAGACATAAAGAGCATAGATGTTGGATGGGAGGAAACAAAAGCCTTGTCGGTTATAGATGACACAATTGTGAAGAAACCCCAAAGAACATACCAACAAAGAAGTCAATGTGCGCAATTCAGTTTCATCTTCTAGAGTTGCCTATGAACACTGAACTATTACAAATAGCAAAAAGTATATCCTTCACAATAGCACCCAAAATTAGCAACCTATTAATTTGACAAACTGTGTATAGGGTTGGTATATTGAAAAAATTATAACATGCTAATTAAATAAATCAAAGGAGACCTGAATAAATAAAGAGATATTCCCTCTTCACAGATCCAGAGACTTACTATATTAGGAAACGGTCCCAAGCAAATCTCAGGAGGATTATCTTTATAACTGCCAATATACAGTGTTCCATCAACAGCCTATTCTACAACTCATACAGGAAAGCAAGTTGAACGACTGCTGAGTGTTGGCCCAGGGCTAACCAGGTCTTCTGTGGCTAGCGTGTAGCATTAAGTCCCTTCATGCACATATCCAGCACTTCCACCTGGGAAGCACGGGGTGACATCAAACCTCATATCTGTGCCTGGCGAGCCATAAGGAGGGGGATGAGTAGCTTTTCAGTCTGAGGTGGAATTTTTTCTGAAATCATCCAGGTGCTGTGACCTCAGCCAGGTTCCGTACTTTGTTTGCAGAAACCTGGGCCCCGCCACCATGGAACTGCTTCTGTCTGTGGCTTCAGGTTGGGAAGTGGGGAGATTTGTACATCCCAGCTAGCGTTGCAGCAGGTCAATGGTTTCTACACGGGACGGTCATAGATATACCTCAGGTTTAGGATCTGGCAATAAGGTAGCAGAATTTAAAATTTGGTAAGGTTGTATAATGATGTCTGAAGTTTGAAAGAAAAATGCCTGGCACTTCCTGAATCTGTTATTGGAAATCCAGGGAAGGCCTTGCTGTTGAGAGTTTCAAGGTCCTGGGAAGGTTTGTAAATTGACTAAAGTTGGTTACTGGTTTTTGTAGAACTTTGGGGCATCGAATTTTCAGGCCAACCATGTCAGGATTGAGGCTGTGAAAATTACTTTTTAATATTATTGATTATTTTGGGGCTGTATATTCCTGTTCTGTGTTTTCCATTTAGGTAGCCAAAGCTTCAGCTTTGACTTTGTTATGGACAGTTGAGGCTCCTTAGGGGTTCTTTTAGGGGCTTTGGAGGACCCCTTAGCTCCTTTGGGGTCTAATAGCAGCTGTGCTGTGTACTGGGACGGGTTAAAGTCTTGTTGATCCCTGAAGCCCTGTGGGTATTTTATGACTCTCTTCTTTGTAGAACATGTCCCTATTAAAGTCCAGTCTCATGCTTATTCAGTCCCAGTCGAGCTGGCCTTGGTGAGCTCCCAATAGATCAGCCCCTCTGTCGCGGTCCTGACTTCCTTGCTCATGTTCTCCCTCCTTCTGCTCCTCATTTGGACCTTGGGAGCTCAGTCCGGTGCTCCAATGTGGGTCTCTGTCTCTATCTCCATCCATCGCCAGATGAAGGTTCTCACTCAGGATAGTGTTTTCTATTTCCATCCATTTGCATGCAAAATTCACGATGTCATTGTTTTTTTTACCGCTGAGTAGTACTCTAATATGTATATATTCCACACTTTCTTCATCCATTCTTCCATTGAAGGGCATCTAGGTTGTTTCCAGGTTCTGGCTATTACAAATAATGCAGCTATGAACATAGTTAGACACATGCTTTTGTCATATGATAGGGCATCTCTTGGGTATATTCCCAAGAGTGGTATTACTGGGTCTTGGGGTAGGTTGATCCCGAGTTTCCTGAGAAATCGCCACACAGATTTCCAAAGTGGTTGCACAAGTTTGCATTCCCACCAGCAATGGATGAGTGTACCCCTTACTCCACAACCTCTCCAGCAAAGGCTGTCATCGGTGTTTTTGATCTATTGGGAACTCACCAAGGCCAGCTGGACTGAGACTGAATAAGCATGGGATAAAACCGGACTCTCTGAACATGGTGGGCAATGAGGGCTGATGAGAAGCCAAGGACATTGGCACTAGGTTTCGATCCTACTGCATGAACTGGCTTTGTGGGAGCCTAGCCTGTTTGGATGCTCACCTTCCTGGACCTGGATGGAGGGGGGAGGACCTTGGACTTCCCACAGAATCCGGACTGCTCTTCAGACTTGAGAGGGAGGGGGGAATGGAGTGGGGGTAGGGGGAGAGGAGTGGGGGTAGGTGAAGAAGAATGGGAGGAGAGGGGGGGGAAATGGGAGGCGGGGAGGAGGCGGAAATTTTTTCAACAAAAAAATAAAAATAAATAAATTAAAATAAAGTCCAGTCTCTAGAGGTCTCCGTGACCCCTCTCTGATATTACTAGAGCTGTAAGGCCTTTATAGAGGTGACTTTTGTCTCCTAGTCCCCTAAGACCTAGCTGATAACAGGGCAAGAGCCAAAGTATTGCTGTCATATTAGCTTTTTTAGCCTACTGGTTTTGCTCTTAAGCATGGCTAGTCACTAGAAAGGTCAGTTATACCCATCGTGGAGAATGGATAGTGGGTTAATAGCTATGTGACAGATTTTAAAATAAGACTCAGTTTTTAAAGATGTCGAAAGGTTGAGGCACTCTGTAGAAACTGTGAGCTATTATTATGATAAAACATAAAATCTCTTCTATTCAAAGTAAATTTTTAACCAGAAAAGTGTTTCATGCCTATAACATTTTGTATCTTTTTCTCATACTTGCAAATTCCATTTTATCTTATTTTCCTTTACAAAATCCTTGTGTAATTTGGATAATTCTTAAAACCCTATAAGCCTGGACATAGACACTCCTGGTCACTTTTGTTTTTCCCAAAACGTGTTTATTAACACTTAAGCTGTTAGTTATTTGGTCATGTTTCTCTAATATTTCATTTAAATTATTTGGTATTATTGTTCACATTTGCCAAGTAAATCTCTGTTTTAAAAATTTCAAATAAATAATTTGTTAGATGTGTTTAAGTCATATGAATTAAAAGGACTTAAGACTAAGGTTGTGTGTATACTTGTTTGTTTATATGGCATTTGGGGGACTTTTTTATATGAATATTTCATATAAAAATATCTATAGGTGGCAGACAGACACATAAGCAGAAATACCAACTCATAGATCCAAGCTAACAACTGGGACCAACAGTAACAAAATGATACAAAGAATTGAATGAGATTACCTCTTAGGAAGGCTCTAGCTAGAAACTCAGAGAACCTATAACACACTTGCTTTAATTTGAAGTATACTCTTAGTAGAAGCAAGGCAGAGAATTTGTATCTCAACAACGTAGTCTTACCTAAACATTGAGAAAGGCCAGCCAGGTCAGATCAGGGCTTCCTATGTAGACTTAAGAGCTAAACTAGTTACCAGGTAATGCTAAGGTAGGCAGAGGTCTAGAATTGAGCCTGTTTATACAGGGACGAAATAATTGATCTAGATCTTGATCAGACTTGGACCGAGTTTTTGATAATACATCCCAGGATGAGTCAAAGGGAATAAAAGACAGGAGACTCATTGTGGATCCTCCTTGATATGCAGTGTTCACCCTGACAATGTCTGTTGTAGGCAACAGGAGTTCCTTGCCGTCTGGAGTGAAACCCAGTTTCAGCATCCAGCCTTCTTTCAGGGAGTCCCCAGAGGAAGAAGGAGCCTTCCATTCTGTGGAGATGACGCCGCATTTACTACAGAGTTCAGGCTGTCTGGTTGGTTGGTCATGTTTTGTGAACCATGAAGGGTACAGATTGAAACTGGTTGTGAGGGGAAGGAGACTCACTGATCTGGAGAAAGCGCGGGTACCCAATGGTCCCTTGAATCAGGAAGTCTGGAAGGAAAGGACAACAGGAAATATATAGCCAATATCACGTGTTCTACACCCTGCAGCTGTGAAGTGTCAGACCGGGAGCGAGGGCATGAGCGGGAGGAAGTCCTCATGGCCTTTGCTGATTGCGCCCTGGATGAGCTGTGGCTGTCATGGTGCCACTTACAGAGAATGGGGAGGCTCCCCTGAACCTGTGGGATGTCTTGACCATTCCTCCTTTTTCTAGGACCTTCAGGACTTATTGAAAAGTAGTTTTGGCCAGGGTCTGTCAAGGAAGTGAGAGAAAACATGGCACTTTAGTTACTGTTCTATTGCTGTAGTGAAACACCAAGTCTGAGGTGATTTGAATAAGAATGGCCCGCAGGCTCATATATCTGAATGCTTAGGCACCAGGGAGTGAAACTGTTGGAAAGGATTAGAAGAATTAGGAGGTGTGGTTTTGTTGGAGTGGGTGTGGCCTTGTTCTGTGTTACTGGGGGTTAGCTTTGAAGTTTTAAAAGCCTACTCCAGGTCCAGTCTGTCTGTCTGTCTGCCCCCTCCCCAGTCTGCCTGCGGATCAATATGTCAAGCTCTCAGCTACTGCCCAGCACCTGCCTACATGCCTACAAGCTCCCTGCCATGATGATAATGGACTAAACCTCTGAAATTGTAAGCAAGCCCCCCACCCCACCCCATTAACTGCTTTCCTTTTAAGAGTTGCCTTGGTCATGGAGTTTCTTCATAGCAATAGAGTACTAAGACTGATCAAGGCAACTTGTAAAAGGAAGCATTTAGTCGGGGGCTTATGCTGTAGAGGGTTAGTCCATGACTGTCACAGTAGGGAGTGTGACAGCAGGCATGGGACTGGCGCAGTAGCTGAGAGCTGATGTCCTGATCCACAAGCAGCAGGCAGAGAAAGAGGGGGCGGGGTGGAAAGGCTGGTTTGGGCTTTTGAAACCTTAAAGCCCACCCCCAGTAACACAACTCTTCCAATAAGGCCACACCTCCAAACCCTTCCTAAATAGCTCCGGTAACTGTGGACCAAGCATTCAAACATATGAGCCTATGGTGTCCATTCTCATTCATACCACCACAGTTGGTCTTACTTCTGGGCCATTTATGAGAGGTCAGTATTTAACAATGAGAGATGGATTGCTTACTATCGTAAAATCCCACAGCACTGTTTGTCTTTCTTGAGTTGCGAGTGTGGCGCTAGGAGTCATTAGGAGCTCAGCTTTGATGTTTGCTTAAGGCATTGGAAGACCCTGGGTCAGTCTTTGAGCAGGCAGGATTGGATTATTAGAGACTGAGGCAGTTTGCTTGTCGTTTGTGACCTGTTTGTCTCCAGAGAATAGCTACTTTGGGGAAAAAGTTTGGCATTTTCTCACTAAGTTAACATATACAGTTAGCATATGGCCCAGATTTCTGGGTGTTTGAGAGAAATAGAAACATATCTGTAGAAAGGCTTGTATTACAAGAACAGCAGCTTTGTTCTAAGTTTTTCCACCTGGAGACGATCCAGATGTCCGCTAACCAGTGAACAAGACATTGATGGATGAATCTCAGATGCATCTCGCGAGGTGAAGAGAGACAAACCCAAAATGGTTTGTATGAACTGTATGGTGATTCATTCTGATGATGTTCTGGAAAAGGCAAAACCATAGTGCCAACAGTAATCAGTTGGCCGTCACCAGGGGATGGCATTGGCTTGGAGCATTAACGGCAAAAGGAGACCCTGAGAGGAGAAGCTGGAGGGAGGGGAGTATTCTGTATCCTCCCGAATACAAAACAAGTCACTGATGTGAATTAATGCAGGAAAAAGTGAAGCTTCTTCTGAGTTACTATGTTGTATTACTGGGTTTTAAGAGCAGATCGATAAGTACTCCTTAATGACTTGAATCCCTGATGGATCTCTTCCTTCTTCAATGTTCAGATCTAATGAATAGACCCATTTTTACTTATATCATTACCTTGGATATCTAGTTCCTCAGTCTATCGGAAAACCTTCTGTGCTGTTTTCATTTCATCAAATGCCAGAGTCTCTCTCTAGAAGCCTTCTGGCCCTACTATTACTTTAACTTAATTGGCTTTTTCTTTTCTTTCAGATCTCTTGTTTCTCACTATCTTGCCTGGCTTCCCTTAGCCTCACTGTGGGCTCCCTCTGTTTATAGCTCTGTGACTGTAGAGTGCTGGGACCTGGAGGAGGCGGACGCCATATTGGAGGCAGGAGGAGGGCAGCTGCCTGGATGGGATTTGATGATCTGTTTGTTCCCTGTGTTGATTTTTGATGGGTAAATGTTAAAGATCCCCCGAAGAAAAGGCATGGTTTATGTTAACAGTTCTGGCAGTCAGTGTTAGCTTTGAGGGATGGAGCTTTGGAAGTAACGTTTTTATCTGTGAATCTGTAACTTTCATCTCTGTTGCATCGACCTTCTAATGGTGAACCCTAATTTCAGCTCACTAGGCAAGGCAGGTTCTGCATGTTTGACGTCCCGGGTTCTATCCCCAGCACCGCAGAAAAGAGAACGGGACCTTTTGTTTATTTCCTGTCTGATTCTCACGTTCAGTTACACGGATGAGTGAAGGCCCCTTTTCTGTGACGGTGGGTTTCTGCCTTAGAAATCAGTGTTCCTAAGAAAGACGGTGAGAAACGACGGGGATCATAAAGTCAGTTACTTTTTTTTCTTACATGAATATACCTATAGAATATCTGGGTTATCTTTCAATGCATTAAGATTTGAATTTACCCCATTTCTAAGCAGTTTTCTACTTTAGAGGTTTAGTGGCTGCATAGTACGCTTGGAACTATCAACAAATGTGTGCAATAGGCAACTTTATTGTTCTGTGAGGACATAGATAACCATTTTTTAAGTTACATTTTTATTAATATATATTTTATTTGCATGGGAAATTTTAGGTTCATTATAGCAATTTTCAAATGAAGCTTGTATTTATTGATTCTCTCCCCTGCTTCTTCTCCCTCACCCGATTTCTTCTGCCAGAATCCCCAGGCTTGCCTCTCTCTTCCCCTGCTGGAGCCACCATATCTGCCTTTATGTCACATAAGTCCCCCGCCCTCCCAGTTCCTTCTGCAATGACTTTCACCCTCTCAGCTCCGACTTAGTTCCGTCGCTGCATGCCTCCCCTCCATGTTGGGTACATTACATTATACATTTTTATTGATGTGCATGAAGGAGATGGAGAGGAAGCTCAGTTTTGTTCCTGCGACACTGTTTTCAGGTTTTCGTTACATGATATGAGGCGTTGTTGATTTTGCAATATTTGCATCTGTGATTATATTACTCTCCCTAGTCACAATGGTCTGTACCTCCAGGTTTTTTGTTTTTTGTTTTTTTTTTCTTTTTCTTGATCATGCTTGCCACAAACTGACCATATATGAATTAATAATTCATTTTAAAGATAATTGTGGACTGGCTAATGCATTTATGTTTAAAAAGATAATCTTGTGTGCGATAGTCTATGGACCTTTTACCAGTTTTCTAACTGGTATAATTACCTTGTAATGTTGAAACCAAGCAGAGCCTCAGGTGCTGCTTCTCACCTTTGCAGGCTTTCCTTGCTTTGCAATACTTGTTTGACTTCTTTCTTGGTTTTTTTTTTTTTTTTTAGTACAGGTTTCTTGAATTCTTATAACCCACTTCTGGCAGACCTGCATTCAAAACTCAGTGGTAGACAAAGAGGGAAAATCCCTCCCTTCTCTCCCCATTTCCTCCTTTGAGTACTGAGCTATTGAGACACTTGTATGCTTACTGGGCATGACACAGGCGTCATCTTCTGGTTTTTCTGCTTGCAGATATCGCGGTGGTGGAGATGAGCGATGCCTTCCGGCAGCCATCCTTATTTTACCATCTCGGGGTGAGAGAGAGCTTCAGTATGGCCAACAACATCATCCTCTACTGTGATACTAACTCCGACTCTCTTCAGTCCCTAAAGGTAACAAACACCCTTGCTCCCTCAGTCTTTGCCCTCCACACCAGCAGTGAGGGCGGCATTTCTGTTACCCAAAACGTTCTAAGCAGCTTACATTTGGGAGATTATTTTTGTTGGTGTGGTAATTGGGCAGGGATTACTGGTAACCTTGTGAGGTCTAGCTCATTGAATATAAAACTGTGATCATACACTAGGAGAAAAGCTTGGTTGACTTCTGAGTTCCAGGTCAAGTTTCAGCCAGTAAGAGTGTATTAATAGGAAGTTACCAGTTAGCAATCATGGTGGCTGGTGCCTGTAATCTCAGCTCTTATGGTATCCAAGCAGGAGGATCTTGAGTTCTAGGTCAGCCTGGGCGACATAGAAAGAGGTCCTGCCTCAAAATGTCAGGAACAAAACACGCATCTACAATAACGAAACTCATAAAACAGGAAGTCATCAGTCTATACCGTTGATAAAGATCATATGAGATATGCCAAGCTTCGCCAGGCGGCTGGGGACTTCTCTCTGCTCACCAGGCTCCAACTAAAAGTCTGCTTGCTACTTGACAGTGCTTTCAATAAGACCCTCTCACTGCATAGCCCCAGAAAACTGTGCATACTTCCAACTAAGATGGGAGAAGACAACAGAAACAATGTTTCTGTAAAATTCAACCTGCTGTACTATCATTTTCTCCATTAGTAGGCAACTGCCAATATACAGGCATTTACTCATTCAACGTAGTTGGCCGAAAGGCTCTAGCTATGAGGTGTGTAGCACACAGCTTTAATCCCAGGACTCGGGAGGCACAGGCTGGTGGCTCTGTGTGCGTGCAAGACCAGACTGCTCTACATGGTGAGTTCCAGGACAGCCACGGCCACATAGTGAGAACCTGTCTCAAAAAGAACAGGAAAAAAAAACCCTAGAAGAGTACTTGCCAAGCAAATTATTTTACCCTGTGCAATTACTTGAAAAGCAGGCTGTAAAAACCCGGGCGGCAGGCTCCGAGATCACTCATTTCCTTTGTGGAACTGGCAGCGAGCTCCATGAGGCCTTTTCTCATTTCCATCTTTCAGTTTACAAATCAGAGTCAACTTGGGAGACGAAGCCTTAGAATCCAGAATCTCGTGGCTTAGCCGTTGTATCTAGACTTCCAGTCAAAAATCAGTGCAGAAAATCTTAGTACCAACCCGCCTTTACCGCACGCTAAGGCCTAGTTCCTCTGAATGGCCTACAGAGTCTCATTAAATAAACACATCTAACTGCCTGCCAGACGCTCGTTGTTCTGGACTAGGGAGGCATAACCCGGTGCAGTCCTAAGACATTCTCGCCTACTTGGCCTAATCTGTTTTTTATCTATCAAGAAGGATCCTTTGAGAGGCCTCAGTCGCTCTTTGACTTGCTGCATGCTACTTTGTACCTGTGTCTTTCTACTTTTGCTATATTAGCAGTTGCTAGCAGTGGGATTGTTTCTTTCTTTCTTTCTTTCTTTCTTTCTTTTTTTTTTGGACTTCATTTGTCTTGGGATCAAGCTCTTTTTTGGGGGGGGTTTTACATTGAGGTCTTCGGTCTGTTGGAGTTGATTTTTGCATAGTGTGATAGATATGAGTCCAATATGAGCCCAGTTTCATTCTTCCACCCATGGACATCATCTAGGATTTTGTTGTTGTTGTTTTGTTTTGTGTTTGTTTAGCACCATTTGTTGAAGCTGTTGTCTTTTCTCTAGGGTGTTTTTGACGTTTTTGAGAAATGTCAGATGGCTGTAATTATGTGTATGAAGGCCAGAGGACACCCTCAGGGAACTTTCACTTTAAAAAAAGAAAATAAAAGTGTCTCTCATTGGCCTACAGCTAGGCTTGCTGTCCATCAAGAATGAGCCTGTCTCCATTTTTTTCCTAAGGGCTGAGATTACCATCATATACCATCACACTTTTTTTTTTAATGTGGGCTCTGGGACTTGAACTCTGGTCATCACAGTTCACATTTCTTATTTAGTCTGTTTCTAGCGAGGTAACTCCCAAAGAGTCCTGTTTCAAAGAATGGAAATAATAGAGAGCAATTTCTGTAGCCCCTGAGTTTCCAAGTCCTAAAACGTCCCGTGCTGCTGAGAAAGATGGAGCTTGCGAGGGCCCGGCTGCAGCTTAGCTTTATTCCTTTAGGTTGTAGTTAGCAATAAGTGTAACTTGGCCACTCTTACTGTCTCCTATCTGCAAGGAGAGCTGCAGTGAACAAAAGCAGCTGTTTAACTGGTCAGTGGTGGCTTAAACCTTCCATCCCAGCACTCGGGAGGCAGAGGAAGTCAGATCTCTGTGAGTTCAAAGCCAGCCTGGTCTACAGAGTGAGTTCCAGGACAGCCAGGGTGGTTACAGCCAACTAACCAACCAAACAAAACAACTATTTAGAATTATGTTATCATAGAAGAAGCAAATAAAACAAATGAAGGCTCTCCCTCTAGTCACAAGTTAGATGGAGGCAGAGAATTCCCTCTCGCTCTAGCTTCACTTACATATGTGCCTTGGACACGAGGAAAATGTAGCTGTGGTGTAGGAGGTCCTTCTGTCTATGGTTTGCTTTCACTGGTTAATAAAGGAACTGCTTCGGGACTATAGCAGAGCTGTAGGGGAACAGAGCTAGGGGGAGAAAACTAAATGGAATGCTGGGAGAAGGAAAGCAGAGAGAGAGATGTCATGGACCCACAGCCAGAGTAAGACATACGGAATCTTTACCCGTAAGCCACTGCCATGTGGCGATATACAGACTAATAGAAATGGGTTAAATTAATATAAGAGTTAGTCAAGAAGAAGCTAGAGCTAATGGGCCAAGCAGTGATTCGATGAATATCGTTTCTGTGTTGTTATTTTGGGGCTAAGTTAGCCAGACGGCCTTGATGAACAAGAAGCCCTCTCCTTTGCAAGACAGCTGAGCTGCTTTATTTTTGTTTGCTGCTCTGTGTTGGAGGCAGCAATCATATTCTCTCTCTCTCTCTCTTTCTCTCTCTCTCTCTCTCTCTCCTTCCTTCCTTCCTTCCTTTTTAAACTTTCGTTTTCTTTATTCTTCACATTTTTCACATCACGCATCTCGATTCCATTCATCTCCCTGTCCATTCATATCCACCCTCTGCCCTTGCAACCCCCCCCAATAAAATGAAATAAAATTTAAGAGAAGAAGAAAAAAGAAAGAAAAATCTCATCATGAAACCTGTGAGTCACACAGTAAAACTTTTGTCCAATATCTTTACTTGCAGGTGTTCATTGCAAAGAGTCATTGGTCTGGTTTGAGGCCTCTGGTTTTTGTCATACCACTAATACTAGGCTCTCACTGGTATTCCTCTTGGATATCCTGTTGTTGCCCTGTGTCGTGGAGATCCTGCAGCTTTGGATTTGCAGGACCCCTACATGTACTCCAGGAGATCATAGATGGGGAGGATATTGGGTCGCGCCAACTCATAACCCAGGTTCTGGGGTCTGGGTATTTCAAGTTTGGTCAGCCTGCTAGCTCCCCCCTCGCCCTCACCACCAGGGTGAGCTCTCCAGCATTACCACGGTTAGTTCAGCCTAAGCAGTGATAAGCAAGGGGAGGGATTGATCCTCTGGCTTTCATGGCCTCAGGGTTGACTCACCCCCACACCTACACCATCAGGGCCAGCTCTGCTGTATTGCCCAGGAAAGATTCAGGGGCCGCTCTCCCGAATGCTGCTGCTGGTGAGGGGCATGGACAGCTCTCCTGTTCTTATGACCTTAGGATCAGCTCTCCCAACTACCACAGGAGGCGAGGAGCTGTGTGTGTGTGTGTGTGTGTGTGTCTGTCTATCTGTCTGTCCCCTGCCCACAGATCTTCCAGCCAACAGGGTCAGCTCTACTGTGCTGCCCACTTGCCCCAGCGCTGCAGCTGCTAAGGGAGAGGGTCAGCTCCTTCTTCTGCTGCAGGTGGCCCAGGCAAGGAGGGGAGGGCATCTTTCCCTTGCCCTCACCTCCACATGGCAGACAAGGGGGATGTGGCCGATTATTCTAGTCTCATACCCTCAGGGCCGGCTTACCCACTCCCCTGCCAGCAAGGTCAGCTCTATCTTGTGATGCAGCAATTCCTGTTTGCCATTGAGTTCTCAAAAAGAAGTCATAGAAAAAAATCTTAGCAATGTAGGCTCCTTGAAAAAACTAATTAAAAGAAACTAAAAGTTCTTTAAAAATTTATCTATGGCTGAATTGCTTGGAAGAATATTTGGAATCTAATCTTGTCGTGCATTTGTGGTAGCATATATAGCTATTTATGTTTTTATTGAAAATAATTTTTCATAAAATATATCCTGATCATAGTTTCCCCTTCCCCAACTCATTCTAACTCCTCCCAGCTCTTCCCCACATCCCCACCCACCCAACTCCATGTCCACTATTTCTCTCTTTCTTTAAAAAAATCACGTAAGCAAAACAAACTAACTAGAAACACACATGCGCGGAGAACAACCACACAAAAAACAAATCCATAAAAGCGCAGAATCAGAAACCATAATGTACAAGCAAAAGTCCAGTAAGCCCAGAAAAAGCCGTATGAGACAAAAAGTCTACTAAATACCATTG
The DNA here is from genome assembly GCA_025134845.1 of Neodon shergylaensis. Taxonomy (NCBI): domain Eukaryota; kingdom Metazoa; phylum Chordata; class Mammalia; order Rodentia; family Cricetidae; genus Neodon; species Neodon shergylaensis. The sequence goes on from JABTXL010012406.1 coordinate 11,346,767, forward strand.
AGTTCATTTTGTGCTATCTAGTGATGGGCATGGGGCCTGCCTTTAATTGTGATTAATATTTCCATAAGAAATTAACTATTTTTTTTAAACCTTTTCACTTTGAGAAAAGGAAAGTTGACTCTTACTTTGGGATTGTTACGTTTTCACAATTTTCTTTAAGTATCGCAAGAACTTCAAGTATGTAGTGGGGAGCTGCGGGCCTCTTCCCACAGCCCGGCTCCTGGCCACTTGGCTAGCTTATGCCCCGAAATAACAACACACAAACTATATTCTTTTAAAAACTGCTTGGCCCATTAACTCTAGCCCTTACAGGCTAATTCTCATATCCCGATCAACCCATCTCTAATAATCTGTGTAGCACCAGTCTTACCGGGAAAGATTCAGCATGTCTGACCTGGCAGCTTGCTTCATGGCATCTGCCCGGGAGAGGGGAGCATGGCCTCTGTCTCACTTCCTCTTCCTCCCAGCATTCTGTTCTGCCTACTCCACCCACCTAAGGGATGGCCTATCAAAATGGGCCAAGGCAGTTTGTTTATTACCAATGACCTTCCTCCATTACAAGTACCTGCTTGAACTTACAGACAAGATTCTTAGCTGAGATTTATGTTTCCGTGAAAACAGGGACTGCTAATAACCGTTAGCTTCTGATTATTTCATGCATTTGAAATGATCAGGGATAACAGCGCAGTGAGTGGCAGCGGATAACGCCAGAGTGGTAGCAGGTATCTGGACTCTACCAGCCAACTAGCTGTGGTCCAGATGCTTGCTCTCAAAGAGAAGGTCCTCCCCATCCCCCTACAGCTTGATAACTGCATCTTCCAGTAGACACAGACAACAGATTACAAGGAGAGACATACATAGCTGCTGCCATGGAAACACTTGGGATCACCGAATGTAAAATCAAAGAAGGACAAGAGTTGAAACTAAGTACTTTCTTCATGGGAGAGAGGGAAGGGGGGATATATTCGGTCTCAGAGGAGGAGTGAATGGGTTTTTGCCCCCTCAGAGAGAGAGAGAGAATGTGATATGCTTGAGTGTGTATGTATATCTTTGCATTACGCACATGTGTATAATGTTTATACACACACACACATACACACACACACACGTATGTATATATACACATAGGTGCAGTATGCACCTGGGAGCCTAAAGTTGATGGATACCTTGTTCACTGAGGTAGGATGTCTTAGTGAAACTTGGAGTTTACTAGTGCTGTTGGTCTTGTTAGCTAGAGACAGAAATTACTGGTGGGCTGCTGATGTGGGATTCTCTTCTGTATACTGTGAATGCATTTTCTTACCATTGGTTAATAAAGAAGCTCTTTAGGCCTGTGGCAGAACAGAATAGAGCACTCTCCGCCTACAGGCTGCTTTGCCCACCTGGCATTTATGTAGGTTTCTAGGGGTCTGTCTGTAGGCCCTCATACTTGCAAAGCATGCCCTTTAACCTCTGAGGCATCTCCCCAGCCCTGAGTGGAGTGTTTGTATTCGTGCAATGAATCCAGCTCCGGGCCTGATGCTATGCAGTTACTCTACCATGGAGCTATGTCCCAGGGCATGGAATAAAACAGTTTTTTTTAAATGGGAGATAAATAGGCCAAGGAACAGACACTAACCTGGGTCATAGTTCACTTGGGTTTTGACAGTGGCATGCAGTGCCAATTCTACTCTTTCTGCCTGCTCATTCATCTGCTACAGGACCTGACCTTTAAATATATAAGGATAGGAGACAGAAAGAGAGAGAGAGAGAGAGAGAGAGAGAGAGAGAGAGAGAGAGAGAGAGTTATGCAGGAGAAGGTCAGAGAGGTCTTGGTTCTGAGATGCCTTTTACATCAGAGTGCTCAGCATGGCAGGGGCACTCTGGAATACTGTTTCTCTGAGCCCTAACAACCATTTCTTTCATCACCAGAAATTCTTTTAAGACAAAACTCCTCCTATGCTTGGTGCCTTTCTTCTCCTTCCCTTTATCTGGGGACATCGCCCTCCCTCATGTGATCTACTTGCACAACAGATTAGAATGAAAAAAAAATGCTGCTGTGTGCATCAGATGGTTGGGAGTTCAGAGCTCTTCTAGATTCCTGGGGCATCATGGGTCAGAGACTTGCTTCTGTAGTCCTGTACCAAAATCAAAACTGAAATCCAGAAAACCATTTGTATTCCCGATGACAGGGCTGTGATAAGTGGGACATGAACTTACGCCTGGCAGCAAGGTGAATTGGCACAACTTTTAAGAAGGCAACTTGACAATGCCCAGTAGTGTTAAGAATACAGAGATGGAACATGTATTACAGAAAACGTGGCTTACACGGGTAAAGAAATACCACCAAGAACATTTAGGTAGGATGGTCTGTAATTCTTCTCCTCAGAAGAAAGTGAAATATCTCATAGGAGAATGACTGTCTTTTGGTAGTCATTTAGTAGAATATTATAGAGCACTTAAGGTGAATTAACTGGAATGTTTCACATTTACATGTATATTTCATGGTCATATGGGAAATCATATTCTACGTTTATGACATCATGCCACATACAAAAATACTGATGTGCATGACAGTACACTTTTACATTATGAATGGATAGAAGTGTGCTTGGAATCACAACCTTCAGAATAGTTACCTCTTTGGAGTGGTGGAGATGATTGAATTGAGGGGTGAGAAGCCATCAACTATATCGCTAATGAAATCTAAGTTTAAGTGAGACTGTGGGGTAGACTTTTTATACACTTGGGGACACTTTCCAATGAAGTGTTCTGAAGGAAACGATTGTTTATGCCTTGTTGTTCTCTATGCACATATGATAACTGCATCCATTTGCATACAGTTTGGCTATTGGAACTCCCAAATATTTTTAGTTTCTTTTTCCTTGTGCTCTGGCTGTGATGGGAAGTCCCCGCAGCATCTTTTTCTCTTTCTGAATTGAGCATCTGCTCTTCCCTCATTTGCTCCACTGCAGAGGAAGTGCCTCTCCAGAGTTGGGTGTGCACGTGACCGACGGCAATGCGGCTTGTGCCAAATGTGACGGCTATGTTGATTATTCCTTAGTCAAGAAATTTGGTTGTATTTTTCTCGTAAGCTATTGACTGGAAAGTGCTTTAGAGGTGGGAATTTCCCTAACAGATCGTTGTCTGTGGCAGTCTGTCTGTGTATTTACCCCCACACTCTTTTTGTTGGCTGAGGCGCATACACATTGGCCTGGGTACATTCATTATTTCCCCTCGCTGGCAACTGATCGGCATCTCTCCAGGAAGTGACACTAGAAATCTCATGTGCACAAAGCCAAATCTGTAAGAACATCCTTAAGTCAGCTCTTAAAAACCTGCCGCTTTTACACAGCAGAGCAGTTCTTTAAAACATTAAAGGTAGATTTGCAGTGTGATCCTGCAGTCCTACTGTGGCTACGTACACAAAAGGACTCAAAGCAAGACACGGCAGAAATATTTGTGTGCCCGTGTTTCTGGGAAACGTTGGTGGTGGCAGAACAGTGGGGGTGACAGCAGATGTCTGTTGACGGAGAAGTGGATGAACAAAGTGTATAAACAAATGATGAGCTATTAGTCAGCAATAAAGGAGATCCTGCTGCAATGGGGTTGGCTTTTGATCGGTTGTCATGGTTGCTTCTTCAAACAGTTCTCTCCAACTTGACCTGTGACCTTTTCTCTGCAGGTACAGAAGGAGCTAATTTCCTCTAAAACTTGTATATGATGTTAGACATTAAATCTGGCTTTCTGATAACACATTCATGGGTCACTGAAGTAAACAGATGTTGTTGTGAAAGAGTTATGATATCCATACCCTACGTTTTGATATTTATGCTAGTTTGTAGTTCATTAGAACATCAGGATAATTTTTATTGCAGATACTTTTAAGTTTAAACTGAATTCTTTTCTGTATCGCGTAAAAACCACTGAGATTACAAAATGCTTTGAAACTTACAAAAATGTACTTCTTTGCAGTACTGTTTCCTTCTCTTAAAGCTTTATCTTGCTGGAATTTATACTTGGAACTAAATTTTAATTTTTGCAAAGGCATAGAATGCTTATCTTACTAATGGATTTCCCCCAGCACTTTAAATCTACCAGCATAGTTGGTGTTGCAAAGTACTCATCCATTAAAACTTCTTTAAAAGCCACTTAAAAAATATGATCCTATGAAATCCTCTGGCAATTAGTGAATTGGAAGCATCACCCCCCGCCCCTTAAACAGCACTGCCATGGACCCTTGTGGCAAACTCCTGCATGGTTCACCAGCTGTCATCTAGAATCAGCAGGTTTTAAACTGGCGTTCTGACCTCATCTACTCTTCACCCCATACACTTACTGTATCACAGGAAATCCTTCACCCCATACACTTACTGTATTACAGGATGACGTCCTTCACCCCATACACGTACTGTACCACAGGATGAAGTCCTACATTCCATACATGTACAGTATCATAGGATGAAGTCCTACATCCTATACACTTACTGTATGACAGGATGAAGTCCTACATCCCATACATATACTGTACCACAGGATGAAGTCCTACATCCTATATACTTACTGTATCACAGGAAATCCTTCACCCCATACACGTACTGTATCACAAGGATGATGTTCTTCATCCCATACATGCACTGTACCACAGGATGAAGTTCTACATCCCATACATGTACTGTATCATAGGATGAAGTTCTACATCCCATACATGTACTGTACCACAGGATGAAGTTCTACATCCCATACATGTACTGTATCACAGGATGAAGTTCTACATCCCATACATGTACTGTATCATAGGATGAAGACCTACATCCCATACATGTACTGTATCATAGGATGAAGTCCTACATCTCATGCATGTACTGTACCACAAGATGAAGTCCTACATCCTATACACTTACTGTATCACAGGAAGCCTTCTATCCCACATACTGTATCATAGAAGTGCTCCATCCCATATACTTAATGTATCACAGGAAACCCTATATCCCATATACTTATTGGCAGTCCTGATGTGGGATTCCCCTCTGTATGTTGTGAATATGTTTTATTACCATTGGTTAATAAAGAAGCTACTTTGGCCTATGGCAGGGCAGAATAGAACAAGGCAGGAAATCCAAGCAGAGATAGAGGATGAAAGAAGGCGGAGTAAGGGAGATACCATGTAGCTGCTGAAGGAGAAAGACACCAGAACTTTACTAGTAAGCCACAGCCTTGTGGTGATATGTAGATGAATTGAAATGAGTTAATTTAAGATGTAAGAGCTAGCGAGAAATATGCCTGAGCCATCATTCTACAATGGTCCTTTCTGTGGAATCTGATCATCAGGCAGATAAACCCATCATCCTATTTGGGTCCTCCATCTTTGAGATTACCAGTGTTTTCCTATGTCTTGTGACCTTTTTGTACAGAAAATCATTACACCTATAACTTTTTTAACAATACAGTTTTTAAAACAATATCAGCGTGCGCTAGAATAATTTGATTCAGTGTGGTGTTGCTGAAAAAGGTAACTGGTGCCAAAAGAAAGTTAATGATAGCAATAACAACACAGTATAAAGTGAAGTTTGTGTTGGGAAGTTGTCAGTGGTGTGTGGGTAAAACCTCACTCATAACCCAACTGAAAGAATGTACGTAACTATAGCAGAGTTCTTTCACCAAGAGATACTTTTTAAATGTGAAAAAAATGATAGGGAATAAAAGAAGAGGAGGAGGGAGAGGAGAGAGAGGAAAAGGAGAAAGAGGAAGAGGAGGAGGAAGAGGAGAAAAAGGAAGAGGGGGAGGAAGAAGAGGAGGAGAAAGAGAAAGAAGAGGAGGAAGAGGATGAAGTAACAGCACAGAATGTCCTCTATGATTACTTTCCAGTTTTGCTATAATGGAACCTGATTATTGACACAGATTGTTGGAAATGAAAGCTAAAGATTCCTCATATTGTTTTATCCATAACCATAAACAACACGGGTGCACAACATCCCTAGATCTGATTGACAGGAGTTAAGTTGTTTGCTTTGATGTGATGAGTACCTCATGTTACAAATGGCTTTTAAGTACTTCGGGTAGCGCCACAAATTTCCATCATTTAGTTTTAACCTATGATCCAGTGAGAGTGGCAAGTTAAGTACTCACTCTCTGGATTAGACAGCAAAGAGTTTCTTATGGGTAAGAAATTAGCCCAGAGCTACAAAATTTCAGACACACGCAGCTGATGAGTGTCAGGGCGATGAGTCCTACCTTCTTTGACTCATCGTATAGGTCATAATTGATGACAGTGCTCGCATGGTGTGAAATGAAAGCAGAGGACACGTAAGAGCAGTTCTTCAGGGACACGGCATACTGGCTCCAGCCAGCAGAGGCTGCGGTCATGTTCCACAGAGGCGTTGGCTCATCAGGCCTCCCTAGCACCTCCCTCCACGCTCCTCCATTTCTGTGCCTGGTGTACAATGGAGCAGTAGCTCCTGTTCCAGGCAAGTGAGGATGTACCGCCGTGTATTCAATAGATTTCTAAGTGATGGACATTTAAGGTGCTCCTGCCTCTGCAGTTGCACTGTACACTGTTCCAAAATCGCTCAGCATAAAGACTTTTGGAGGGCGGGGCTAGGGGTGTAGCTCAGTTGGTAGTGTGATTGCCTAGTGTGCAAGAAGCCCTAGCACTGGCAAACCCTGGGTGTGGTAGCACACTCTAGAAGAAGAGGCAGGAAGGTCGGCAATTCAAGGCCATTTTTGCCTACGTGCTGAATTTGAGACCAGTCTGGGTTACATTGGGATTCTGTCTAAAAAACAGAGAAACAAGCTGCACTTGACCACTAAGTGGTTACAGAACGTACTTCTTTGCTCTGCTGCTCAAAGCCTTTTATACTAAGGTAACGCTTTTACCTAAGATAGCACTCTCTTCTTATTCTGGGTCAAAATGAACCTTCTGCTTTAGCTCAATGATTATATTAAAGGTCTTTCTCAAATGTTTCTTTAATTCTCTCTTCTATGTATAGTCCCAAATGAAGTGTCTTCTTGGCTCCCAATGGTAGCATTTATTGATTCTTGCATGAGCCCCTGCTTTCCATCTGCCTCCAGCTAGGACACCCACCCACTCACGTATTGCCTCCATGGTTTGCTCTGTTCTTCACAGCTCAGCTTCTGACCCACCTTCTCAGCTGACCTCCAGTTGTATAAGAATATCTTCTCAGGGTTGGAGAGATGGCTCAGCGGTTAAGTGCACTGGCTGCTCTTCCCAAGGACCTTGATTCAATTCCCAGCATCCACACGGCAGTTCACAACTGTCTGTATCAACAGTTCCAGGGGATCTGACAACCATCACACAGGCATACATGCAGGCAAACACCAAACATAAAAATAAAAATAAACCATTAGAAAAAAAAAGGATCTCTTCTTTGAGAAACCATAGCCTATGCCATTTGTATCTTTCTTCTGCCTTTAGCATGTGTGAGTCCCTTTATGATTGTTTCCTCTCTTATTGCTGTGATAAAATAACTAACAAGAAACAAATTGTGGGGGAAGGGATTTATTTTCGCTTCTGATTCGAGAGACAATCCATCATTGCTGGAGTTCATGGCAGGAGTGTGAGGCTGGGACTCCTCACAGCAGTGAGTACAAAGATGGATGAAAAATAGACACATAGGTAGGTAGGTAGATGATAGATAGATAGATAGATAGATAGATAGATAGATAGATAGATAGAT
>JABTXL010012406.1:11354452-11366944 GCA_025134845.1 Neodon shergylaensis
GATAGATAGATAGATAGATAGATAGATAGATAGATAGATAGATAGATAAACAGACAGACAGACAGACAGACAGACAGACAGACAGACAGATAGATGCATACCAGACAGAGGTAGAGTGGAATATTATCCCTGGGACTCACCTTCCAGTGGCTAGCTTCTTCCATCTAGTCCCTACCTCCTCAAGCATCAGTTCTCAACACTGACCCCTCTTGTGGGGAGGAGCTGCCAAATGACCCTTTCACAGAGGTTATATACCAGATATCCTGCATATCAGGCACTTGCATTACAATTCAGAACAGCAGCAAAATTACAGTTACAGAGTAGCAACAAAAATAATTTTATGGTTGGGGTCACCACAACATAAGGATTTGTATTAAAGGATCACAACATTAAGAAGGTTGAGAACCCCTGTCCTGCAGGTTTCATAGCCTCCTAAAATAATACCACTCCCAAGGACCAAGTGTCCACATGAGCTGGTGGGGGCATTTCACACTCATTTAAAATGTAAACAAGTCTATTTGTTTGTTAACTCGATAGCCCAGGATGGCTGGGAACTTGCTATGTATCCCAGTCTGGTCTAAAATGTGCAACCAGCCTCCTTAACCAGCCTCCTGTGAGTCTGGCTTGCAAGTGCTTTGTACCAACAAGATGGTGACGTATTGAAGGACACACACACACACACACACACCCTGCTCAACACTGTCGAGTACAGTTTCCTGTTCTATCATTTTTTTTTCTCTTCTGCTGTTTTGAAATATGCAAAAAAAAAAAAACCCTTACATACTGCTCAGTCCTGAAGCTCTTTGTGGCTACCCTTGGCCCGGTGTCGATTTAGCATTTGGATGCTGGCCACTCGGCTAGGCTTTGTCTCTGCTCTCACCTTGCTGGATCTGGCTGCTCTCCTGAGCCAGATGGACTCTCCAGAAAGACTCCACAAATGCCTTACATTTCCTGTTTCCATGACAACACTCATACCCTCTTTCCTAACATGCAGTCCTATTTTCTGTTTTCTAAATCATGCCTCCCTCACCACCAGTGAAGCTAGTGTACCACAGTATTGCCCAGATTCTCTCCCCAGTGCCTCTAGTTATTGTGATGCCTAGAGACAATAGGAATAGACGTGGCTACCTTTTAATGCGAGCTCTGATGGGGAAGCTGCGCATCTAAATTATCTCCAGGAGCTCACTCCTTGCAACCTAGAAGATGGGGATATTGTCTGTGTGGTGTAGTTATCCCATTACGTGTCTCATTGAAAAGCATCTAAATTACACTTACTTTTGTTGTTGTCCTTATTGTCAATGTGTGAGGCTACCGTTGGCCTAAATACCCTTTATTATTTCCAGCTACCCGACATGATGTGCTCAGTCCGTTCCCTCATGTGAGAGAGACAGTACTTAGGGAAATCAAACACTTTAATACTTCTCTCAAGGAGCTCCTTCCTAATTAGGTTATTCTCTGCATACGCTTTCTCCAGAAATAAGTTTTAGATAATCCTCTTTGGGAATTTGTACGTGCTATTTGTAACACGTTATTGTTATTAAACTGAGGACAACACTTTTGTGTTCTCTTATCCCCTCTAGAGAGATAAGAGATTGTCAATTTCTCATATACAGAAGCTTAAATACATAATTTCTGACTGCAAATATCAGTGCCTTTCCAATGTTTTTCTGACATTTCTCATCACTAATATAAATGGTACTACAAATTTACCTGCATACAACAGTTCAGTAAGAGCCACTGGTTTTTTGCTATACATTTGCTAAGGAATTTTTTTCTTCTCTTATTTTTCAGGAAATCATTTGCCAGAAGAATACTGTGAGTATTTTGCCTAATTTTCTAAAAATGTGTAAATCTTTTCTTTCCCGTGAATTTATCTGTTATTTTTTTAAATCCTCACAGCTGATCAATTTTATTTCTTATAGTTCTTTCTAGAACTTCTCATGTATTGGTACAAGCACAATTGTGTTCTCTAGCCCATCATAGTGAAATATTTTAACAATGGGAAACTGCACTAATACCTGCTCCTTGTATATACAATTATGTTTCAGGAAAGACTTTCACAGTACATGCAGTGTATTGAAATTACAGTTGGTAGTAACAGGCATATAACAAAACAACAATATGTGTGTGTGTATATTATTTATATATCAGTACACATGGATATATACATATAGGCATATTTATGTATGCTATATATGATCTATCAATATATATAACACATATTGTTTGTTTTTTTCTATTGGTCTGTCACGTATCTTCTATGTTGAGACAGTCAGATTCTTAGGTTAGCTATTTTTTCCCCCTAGTGCTGGGAACTGAACACTGTACATGGACATGTACATAGTAGGCAAGTGTTCTACCACAGAGCTAATTCTCCAGCCCCTGTCCTTAAGCAGGAACTCTTCTTTGAGCTCTCACCACAGGATGCTGCCCCTTCACACAGAATTAAATTAACACGAAAAGACATGGAACATTTAAACTTTAAAAGTTAAAAAGACTGCATGAAAAATGTACTCTTCCACAGCAGAAATGGGAATGAATGGCCTTGTGGGCTGATGGGTGTGTGTTTCATCTTAGGGAGTAAGGAAGTGTTTAAGAACTCTAAAACAGATACACATCTACAATTTAGAATGAAAATAATATCTGATTTAAGACTGCACATGATTCCACGTGAGATGATGAGAGTAGCATTGCAATTGGTAGTTTTTCTTTGGGTCAGAAAATTGAAAGCATCTGGTTAAGATTTCACCTCGAGGAGGACTCATTGCAGCGTGGATAATGTTGCCACTATAAAATCTTATCCTTCACATCTCACCAGGAAATGAGCACTTACCACTCCATGCTTCAACGCAAAGCAACACATTTTACTCAGTAGGTATGAGTTCAGCGTGAACTGTACGCCAGGCCCTGGGCTCGGTGCCTACCTAGGAGACTCACACCAGTGGCTGAAAATGAAAACAGTCAGAGGCAGGCGGATTGCTGTGAGTTCGAGGCCAGCCTGGTCTAGAGAGTTCTAGTACATCCAGGGCTACACAGAAACCCTAATTTAGAGAGGAAGGGAGGGAGAACACGTGCTCAGTCATATTTGTAAGTGTTGTATGTGATGGAAGACGTGGAAATGCCAGAGTTTAGCTGTGTAAGAAGACAAGTAAACAAACATTTTAGGAAATTAGGGCAACATGACATGCTGCAGAGATGGTGGCCATTATTATATCAAGGTCCACCGAAGAGTCAGCATTCCCTGAGCTTGAAGGGCAGGCAGGAGAAGAGGAGCGTGTACCTTGTGAGCGAGCTGCCCATTGATTTAGGTTCTGCTGTGATCCAGGGACAAGGGTGCCCTTTACAGGACTTGACTTGTGCACACCTCCTTCAGCATGTTTGAATGCTGTGATGTTTCCTTCCAGATGTGTGGCTCCCTTTCCACACATACTTAAGTTCTTTCATCTAGTTCTTAAAGATTGAAAAGCAACATCAACACTGCTAATTTTTAAAACAACAAAGATATAATTTGTTAGAGTGAGACTAGGTTTTGGTGACTTTTCTATGCTTTGGGTAAGAGGAATGACAGGTTTTAGATTTTGAGCATCAGTATTTCACACACACACACACACACACACACCACGTGGAAAAATGCATCATGTTGCATCCTTGTTCCTCTTTCCTACTTTGGCAGTGGCTTGAGTCAAAGGGTTAAGTTGGGTGGCTGTGCTCTGAGATCCTGGTAACATCATAGAAGGACAATTTAGTCTTTCTGGTTGGTCTCCCCATCACTTGATTTAAATCAAGGACAACTTTATATAAAACTCAGATCTCCACCTCTGGAAGTCCTTCTCCTACTCTGACCGACAGACTCATTGCTGCCTCACTGCTCCCATCCGGGTGTTTCAGAGCATAACAGGCTTCATAAATAATCAAATCTGGCCTTACAGGCAGTTGGCACTTCTCATGCCTGCAGTGATCTGTCACATAGTTCATTCAGGTCCCTGTGAAGGTGCTGTTGAGTGGGAGAGCAAGTCTACCACCCTGTGAAGGTCACATGAGGAGGTCCCCCATCCCTGGCAACAGCCACATGCCCTACATTGAAAGCATTTGGGCTAAAAATTGTTAACTATACCAACACTAGGAGCTGGAGCTAAGACTGTGTGGTACCTTACCTGTAAAATGGAGCCAGTAACACCTCTTTTCCTCGTGTCATAGTCACACAGGCACTGAGGTGGTGGTGACAGTGGGGCCGATGCTTGTCTTAGTCCATCCAAGTACTTAGTTAATGTTTGCCAGTTAGGGCAGGATGGAAGAAAACACACACTCTCCATGTACTCTTGAGGCTAGGGCTCCTAGGTCCTCTAGGAGTGACAGAGTTTGTCATATGTCCAGCCTACTGCTCAACACTTTGCATGTGCTTTTCTTCATGGGTTTTCTCTTAGAAGTCCCTGACATTTCATCCAGCTATATCAAATAATACTGTGGTCCGTGTTTACATTCCCATCATGCACCCCTGTTCCCTGGTGGAAAATTTTGCCTTCATTCCCAGTCTCTGGATCTAAGAAATCCATACTCTTTAAAAGTGAGCATCCCAGCCCAGCCCACTACAAGCCTCAGTCTCTTCGAGGTCTCCCATAGTTGAGCTGGAGATAGGGGTCTATATGGGGTTTGTTACTGGAAGTTCCTCAGAGAGCCGCGTGCTCGTCAGTGAGTCTGGATCTGCAGACTGAAGTCTTACTTTCTATTGACGTGACCATTCTTTGCAGGAAGTCGCATTTGGGTTAGCTCTGGCTCCTCCTCCTCCTTCCTGTATAAGGTGACTGCTCCCCTGACCCAGCTGATTCTTCATGTAGGTGCGGAGCACATGCTATGCTTTCTCCATTGCCGCTGCTCCGCTCTGGTTCTGCTGCCCAGCCTTCTGCCTCCTTCCCTTAAGTCTGATTTCTTTTCAGTCCATCCTGTTGTCTACCCAGAATGCCAGTGTGCACAGCCACTGTTACTGTCTTCCTGCCCTGGATTCTCTGTAGATTCCCTCACTGCTCAGAATACATAGTTGAAAATCTTTTGCTTAGCCTTAGGCCCTAAGCTGAAGTGAGATTTGCTGACCTGGGATTGTACAATCCATTTCCCTTTGTCATCTTCCCAACAGTGTTTTCCTTGGCATGAATGTCCCCGCACTTGGCATAATCTGGAAAGTACTAGGTTAGTTAGCCCAGGTCTCAGTGAGTGAAGGAGAAAGGTACAGGTTGAAGCTAGCAAGGGGTAGGATGTGCAGGGGTCAGGCTCCTGGGGACAACAGTGTAAGCATCACCTCACAGGCCCTCTGGCGGCCTTCCTGGAGCTGTAGGGACCCACATGATGTAGGTGTTACAGACTGGCTGGGAGAGTAGGCCAGGGGAACCAGTGTAAACCAATTGCAGACTCAGCCCTGTGTAAGGGGCGTGGACCTCAGTGTTAGAGAAGAGGAAACAGTCAAATCTGAGGTTTACTGTAGAGGGGGGGTCTAGCTAGGGCTATGACAGTCTCCGATTTCAGTGAGTGGGAGACAGTGCAGTGTGAACCTGGAGGAAAGCAGCTGTATCCTGGCCTTGCTCTCTGTACTGCCTTCCCAGGGAAGCCCGTTCATCATAGCTCTCAGGATTTTGCTCTGCTGGTGTTGTGTCTGACTTAAGTTGTGCTTAAATTATTCTTGCTTTAACATGTGTCCTAGTAGCTATGTGCAACAGTGCATACTTTTTTTTTCAAGACAGGGTTTCTCTGTAGCTTTGGGAACCTCTCCTGGAACTAGTTATTATAGACCATGCTGCTGGCCTCAAACTCACAGAGATCCACCTGCCTCTGCCTCTGCCTCCCGAGTGCTGGGATTAAAGGCATGCACCACCACCACCCAGCAAGTAATACATATTTAACGGTTGATAAAAGATACTTTATCATGTGTAAGTCCTAATTATACTGAAGTAAACAATTAAGGAGACTGGAAAAATTCTATTTTCATGGGTCATAAATAAGAAACGAATCTTTTCTGCTTCCCGTTGCATTCAGAATTATTATTTAAAATATTAATTTTAGTCACTGAAATGTGACCTGGCACTTTTTTGTCAATGTGATGTCCCTAGACAAGCTCTACTGCCTGGTGTCCCTGTCTCCACAGATGTGCACTGGGAACTACACCTTCGTCCCTTACATGGTGACGCCACATAACAAGGTCTACTGCTGTGACAGCAGCCTCATGAAGGGCCTGACGGAGCTCATGCAGCCCAACTTGGAGCTCTTGCTGGGGCCCATCTGCCTGCCTCTCGTGGATCGTTTTGTTCAGCTTCTGAAGGTGGCACAGGCCAGTTCCAGGTAACACTGTGCTCACGCTGGGTGATGACCGTGCAGCGTTAGTCTGCCTCGTTTCCTTGTGTATCTTGTCACGTGTTTCTAGTTAACAGCCAGGAAACCATGCGCAGTAGCCTCTTGGTGGAAAAAAGAATAGGTGTGGTTTTAGTTCCTAAGTTAAATGTCATTTACTTGGTTCATAAACAAGTTGGCTCCTAATCTATAAATTGTTTTATAGTAAAGACAAACTGATGAATGGATGGATGGATGGATAGATGGATGGATGGATGGATGGATGGATGATAGATAGATAGATAGATAGATAGATAGATAGGCAGGCAGACAGACAGACAGGCAGATGAGAGGAGAGAGAGATAATCTGTTAGGGTTGCATCAGAACAAATGTCCAGGGACTCTTAGTGTAAGGGTCAGAACTCTGTGAAAATTGCTGAGAACATAGTTTAGTTAGGAATAATCTTCTGGCCAGTGATTTAGCTCAACAGGTACTCGCTGCCAATCCTGACAACCTGAGTTCAGTTCCCAGAGCTCAGATGGTGGAAGAGGGTGACTCTAACCACCACACCTATGACATGGCAAACACAGATGCACACCTATGGGTAATAAGTAGAAAATGGAAAATAATTTTTTGAGACAATATACCTCTGGCTGGCCTAGACCTTTCTATGCAGTCTCAAACTCATGTGCCACCATGCCTAGCAAATATATATATTTAAAAAAAAAGAAGAATCAGCTATTTCTGTTAGTGGATAATGATACTGAGCCAGAAAGGCAAACTTATATTCAAATCATAGGCATATCTAATTTATTTGGGATAATTTCCATTCAAAATAACAAGATGAAAAATGAAGTTTGGAAAGTTTTTGAAATATGGCAGAAATTGAGAAGAAATACATGGCCTCCCACCTCCCAAATGTCTTAAATAATGCCAAATATGTTAGATGTTCCTTTGGTACATATTAATGAGCTAAAACCTACTTATGGACAAAGATTATATTTTTCCTTATAAAAAATTACTGTTTCTCACTGAATTGTTTGCTAGAGTTAACTCTTTGAAATATGTGGTTTTTCACCAGCCAGTACTTCCGGGAATCTATACTCAATGATATCAGGAAAGCTCGGAACCTATTCACTGGTAAAGAATTGGCGGCGGAATTGGCAAGGATTCGGCAGCGAGTGGACAATATTGAAGTTTTGACGGCAGACATCGTCATCAACCTGTTGCTTTCCTACCGAGATATCCAGGTGAGAAGATGCTTGAAGTGTTTCTTGGGTAGCGTGCTGGGGGAGGAAGGGATGCTGGTGTTGGATTTCAGCCAGCTAATAGGTAATCCACGTTGCCGCGTGGAGCTGACTAATAACTTTCTACCGTGTGATTTCATGATGTATGAAGAGACTCACACATGGGAACTACTGGGGCCTATGACATATTCATTTACTCCTCAAAATTGCTCACATATCAGCTCATGGAGGCTTAGTTCTCCCCTGTGAGCCTCGGGCACACCTGTCAGTCAGCCAATGAGAGCTTTGTTCTGGCAAACAGCAGACATTCTTACCGCTTTCGGAATGTATCTTTTACTGCCTGAAATTATGCCACTGAAAATTGACAGTTCCAGGAACAAGAAAGATGCAACTGATTCACTGTACAACAGCGATAGATCCTATAACACGACACACCGATACACGGTATCATCTCTATTGCTACCTCCTAGATTTCTTTAAGATCTGGAAAGCAGGGTAAAATCTCTCAGAGAAGAATGTGCTGTCATCATTGTAGTTTGAAATCCAGATAACTCCAGGTTTCTCATTTCCGTATCTCGTCTCTCGACCCCGTGTGAAACTTCACCCAAGAGAGAGGCTCAGTACTTGGAGAACTGTGGCAACCCGGAGCCTGTGGCTGGAGGAACTCCCTCACAGGAGATGAAACCATTTTGCTACTTTCAGCAGAAGTTCAGTTGGTTGCTCCCTGGCCCTTAAAGTAACTGATGGACCCCTGCAGACCAGGAGTCTGGCTGTGTGTTTCTGCGGTTTGTTTGTTTGTTTCTTTGGGTTTTGTCAGATATCATAACTGTATTTTTTTCCTGCTTAAATCCATGTAAAAGGAACTTCTTAGGAGAAACACAGCAGTCGCTTCTTGGGTTTTCAGAGGTCTCAGCAGATTTTAACTTTGCGTTTAATCCCCTTTTCTCAGCTTCAGATGCCTGGCTGTCAGAGGCATTTGGAAGTTTCTCCCAATGGCTTAATGCTGTGCTGTTCTTTTGTTGAAAGGACTACGACTCTATTGTGAAGCTGGTAGAGACACTAGAGAAATTGCCGACCTTTGATCTGGCCTCGCATCACCATGTGAAGTTTCATTACGCATTTGCTCTGAACAGGTGAGATACTCCGTCCTGGGGTGGACTGACGTGATGGCCGTACTCTTTACAGGGTCCTATAACTTCCCAGCAGCTTCCAGCTAGAATGTTGTACTGTATCTACCTTAGCCACGTGCCATACTAAAGGCATACCTTCTGATTTCTGTTTCTGTTTTGGGGCCAGGGTTTCACTGTATCTCTCAGACTGACCTTGAACTTTTGGTCCTCCTACTTTGATTTTTTGAGTGCTGGTATTACCAGCCTATAAGACCATGCCTGTTCTGACTCTGTGTGTGTGTGTGTATGTCTTTTTTTCTCTCTGTCTGTTACTAAAAGCCTCTTGTGCTATTTGTAGATTTTAATTTGTTATCATTTTTTTCTCTGACAAAGTTTGTGTTTGCTATTTATAGTCTTAAAACATTCATATCTTACTGATATGACACTACTTTTAAGCAAATATATTTATCCTTGGGTATTTGTTGGGAATTGGTTCTAAAACCTTTTAAAGAAACCCAAATTCAAGGAGGTGTAAGTCCTTATATAACGGAATGGTATTTCGTGTAACAAAGAGAAAAATTCTATGTCTTCCCTTAGAATTTTACTTCTATGTGTTTTTTGTCTCTCTTTCTAAAAGTGAAATCCAATGGAATGAAAAGCTTATTTGTATAAAGCAATGTTCTAAGATCAATGTGTTTTATACAGACAGTAAAGAGGGATTTTGTGAACAAAGGATTTGAAACAGTGTTGAGAATCTGAGAATACATATGATGACTTTTTTGATATGTATAATTTTATTTGAAATGTATCTTGTATACCATATAACTTATTCATTTAAAATGTCATATATCTTTGATTTTAGTATATTTATTGAGTTATAGAATTATTCCTACAAATTATAGAATTTTTTCACCCTACAAGGAAACCTACCCATTAACAAACACCCTCTCCCCACACCCCAGATCCTCTTGCCCCTGGTAACCACTAATTCCCCCTCCTATCTCTGTTGATAGCTCTTTTAAATCTTTCACATGAGTGGAATCATATTGTTGATGGCCTTTTGCAACTTATTGTTTTTATTAGCATAATATTTTCATCATTGAAGAAATGTAAAGTATGATTTTGAGAATTATATACACCTATTACTTAAGAACGAACTCCATGAACCTCAAGGCCAGTCTCTGTAACTCAGTGAGTTCCTGTGTCAAAATAAAAATAATATAAAAAAAGACTCGGGACATAGCTCAGTGGTAGAGTGTGTGTCTAGCATGCCTGAGGCCTCCTGTTCAAGTCCAGTACCACACGAACTACATAAAGCAGCTTCCTTAGAGGCTCGGCCACATGCAGGAACCAATCAGCCATTGGATGGATTTGAATTTGGGTATTATCTGTGAATTAATTTGCTCACTGTTTTGGAACAAAAACCTTTGAAAACTAATGTCAAGAGTTTCTCTTTGAAGTAGTTGGTCACAGGGGTCACACTTAATACTCCACCAACTCAAACCTACTCCTAGGTGTCAGTGAGATTAGGATTCTGGATGGGTAGGATTCTGGATGGGTAAGTACAAGTCTATCATGTTGATCAGAAAAGCAACTGCTAAGAGATCCTTGATAGACCCAGTAGACATGCATTAGGATAGGAAAGATTAAGGCAAGGTCCATAGAGGAATCTCAGAATCTAAGTGTTTTTATTCTGCCAAACTTTACTGATGTGAATCAATACATAAAATAGAATTTTTAAAAGGCAATTGGTCTGTAATTGCTTTTGTGATCTCTGTGGAAACCTTGTTCTGTACTTTAGGAGAAATCTCCCGGGAGACAGAGCCAAAGCTCTTGACATCATGATCCCCATGGTACAGAGGGAAGGGCAAGTTGCTTCAGATATGTATTGCCTCGTTGGCCGAATCTACAAAGACATGTTTTTGGATTCCAACTTCACTGACACTGAAAGCAGGGACCATGGAGCATCCTGGTAAGACTGGAGGAGGGGAACACTCTGCTCACCCCCAGAGTCCATGGTGCTCACAACTGTGTGCAGGTGATGGGGCAAAAGCATTTCTTTCTGTCCGTTGGATTCGAACTTTAGTGCATAATTTTTATAAAATTGATTTAACATGGAACGGTAAGTTTGCATAAATTAGATGGAAAAGGTTTAAAATGTAATTTGATTTGAAGTGTATGCTATGAAAAGCAAAATACCGTTTCGTGAGAAGAATATAGAAAAGCATCCAGAGACTTGAAGGAGTAGAGAAGGCATACAAGTATGTGCGTAACCAAAGTTCATATTTTAAGGATTTTAATTGTTCCAGCAGGGTTTATCATGTGATTTGATTTCTAAAGTTTATTTAAAAGAATAAAGGGCCAAGAAAATAAGCAAAGCAATTTTGGAGAACAGATGGAGGGATTTGCTCTATCAGACGATAAAGCTCACTATAAAATGAAAATAATGAGATTTTAGTGCAGCTGTAGTCTGGGTAGATGAGACAGTGGAACAGAATGGTTTATATCCACGAGACTATATTTATAACAGGGTATGGGAAGCTCATGAGCCAGAGGAAGAAATGGCTCTTCAGTAGTGGTACTAGGAAATGTATTGATCTCTCCAGGAAAGCAAATGAAGTTGCCTCTCTATTTTATTTTCTACCTTACTTTATTTTATTTTTTTCTGGTGGTAGGGAGGGATCAAACCCGGGCCTTACATATGCTAGGCAAGCCTAGGCTACAACCCAGCCCAGGACCTCTTTCTTCAGCTCTGTGCATAAATTTAATTCTCAGTGAATCAAAAGATCCAAACACACACATACCAAAAAATAATGTGCTAAGGAAAATACTTTTAGCATAAAATCTGTAAATTATGCTTATAACTTTGGGTTAGGAATGAATTTCTTAAAGAAGGCTTCAAAATACTAAACAGACAAGCAAGGAAATCCCCAAACACGAGCAGAAAGGGAAAGATTCTGGAGGACGGACCGTGTTAACGTGTGCTGCTGCTCCTTAGGGTAATGGCTTTGGGGAGGGACTGGGTGGCTTTTGTTCTGCTGATCTTCCTGCTGATGACCATTATAACTGTTGGGGAAAGTTAGAAAGCAGTGGAGCCGGACCAGAGAGCCAGAACCTCGACAGCTTCCCCCAGAACCCTCTCTGGACTGCAGGGCATGGGACAGTTGGAACTCAAACAGAAAACCACAGTCTAAATGGCCTAAGGAGTTGATGTTTGGTGGCCAGAGTGCTGAGAAGTAACCCTTGAGTACTGAACATGCCACAGAGGGAGGAGAATCAGAATTTGCATGTGAACTACTTGGCTGAACTCTGGATGCGTGTGCACAGAGCGAAACTGAAGGAGCCTTCGAGTAACGTGGTAGCTGGAAAGTTCCGGAGCTGCACAGATGTGTCAGCAGCTGCTGGCGGCAGCAGGGACAGAGGTTTGAGTTTGAAGTCACTGGGTTAGAGAATCTCAAACTCTCAGTTGAAACTCTAAAACGCCAAGCCTTAGGATGGAGGGAGTACAGTGATTTAGATTATCACAGAGCTGTGCGAATAAAACTAAAACCATGCCTCCGTATGCTAAGAAACATCAACAATACTTTATTTGCCTCTCATTGCCTATGGTGATTTGTGTGAGAATCGCCCCCATAGGCTTGGTATTTGAGGAACTGTTTGAGAAGGATCAGGATTAGGAAGTGTGGCCTTGTCAGAATAGATGTGGTCATGTTGGAGGAAGTACATCACTGAGGGTATGCTTTGCAGTTCCCAAAGCCTACACCAGGCTTTGCACGCGTGTTCTCTCTCTCTCTCTCTCTCTCTCTCTCTCTCTCTCTCT
>JABTXL010012406.1:11366954-11419273 GCA_025134845.1 Neodon shergylaensis
TCTCTCTCTCTCTCTCTCTCTCTCACTGTCCCTCTCTACCCCCCTCTCTTCCTTCCTTCCTTTCTTTCTTTTTTTCCCCTCTTTCCCTGTTTCTGCCTGCTGTCTATGGATCAGTATATAAAGCTCTCAGCTATTAGTCTAATACCATGGCTGTCTGCTTTCTGCCGTGATGATCATGGACTAAATCACGAAGTTTATAAGCAAGCCCCAGTTAAATGCTTTCTTTTATAAGACTTGCCTTGGTCGTGGTGTTTCTTCACAGCACTAAAACAGCAACTAAGAGAGAAGTTGGTACCAGGGACTAGGGTATTGCTGACCATATTGTTGTTGGAGGAATGTGAATTTGGGACTTGGGACTAGAAAAGTGGTTGAGTGCTTTAAGGGGGAACTTAATGGGCCGTCCTAGTAGGAGCATGGAAGACAGTAGTGCTGATGGTGATTTGTAGTATACAGGCCCGGCTTAAGAGGTTTCAGAGGGGCTGCATATTAGCAGCTAACCTAGAGATTACTCTAATGATATTTTGGCAAAGAATGTAGCTGCTTTTTGCCCCTGTTCTAAAAGTATGCCTGAGGCTAATATTCAAGAGTTTTTAGATTATTGTCGTTGGCATAGGCGATGTCAAGACAGTCTCGTGTTGACTGTCATGTAGTTATGATCACCCTTATACAGCTCCACAATGGAAAGAAACAAGTGAGGCAAAGAGAAATACAAAATGTACAGTTTGAGGAGAAAAAGAGCACCAGGAAATATAATGTTGGAGCCAGGTCTTGTGTTCAAGGAGATGAACAGATGAAAGAAAAGCCTGATGCTAAATGGGAGTAAGGGAGTGATGACCTCAGGGCAAGACCCCATCCTATTAATTCTGCAACCCGTGAAAGGAAAAGGGCTGAGGGATTTCCTAGGCTTAAACAAAGGCAGGCTTATATAAATGTTCAAGGAGTGGGACAAGATCCAGCTCTAGCAAGCAGAATTTGGCGTCTTTGGCCATGTTTTTTTGGCTTTAGAGTCAAGGAGGATGCAGGAATAAAAGGATTGTGAACGTCCTCCACCCATTGAGGAAAGCCACTGAGGTCAGATGTGTGTCAGGGGAGTCCCTGCATGGATGCCTGGAGAGGCTGTTGCAGGAAGCTGTGAAGGTAAAGCCTGGATTGTGTTGGAGATCCCAGTGTATTGGGCATGCCAGATTTCTGGGATACCTGCCAAGGAAAGCTGCTGGCAGGACATGGAACCATCCCAAAAGAGAGAAATGTGTTGCAGTCAAAAAAGCTGGAAGGTGATGAGGAAGAGTCATCTAATATAGAATTTGGAATTTACCCTGCTGGGTTTCATCTTGCTTTGGTCCAGCATTTCGTCACTATGTTCCATTCACTCTCTGTTGTCATGGTAATGTATATTCTGTGCCTTTGTGTGTTAGGTGATCTGCTCTTTGATTTTACAGCGGGTTCCAGTTAAGAGACTGCCTTGATTCTCAGAAGAGACTTTGGTCTTTTGAACAGTGTTGATATTGAAAGACTGTGGGAACTTTTAAAGTTAAACTAAATGGATTTTGCATTATGATTTGGCTACAAGCCTACGGGGCCAGTGAGTCTATGTCCCCTTAGACTCATATACTTAAATGCTTAGTCACCAGGGATGGAAATGTTTGAGAAAGATTAGGATTAGGTGTGGCCTTGTTGGAGGGAGTCTATCACTGGGAGTGGGTTTTGAGGTTTTAGAAGCCCATGCTAGGCCCAGTCGGCCCTGCCCCAAGCTGCCCTGCCTACTGTCTATGGATCAGTATGCAAAGCTCTCAATGATTGCTCCAGCACCATGCCTGTCTCCTCCCCTTCATGATGATCATGTGCTAACCTGTAAGCAAGCCCCAATTAAATGCTTTCTTTTATAAGAGCTGCCTTGGTCACGATGTCCCTTCACAGCAAGAGAACAGTGACTAAGACATAACCAGACTCTTAAGAAAAAAGAGAATCCAGACTCTGCAACATATTCACTGTATCTATTTCTCCATGAAAAGTTACTGAAGATGTGAGGAAGAAGAAAAGTATGATCCATGATCAACAGAAAAGCCAGGCATAGAAACACATCCATGGGGTTGATCATGGTGATGGATACATGCCCATAATCCCAACATTCAGGAAGCATAGACAGAAGGATCAGGAATTCAGTGTAAGTCTTAGCTACACAGCGAGTTTGGGACCTGCCTAGGCTACATGAGACCCCATCTTAGATGGAGGGAGGGAGGGAAGGAGGAGGGAGGAAGAAGGGAAGAAGGAAGGAAGGAAACCAAGCTATGGGCAAGATAGACTTTGGAACTGTCAGAAGACAAAGACATAAAAATAATGATAAAATATTAAAGAATGTAATTGAAAAGATTCTAGAGCTGAAAAATAGCAT
The DNA here is from genome assembly GCA_025134845.1 of Neodon shergylaensis. NCBI lineage: Eukaryota > Metazoa > Chordata > Mammalia > Rodentia > Cricetidae > Neodon > Neodon shergylaensis. The sequence continues at coordinate 11,369,347 of JABTXL010012406.1, forward strand.
ATTAGAAGTTAAATATCACAGGTTAGGACTCACAGCACATAGGTCAGCTATAATATAAGAAAAGGTCAGTAGCCTTGAGAATAGTTGTTCAAAATCAGATTAGAGCAGAAGGAAGAAAAAGATTGAGATAGAAATTAATAGTCTTAATGACCTGTGAAGACAGCCTCGCTGCATCTTATACAACTTTGAATTTGAAGTTCAAGAAGGAAAATGACTTGAAGCATTATTGACTGACGGCTACTCCAGTTTGATTAAGTGAATACATCTTCACCCCAGAAGTTTAGACGGCCCAGCAAGACACTCACAGACTAAACAAAGAAAGCTTCTATTGACACATCATGGTAAAGCTGTTAAAAGTCAGAAATGCAAGAAAATGTCCTGAGTATAGACTAAGAGGGGCTACATTCTGTAAAGGAGAGGGCAAGTTCTCATCAAAGGAAGCCAGAAGATGGTGGGATGGCATTGGAAAGTGCTGGAAGAAAAGGAAGATCAACAGAGGGAACGTGCCCACTGATGGTTCTCTCAAACTTGAAGATGGAGATGTTGCTATTACCCAGAGAAGTTAGCAACTTGTCGACTGTAGACACAGCAGGTAGATACACTTAGAGAATGTTGTGACTTAGAAAGTCTTTTTAAAAGTTGAACAAAGATCAGGTTGGTGTGTAGCTCAGTGGTAGAGTGCTTAAATGAGGCCCTGCAAGTGGAAAATTTTCAGGTGTTATTTATAGAAATTTTTAATGCTATGCAAATGTAGAGTCAGTATAGATACATGGATGGGTAACTCCCAGTAGAGTAGGAGGAGTTGAGTGAGATCTGGTAGTGATTCGTGTGCAATTTTAAGTATATTTAATATATTGTATTTCACAACTACATGGTGGCTGTATCAAAGCACAGCTTATAATGTCCTTTTGCACTTCTTACTCTTCCTAAAATATTCACCAATTAATGTATATTTTCCTGTGTACAACTATATCAGTATGTCTCTGCCTCTATGTGTGTTAAAGGAAGCTGACTCTTCAGGAGGTCCTAATTGATAGCCAATAACACATTGTTAATATGGGAAGCTGAGATAATCACATTTAAAGTTCATGCCGTCCTACTAGCTTAGAGGGAGCCCTTAAACACAGCAATGGCTCGAAAGCCAAACATAAAACTAATGGGACAGTGGTTTCCTAGATCCTTCACAGGAAGCTGTGGTTTGAAATTTTGAGTTTGTACTCAATTGATTCCTACAACGCAAAGAGTTTTGTTGTGTCTCTTGACCAAATTTTTCCGTCTCCTGTAACAAAGGAGTGACATTTATGCAGCATATTTATTATTATGAGATTTATACATTAAAATATTCATCACGGTAGGGGGATTAGAAGCTGCTGCTTGAGGAGTTTTGTGCCCAGAATGAATGCTTAACTGTGGTAGCGATAGTGTGCCAATATTGATCCCACACACCTGGTTTTCATGGTCTCTGAATTCAAACGCATCAGTCGCAGGGACAGTTGAAGCATTTCTTTCCTCTTTTGAAAACAGGAGTTTGAACTACTGAGAGATAAGTCAAGGTTGTCTTAAGTTTACTTAAGGAAAGCAGAGATTTTTCTGTCTTCTTTTGGTTTGGTTTCAGTTTTGCCGGTTCCTTTTTCACAATTTTTGTTTAGCCCAAGATCAACTGCCTTTGTTATCAAGGTCTTGAGGGCCAGCCAAAAATGTCTTTGTTCTTATGATTTCATTCTAAGCTCCCTCTGAGTTTTCTAGTTAGCTGCTAAGAGTCAGTAGACTCAATAGGAGACCTTAGGAGTTGATCACGTGTCTTGTATTGATTTATTTAGTAATGGGAAAATGTCACTTCACCAGGGAGCCTGCCCATAACTTACCTTGAGAGCTGTCATATTCGTTTATCTTCTTAGACACTAAGACTGGCCCTGTCTTAAATGGATTTATTTTTTTAATGCTTGTACACTATTTAGCTGTTTCAATCCATCTTGAAGGGCATGCCCTTTTCTCGCTAGCACGGACCCATGCCTCGCTTTCGGTTAGAGCTGAGAATGAAGCTGCCTCACTGGGGTGCTGACATTAAAGGATGCTGCTGGGTTTACCGAGTACCTCTTCAGACGTGTCAGGCATCACGCCTGCCCTGGGGCCTCCATCCCAACCTGATGTCTCCACTGACCTTCTTTCTTGAGTCATAATCATCTTTGTCTTTGCTCATCCACTGCAGGTGTGGGGGTAAAAAAAATGCAGTGTCATAGCAAGCAGTCAGTCCCTCAAGCCTTGAGTCATAGATTGAATCATTCCATGTTTGTTTGGAGAAACTGTGATCCATGCTCCGTAGAAAGTTTGAGGACAAGAGCTTCGACTCAACAGAAAAGGCCCCCAGGCAGTTGTTCAACAACTGTGATTCATAGCGCCCTTTCTTACAAGTCCTGTTTGAAATATTATTAATAAACCCAGTGTTCCTGCCTCATGGTGGAAGGTGAAAGTTCCATCCTCCTCTGTGCATATCACCTGATGCAAGTTGAGCTGTGCATGGCATCTTTTTACTGCCCTGGGGACACTCCAGTGCACAGCTGATTTCTGAGGGTTTTAGTTGGGGATTCAGAATGTAAAAATACAAAATCAGAAAAAAGGATATTTTTGTTTTCTTTTAATTTTTCACAATATGATTTGTCATTATAATGGACTTTGGTTTTTGAATGTGATGCGACCCAAAGGATAAGGTTGGAATGAACCCATATATTCATTCCAATAGTGACTGAAACACTAAAGAAAAGATTGTTTAACATGTTTTTCATGGTCGTTGGCTCAGTTATTTAGTTCATTGAAGCCCTGGAGGTTTGCTGGAATCATGTCACTACATTCATGTCCCGGCATTCATGGGGAATTAGATGTAAGACACCTAAGGATCAAAATCCATGGGAACTCAAGTTCTTAGCTACAACGCTGTGGTAATTATGTATAACCAATGCAAGCAGTCCTTCTGTCTACCTGATTTGTCTACACTACTTATGAGAAATAAGGACAGATCACCACGCCAGAGAGGTACCATGCCTCCTTTAAGACCTTATCTATAAAGAAAGAACTGAAATGGTCACACTTCATTCTTCTGTGGCATAACCAGCCTGGAACACTGTCTGGTTTGTGTCTTTGAGCATACATTTGAGCTCTCTGTTTGGGATTTCATCTAATTCACTCTCACTAGATGACATAGCTATAGGACCGATAACTTTGGAAGAACCTGTGTTGCTATGGTTTGTGTTTCTTATGTAACTATTGGGATTTATGCATCTGGCATTAATCTTTGCTTGATGTATATTTTATTTCAGCTATATTCTTTCCAGTGAAGTTGTCCTGCTCAAGTGGGACTGGGATGTGGTAGATTTGCGAGTGAAGTTCAGAAAATAACTTCTCAGACCAGAAGCCCTGGGTGGCTGGTCTAAGCATTTTGCTATTTCTTGAGTAGAAACAACCACAGCTATCGTCTATAACCATAATGCAATTGTTGTACTCGCCAATTTATAACAGCGGCCTCTTTGATGTCAATAATAGTTGGAGGATCAAAACACTCAACCTTTTGTTTTCATTATCTCTTGGCAAAGGGGCAAAGAGACCAGAATATTTTGACAAAGGCACACTATGAAAGTTACTTTTCCACTGATCTTGGAAATAGAAATTGACAGAATCTTTCTGGGATGCAGTTGGCATTGTGGATATAGAGCTCTGAAATAATTCATGTTCTTCAATGCAGTTATGTCATTTGGAACCTATCATAAAGACACAGCAGATGCCAAACAAAGATTTACTTACAGTGACATCCACTACCGTGAATTTGTGGTAACAAGAAATAAGAAATCTAAATGCTAACAAAAAGGAATTGTTTAAAATGAAGGATAGCATCTCAGTTAGGTGAAATGCATTAATTCAAAGTTGTGGGGCTATTGTGTGTGTGTGTGTGTTGTTTGTTTTGACAGTGTGATACAAAATATACCTTAAAAGAAATTTACCACTCTAATCAGTTTTGAGAATACAGTTCACCAGCCTCGAGTACATTTGTACTGTTGTGTGTCTTTTCAGCCCCACCTGTCTACAGACCTCTGTTGTAGGAAGGCCGCTTGTTTGTTCCCAGTGGCTCAGCTCCAAAATAACCACAAAGAAACCATATTATTTGCAATACTGTTTGGCCAATAGCTTAAGTGTATTTCTGGCTAACTCTTATATCCTAAACTAATCCATCTCCATTAATCTGTGTATCACCACACCACGTGACTGTGGCTTACCGGCAAAGTTTCAGCATGTCTGACTCTGGCAGCGGCTCCATGGCTTCTCCCTGACTCCACCTTCTTTCTCCCAGCGTTCAGTTTAGTTACCCCCACCCCCACCTACCTCTGTTCTACCCTGTTGTAGGTCCAAAGCAGTTTCTTTATGCCTCCGACATCAGACCTATCTCCATCTTATAAAACTGAAATTCTGCACCCTTTAAATAGCTTCCTCTCCTCCCTAATCTGAGCCCCTGGGAATCACGATACTACTTACTGTTTCTGTCAAGCTATTGGAGGTACCTCATATTTGCTTTGCGATTATGATAACTGGCTTAGCATAATATTTACAAAGTTTATGCATGTGATAGCCTGTGCCAGCATTCCTTCCCTTTTAAAGGCTGACTCCTACATAGCTCTTCACACACACACACACGCCACATTTTGTCCCTCTTTCTCCAAACATGTTGGTGCTCCTATCTTTCGCACATTGTAAACAATGCTGCTGTGAATATTGATATACAGATATCTCCCCAGAGATCTCAATTTCAGTTCTTTTGGATGTACATACTCAGAAGAAAATTGTGGCTTTAGAAAAATGTTTCTGGTTACATTTATTATTACATATCAAATTACAAAGCAGATTATAAAGCAGCATGGTTTTTCTCTTTTCAGGAAAAAAAAAGATTTTGTATAAATGAATGGAAGAAGCATTGTTAGGAGCTTTTAAAATTCGTTCTCTGAAATTTCTGTTGTGAGGAATGAGTGTATAAGTAGTTGGAAGTGGTCGCCAGGTCACGGTGGCAGGGGAGGTGACACTCATTTCCTACACATGCCGTCCTGCTTTGCCTTTGAAAATTTCATGGGTGGTAATTTCAGAGGTCTTTCTAGAGGCAGGAAGGAGCGTGAGATTCTAATCTCATGACCCAGGTGGCACCAACAGAATCACAGCTGTTATGTCACGGAGGAAGAGAAGGGACAGCTAAATGGAGCCTGAATCCGGTTCCTCCTGGCTGGGATGCAGGCACTCTCCAGCTGGAAATGAGCAAGTCAAGAACACTTCTTGTACTCTGTGGGTACTGCCCATCTCAACCAAGATGCCAGTGTGCATGGGGCTCACTTTACAGCCAGGGGCTTACCAGTGGTGTTTATCAGAGAAAGTTTTTGAACAAATTCCATTACATTGAGAGCATGAATAGAAGTGATTTGTTTTAAATGTAATTACGATACAACTGCATTTAGATGCAAAATATCGCTTCTCAAATGTAATACTGAGCTGAATGTATTACAACATATTGGTTCCCTTTCAACAAATATTTAGTACTAAAACATAAAAAGTGACAGGAATGGAAGTAACTTCATGCTGTTATTCAAATATTGTTGGAATTCTCTTACCATGTGAATGGTAAGTCCCCCCACCCCAAATGAAGTTGCCTTGATTTGGTTTCTGTTGCTGTGATTTCATGTGAGCAAAAGCAGCCTCGAGGAGCAAAGGGTCCATCACTGAGGGAAGCTGACTTAGGAAGTCAAGGAGGAAACCTGAGGTGGGAACTGAAGGAAGCAGAAGCCACAGAGGAATGTTGCTTCCTGGCTGGCTCCCCCCCCCACCTTGCTCAGCTTGCTTCTCACACAGCCTAGGACCACCTGCCTAGGGATGGTGCCTCCCAGAGTGGGCTGGGTCCTCTGCATCAATTAGCCATTACAGAGAAGCCTCATGGACATGCCCACTGGCCCATCTGGTCTAGGCAATTCTTTAGTTGAGGGGCCCTCTTCTTAGGTCACCGAGTTTGTGACCTGTTGACAGCTGATTCTGTGGCGGAAGTTTCCTCTACTTTAATATTACTCTTGGTTCATTTTAGTTCTTCCTTGATAATTTTTTATTACTCACCACTGTAGATTTCTGTACATAAAGGTATGTTCATTTATCCTCCTGCTAATTAGATAGTAAAGATTTTAGTAAAACTTCTTCTTTGGTGTATTCTATGAGTATATTTTAGTAGTATTGTTGTAGCAACTTTTTCTTAAATGTTAGGTTTTGGCCTAATAGAACTGATTAACTGTATATGTTGAGACAATATGTTTTCCTAGAATATATTACTATCATTAGAAGATACAAACTTTATCCTTAAGAAAAGCAGTTCTCTCTGATTTTGTGCATTTTATGTTTTCCTGTCCAACTTGCCTCTGTTTTTTTGTGAAATAAAAGAAGCAAAGGAGGTGGCCCTGATTGTAGAGTGCTTGCCACATAAGCACGAGGACCTAAGTTCAGATCCCAAGTTCCCTCCTGAAAACCAGACACAGTGGCAATCAGGAGGTAAACACAGGCAGTTTCCTGGAGTTTTCTGTTCAGCCATACTAGCTGGGTCAGTGAGCCTCAGGTTCAGCCAGATACCCTGTCTCATCATGTCTTAAGGGACACTTGTCATTGACCTCAGGACGCAACATGTGCACGCACAGATATACACCAAAAAGATGAGATGAAAAGCAACTAAAATAATTTTTAAAATACAGACCGAGGGCAGACAATGCTAGGGAAGAAGGCTCAGGCTTTGGAATCCAGCAGAACAAGGTCAGGTAAGAACTTGACCACTTCTACACTGCATGACTTGCTGTTTCTGTGCTCCAGTTTCCTTATTGTTGGGAACGCCCCCTGGGCTCAAACAGTTGTCAGTGCTCTAAATCCCAGACCCTAAGTGTCACTACCTAGTAAGAACTCCATAATCAGAGGGTGCTACTTTTGTAATCTCTCTTAGTAGTTTGGTGTTCACCACAGGTTTCTCTGGCAGACCACATCACAGGAGCTGTTATATTAGTATTAAGAGCATTCTCTGTAGGAAGACCAGCTCCTACAGCTCCTAGCTCAGGCTCCTAGGTTTGGTGCATGTCTTCATTGGATTTGCATTCCAAACTTCAGGAATCATTTGTGGTTGTGATGCTAGCATTTTTTCCTGGCCATTCCTCCAGTGGCTGGCTGCTCCTTTAGGTTGAGTCTCAGAGGGAGAGCAGAGTGGATGACAGAAATCTGGCGTAGACGTGAGTTTGGACTGTCAAGAAGTTTGCTGCCACAGTTTGCTTACTTTAAAATGACTCGGCTTCAGCTAAAATCGTTTCATTATTTTAGCATCTTGAAATAAACGCAAACTCAGTGGATCTCAAAAAGAATGAAGGTTTGAAAGGGAATTGTAGGGAGGGGGGTTCACAAGGATGGGAAGGAGGCTGGAGGTAGTTTTTCAGGATGTAAGAAAACTAGAGGGGATGGGATTATAGTTGTTAAATCACTTTATAAGTATATGAAATTGTCAAATTAATTAAAATTAAAAAAAATAATATATAGTATATGCATATTATACATATATAATATGTATAGAGAGAAAATTTACATCGGGGAACAAGAGAATACAAAAATACAAATGCTCACAGTAGTCTTCTACATGCTTATATGACTGTTATTTCTTATCAATAAACTTTTTGGTAATGAGAATCATATACATATTCTTTAGAAGAAACTGAACCTTTCCTAGCTATACATTAACTTCCTGTTAAAGGTGTTATACAGGGAAAATAAATTCTTTTTTAATAATGTACTCAGTATATGCATTAGATGATAAATTCCAACTATATTAAACTGTGGCACAGGGAAGGTGATGGGCAAACCACTAATGCTGTCCTAGGATGGAGTTCATGGCCATGTGGTGTATGCAAATAGGGACCGAGAGCAGTAGCAGATGCCAATAGATCTGTATGTCGTATGACCTGCTGTGTTCATCACTCGTTACCTCTGGTCCTTCATTGTATGTTGAGTGTAGTTATTGGCATTGATTCAGGGCCTGGGGACTCGCTGGCAGCTGGAATGGCAAAGTCTCTGCTGGCCTGAGGTTCACATTCTAGCCAGGGGATAGAGTAGACCCTCTCGTCATTAGTTCATATTCTGAAGCATACAGGATGAGCCAGGGCTTCCTTTTCTTTTATACCATGTTAAAATTTGGATTTCAAGAAATATTTTTATTGTACCCACATCTGTCATGCCCAGTGATGTGGTGTTGTCCACTGAGGAGTATCTTTTGAGTGTTTTTAATATGAGTACACACACGCGCGCGCACACACACACACACGTGCGCACACATACACACTCTAATACGTTATACCTGTAATTCTGTTCTTTTTGTTCCTTTACCACAGCGGGATTTTTTCTTCTCATGCTCTTCCTTTTTTTCCGGTTTGCCTTCTTCCCTCTTCCCTTCCTCTTTTCTTCCCCCACCCCTGCTCCTCTCTGCCACCCTTTCATTTTTTGTTGAACTCTCTGCTTAGGTCTTTTCCCCATTTTATTAAAATCTGCAAAGAATTGACTTTCAGTATCGCTGGGTTTTAAGTTGCACATCTACTTTGTATTTCATTGATTTTTAAAAATCATTTCTTCTACTAGTGATAATAGATAGCCCTTTTTACTAGATGGAAGCTGGGAGCATTGATTTGTTTTTTTTCCAATCTTTTTCCTTTCCCAGCACATTCTGTGAAAGGCATAAGTTGTTCTACTCCCCAGAAGAGTCAGTATATTGGGCTTATTATATGGTTCCATTCAAATGCAGTTTCAGGGTGATTTCTACTGTGATCTTCAGAAGTGGAATGTCCAGTATCCAGATATATCTTTCTTATTGCTTTCTACTTTGGTGCAGTTATGAGAGAGAACACACAGCATTATTTCTGTTCTTTGAAACCCATTTAGAGGTCCTTGCTGCCCTAGAGGGAAGCCTGCAGGTATGGGGAGCAGCATCTCAGATGACACAGATTAGAATGGCGCGCTGTGCTGTTCAAATCTCCCATACATCTGTTGATATTCTTATGTGTTTGATCATCATGGAGTGTTTTATAATCTCCAGCTACTATTGTAGACTCATCAGAGTTCTAAGTTCTATTATGTCTGTATGCTTTGAAGTAATGGTAATAGATGCATGTAGGACTATTACATTTTTGTACTATAGTCTTATCACTATGAAGTACTCTGCCCTGCTTTCTGTCTTTGTCTCTTATAATGATTCTTGTATGAAGTTGGCTTATTTCAGATATTAATATAAAATCATATCTGTATACATCATTGTAACTTCCTGTGTCCTTATACTTAAAGCAGCTCTTTAAAATATATTATATATATATATATATATATATATATATATATATATATTTGTATCTTTTTCTTTCTTTGCTCTTCTTGTTCAATTCTGTTTGCGGAATCTTTGTATTTTAAGTCATGGACATTTAATGTGGAAACTGAAGAGTGGGCTTGTATATTTTTATCTTGCTGTTCATTATTTCATGTTCTTTGTTCATTTTTTCATGCCTGCATGATTTTTAATGAAATAATTGAGCATTACTTTGTCTTGTCTAATAGCTCATTAGTTCCTTAGTAATACTTCTAATTACATTCCTTTAGTAGCTCCCTAATGGTTACTATTACATCCATCCAAGCTCTCTAAAGTACAAGAACTGATAGAATGGATTTATATGTGCATATATATGTATATCTATATTATGTATTCATTATATGAATATATATGTGTGTATACATACACACACACACACACACACACACATATATATATATATATACTTTATGAGAGTGGCATGCAGGCTGTGGTCTGGGTATTCTAACAGTGTCTCACAATGGAAACATGAAGAATTCAGTAGTTGTTCATCCCATGAAACTGAATGTCTTACCGACCCAATCTGCTATTGGAGTTCTAAAGGATTCCTGGAGTTGTTGATCTTGTCTGTGTCCCAAAGAAGGAGGTGAAAAACCAATGAAGGAATGCCTCAGAAACAGAGTAGATGAACCTGCCAGCAGGAATGAGGGCAAGCAGGCAAAAGCAAAAGCTTCCTTCTTCCACATCCTTTTATATGGGTTGTTTGTTATGAGAAGATATGGCCCAGGTTAGGTGGGTCTTCATGTCTCAAGTATTCAGATCAAGAAAATCCCTCACACCAGCCTACAGTCCACAACCCCACTGAACCTAGACAACAAAGAAGACCTTAAGAGAGATATTACATGGATCTACATAGGAAGGAGAATAAGACAAGATCTCCTGAGTAAATTGGGAATGTGGGGGTCATGGAAAAAGGTAGAAGGGGAGAGCGGAGGAAGGGAGGGGAGTGGACAAAATGTATAGCTCAATAAAAATAATAAAAAAATTTTCATAGGCCAAATATGGTGGCACACACCTTTAATCCCAGCACTCAAGAGGCAGAGGCAGGTTGGCTGATCTCTGAGCTAGAAGCTAGCCTGATCTACAGAGTTAGCTCCTGTCTATGGGACAGCCAAGGCTCCAGAGAAAAACAATCCCCCCCCCCAAAAAAAAGAAGAAGAAGAAAGAAGAAAGTTTCTCACAGGCAAGCCTAGAACTTGTGTTTTAGTCAATTCCAGATGTAGTAAAGTTGACAACCAAGGCTAGCCATCACAAGAAAGGACTCTTGAACTATACATACTATCTTAAATTATATTTCACTGTTTTCCTAGTAAGGAACCTTGATTTAAATAGTCAATAGAGGCTATAGTTAATTGAGTTTTATATAGCCGTGCGTTCGCCCATTTTGATATTTGTTCTTTCCGCAACTCAGATAGACTAGAATCACTCTTCTTTGGTCTAAAAACACTCTGGTGGTTTTTGTGGTATGGATCAACCGGGAATGAGTTCCAGTTTTTGCTCATCTCGAAGATCCTACTTTATTACCCTAACTATGAAGTTGAATTTCTGCTAGCTTCTATTGTTTGCATGAGAAACATTTCTTGTAATTTCTACTATTTGGATTGCAAAATCAGACTGACTCTTTGGGGGTTTTGTGCCTTTAGTCTTCTCTGGCCAACTTTCTATTCTTTCTTCATTTCCTTCCCCTCCCTCCCCTTTCTTCCCTTCTGTTTCGGTACTCCAGTCATATATGATGAAGGCTCATCCACTGAGCTATATCTGTAGCTCCCCTCCGGTCAGTTTTAAGATTTCTCTCATGAACAAGATGGGCTGATGCCTACCGGTAGAGACACCAAGGCAGGAAAGTCCCTTGTGCCCACAGTTTTGCAGCAGTTGGGCAGCAGAGCAAGGCCTTTGACTGAACAGTATTTTTTCCTCTGTGGGTTTTTGGTCTCAGGATTTGGAATGTTTTATTTTATCTTTCTTGAATTTTTCTAAACTTCCTGAGTCTGTGGGCTGATGTTTTTCAGCAGCTTTTGAATATTTTTATCCCCATCTTGAGCTTTTCCCTGTGTTACATGTCCACTCTCTTCTGGGCATATAAGGATACATATGTTGGGCTTTTTAACTAGGTCCCATATGTCTCCTGTGCCTTCTTCTTTTCCCTTTTTCTTTTTCTGTTCTTATTTCTTTTTCCACTTCATTTTAAATACATCATTTACTGTTTTGTGTTTGTTATTTGTTATTTCACCGAAGCTGTCTTCTGTTGTATTTAGTGTGCTTTTAAGCACATTTTTATTTTCACACGTGGAGTATGTGAGATCCAGATTGTTTGATATTTGTAGACTCCAACTCCGTGTTGCTCTTTTTCTTCGCTTTGTTCATATTTTCCTGTCCTCTTTGCCTCATGCGTCATTGTTTTACAGTCCGCATCTTAAAGACTGCACTCGCTAGCGAGTTCATCAGCCTTCCTGGCCCGTGTGGACTCTTTGTGAGTGGTTCACCTGCTCTGACTTCCCGTGATTCACAACGCTTCATCTTGCACCAGGCACCCTGCAATCCAGAATTAAATTAGGACCAAAAGTCACACTGTGTTCTTAAACAGAGCATGGAGGACAAGAAGCTGCTGATGTCAGCCGTTGCGACTGAGTTGAATTGTGTATGAGTTCAGCTTGGGTTACCTAACCTGTCTGTTTTGTCTTTATCTTGGCTGTGACATTTTGACTTTTGACAGAGAGCCTGGAAAGTCTGTCTACACGGGAGATTTCTTGTCCACATTTTGGGGTTTGAGATTTAGCTTTATTCTTCTGTTCCAAACCTTAGGAAATTTCTTGTTTGTTCAGCGTGTATATGTGTGTGGTGTGTGCATGTTCGTGTGTTTGTATATGTACCTTCAGATGCATATGTACATGTGTGAAGGCTTGTAGTGGGAGCAGCAGGGCTGCATCCCGCCACCCGGCTCCTGCACGGCTAGCTTTATACCCGGAAATAATTACACGGAAACTGTATTCTTTTAAACACTGCCTGGCCCATTAGTTCCAGCCTCTTATTGGCTAGCTCTCACATCTTTGATTAACCCATTTCTAATAATCTGTGTAGCCCACGAGGTGGCTTACCAGGGAAGATCTTAACCTGCATCTGTGTTGGGTGGGAGAATCATGGCGACTCCCTGACTCGGCTTTCTTTCTCCTAGAATTCTGTTCAGTCTACTCCGCCTACCTAATTTTCTGTCCTATTAAAGGGCCGAGGCAGTCTCTTTATTTAACAAATGAAATTAACACAAAACAGAAGACTCTCTTCCATCAAAGGCTAGAGGTCACCATAGGGTATTTTCCTCAATTCTTTTCCAGCTTGTTTTTTCGACAGAGTCTCTCAATGCACATGGAGCTCATTGGCTCACCTAACCTGCCTGGCTAACAAAGCCCACATATCTACCTGTTTACACTCCCTAGTGCTGGGGTTATACTGCTGCCCCACTCAGATTTTTCTGTGGGTGCCGGGAGTCCAAACTCAGGTTCTCATGCTTGCTGGGACATCTCCCCGACTCTAGTAATATCTTTATGGAGTGATACCTTTCATGTATGTATGCCAGGCTCCTTTGTCTAATGAGACTTTAACTCAGTGGCACTTGGGCATTAGCATCAGTTTTCACTCTGTCATCCCAGCATGCCCCGTCCCAGAGTCCTGCAAAACCCAACCCATCCTTCAATGCACGTCCTAGGGAAGACTTCAGCCATATTGCCTGAGGCTCCTTCACAATCCAACTATGCAATTACCAGGCATCCCACTAGTTTTAGTTCCCCCGAATAGACCTTCAAATCGACAGAGTGTCTCTGCTTACACCAGGACGAGCCCCAGATCTCCCTTTTTAGACCATTTCCTTCTCCAAAATTATGTTTATTTTCCTTTAGAGATGTTCAACTTTCACCTTTTTAAATGACACCATTTTCAAAGTGGTTTTTAAAAAGATTTTTTTCATATAATATATTCTGATCATAGTTTCCCCTCCCCCAACTCCTCTAGATCCCCCTGGCTTCTCTACCCACCCAATTCCACTGTCTTTCTTTTTTAACTCTCTTTAGAAAACAAGCAAATAAAAACCATAATAATAATAAAAAGATTACAGGAAACACACATACACTTCATTAAAAAACAAAATTAAAAACCATAACATACAGGCAAAAGGCTGGTGAAACAAACACTGTTCAAACAAAGTATCTTAGGACTGCTTTTGCATGTCCAAAAGTGACTTAGGAAGGAAAGGGTATCTCCCTCCCAGTTCCATATAACAGCTCATCATCAAAAGCAGTAAGGGCAGGAACCTGGAGAGGGGTGCTGCTTACTGGCTTGCTCCTCATGGCTTGGTCAGCCTGCTTTCTTATAGAACCCAGAAACACCAGCTTAGGGATGGCATACACACAATGGGCTGAGCCTTTCCACATCGGTCACTAATTAAGAAAATGTCTTACAATGGGATCTTATGAAGACATCCTCTCTGATGACTCTAGCTTGTGCCAAGTGGACCTAAAACTAGCCAGTACACAAAGTCCCATGAGACAGAAAGTCTACGATAATGCCAATGAGTTTGTTTTATAATGGTCATCTATGCTGGACATGGGACCTACCCTTAAGTGTGGTCGATGTACTCAGTGAGACTCCATTGGAGAGAACTGATTTTTTTTTCAGTTGGAGAGAGCTTGGTTAGTGGTGCAAGCCCGTGTCTACTTTTTCTTAGCCCTGTGATGGCGCCCCATCTGGTCTGAACCTGTGCAGGCTTGCTGCCACGTCACGGTGAATTCATATGTGCATCCATCCTGTTGTGTTTGGAAGGCACTGTTTCCCTGGAGTCTTCCTTCCTCCTCTTCTCCATAGCTCCCTGAGCCCTCGATGGAGGGGCTTGATGAAGACATCCCATTTAGGACTGGGTGTTCTAGAATATCTTAGCCTCTTCACATTGCTCAGTTGTGGCTCTCTGTGCTGTCCCCCATCTCCTCCAAGAGCAAGTTTCTCTGATGATGGCTGAGCGAGGCACTGCTCTCTAACAGAACTGCATTAGGAGTCATTTTATTGCTGTTTTTCCTTAGCAGGGCAATAGTATTTGGTTTTCCTCTTGGCTCATAGCATGTCTAGTCTCAGGTTCTTACCCACCTGAGCAGTGTCAGGTTTAGGTTTTATCTCATGAAGAATTCTTAAATCCAGTCAGAAAGTGGTTGGTTACTTCCACAACGTTGGTGCTACTATTGCTCCAGCATTTCATGCATCAGGTCACTGTTGTCAATGGCAGAGTCTGTAGCTGGGGTGGTGATTACCCTCCTCTTCCAGCAGCATGCAGAGTACCTTCCAGTACCATGAACACTCATCAGCAGGGGTAAAAGCTCTATATAGGCACCAGCCTGACTTCTCTGTGTTCAGCGAGATATGTAATGAGTCTTCAGCAATAGGGCCTTACCATTAGTGTGTCGAGAGCGACCAGTAACCTTGGCAGTAGCCTGAGATGATTATGGGTTACCATGGGGCCCCTTTGCCCAACAGCTCAATTAGATGCAACCCTTTCTTGGCAATGGAGGTTTTACTTGGTAAAAGATGTCTCCCCTTAATTTAAATGGTGAGTCCATTTCAATTTCTTTTATGTATGTATATATTTTAAGAACTTCTACAGTAGTGGGTTTCCGTCTGATGCCCCAAAATGCCCCTTATTGTTAGTTGCTCCTCCCCGTATTCCTACCCTTACCTTTCTCTTCCACCTCCCTCCCTGTTTAAGGTTCTCACTCTAGTATCCCCAGTTGTCTCCCTATAACTGTATATTCTGTTTCCCCTTCCTTGGGAGATTGTATTCTCTCCACTAATCCCTTACCTAGGCTCTGTGATAATATGGATTGAAGCATGCCTAGCACATGCTTAAATGCTAACATTCACATAGAAGAGCAAACATACACTATTTGTGTTTTGGGGGTCTTTTTTACTAGAATTTTTAGTTCAGTGATTTTTATGGCTGCTTTCAGCAATCTCTGAAACATATAAAAGTGTGGTAGATAGATACAAAGGTAGATGATAGATAGATAGATAGATAGATAGATAGATAGATAGATAGATAGATCCCTTTCCCTCTTTTATTGGTTATTTTTTGTTGTTGTTGCTTTGGATGAATACCTAACAAACAGAACTTCAGGGAAGAAGGGCTTGTTTGGTTTCATGGTTTCAGAGGATTCCAGTCCATCATGAGTAGGATATTCCATGCAGTTTGGTTCTTTGTTGAACAGTATTGTGTGGTATGATATTACTTGAAGAAAGCAAAATTTGATTTCTCTCTTTTCCTACACTTTTTTTTAAAAAAATTAAGTGTCCACTTGTCTGTAAACAAGGGTCTTGAAGACATAAATGAGAACTTGTATGTTATGACTTCCCTTGATGTGACCCTGGTTTTCCATTTAGAATGGAAATATCTGTATTTCTAAAAGGGTACAAATATTTTGTATAGTTGGAATTTCCTTTTATAGTCTGCAAATCTTTATTGAACAGAGTCAAATGATGAAGATTAATGATTATTTAGGGGATTTTTGTTTGAATTTAGACATTTGTGGGTTTTTTTTTTGTTTTTTGTTTTTTGAGACAGGGTTTCTCTGTAGTTTTTTCTGGTTCCTGTCCTGGAACTAGCTCTTGTAGACCAGGCTGGCCTCGAACTCACAGATCCGCCTGCCTCTGCCTCCCGAGTGCTGGGATTAAAGGCGTGCGCCGCCATCGCCCGGTTAGACATTTGTTCTTAAAAGTAAGCCCCTTGAGGAAGACAGAATCGTCAACAGTCTGAAAGATGGGTTTTGTTTAATGTTTAACTTACTTTAAATTATGAGAAATATCAAGTACAAATGAAAGCCAAGAGTATAAATAAACTACTCTGCCTACCACCACAGCTTTGGTATTCCTGTCTTTCAGCTATGATTTAAATAGAATAGATTCTATAATGTACTTTTCCTTATGTAATCTTTTTTAAAAGATGATATCTTCAAATGGTCATCTATTGGGAATGCAGTCTATGTCTACTTCATTCTGATTTTCTTTTTCAATAAAGATTCCATTTCTCATTTGTTCATCTCTAGCAGATTCTATTGGGGACAAGAATGTGTACTTTTACTTTTCTCCCTCATGTCCAAATGAAATGATATCACTGCCCGTTAACATTGCATGTGTGGGGTCCCTTAAGTGGTCCCGAGGATGTGTCACCTTGAAAACTGCAGCAGATATCCAAACACTGGTCCTTTTGAGTGTGGGTGTGATGTGGGAGTGTCATCCAGACTTGAAATTCAGGCCCATGAACATTCAGAGAATGGTTTTGTGCCCTTCCAGCCGAAATTACTATACAGCAACACAGCCTTGGACTTCATCAATGTCTTCCTGTCGCTGGCATTTTGTTGTTTCTGTCACTTACCTGGGACCCAGCCCTTCAGGGTGTTGCCCAGGTGATCCTCCTCAGTGCCTTGTGTATCTTAAGGCATTAAAAAAATATGTTCAGAAGTTTCATTTTAAGATTTATGTCACACGTATGTATACATTTCTGGTAGATGGTTGAAGACAAGAAAGTTTTAAAAGATGGGGTCACTAGGTCGAGGATGACTTAAGTATCGGAATCAGAGGACGTGAGGAGTCAAGGATGTGCAGTCACTTACACATTAAATCCTAATAGCACACTAGATTCTGGGGCGGAAGCCAATGGAATTTTTTTTGCTTGGGCACTGGAGTTATGCAAACAGAAGTTACTGCACACCCAGGGTTTCATGATTGAGAAAGTAAACTTGTACATTTCGTCTTTTTTTTTCCCCCACCCTAGGTTCAAAAAGGCATTTGAGTCTGAGCCAACACTACAGTCAGGAATTAATTATGCAGTCCTCTTGCTGGCGGCGGGGCACCAGTTTGAATCCTCCTTTGAGCTTCGGAAAGTTGGTAATTGCAGCTTGATATTTTTAGAGGGAATCAAGAAACTGCACCCAAAGTCATGTAAAGAAGAAGACCCTTGTGCTTTTTATTATATCTAATCGAAATTTCGGGTTAGGGGTGATAATGGATCCCCTGGATCAGAATTTCATACTAGTGAACGGAACTTGTATTGGGATATAATTCCCAGTCTTACTGTATCTTTTTCCTGGTTCCTGTGGTTACAACTCACTCATACTGATGATACAGGCTCTTTCCTCGCTCCCCAGGTCCCTGGGCCTGTTAGTTTTGTGGGATATCAGGAGTGTTTAAGATCATGCATCCAGGTGCTTCCAAAAGAAAACGAAAAGCAGAGAGACTGTTGGGGATGGGGATGCACAGCTGTAAGCCCAGCATGTGGGAGGCAGAGGGTTAGAGGACCATGACTTATGAGCATCACCAGCTACATGATGACCTCAAGGATAGCCTGGGCTACATGAGTCTCAAGACAGCAGCAAAACTAAAATGGAAGGAAAGGAAGGAGGGAGGGATGGAGGGATGTCGGGAAGAAAAGTGGGAGGGAGGGCTGGAGGGATGGAGAGGAGGGAGGGAGGGAGAGAGACAAAGAGCAGGGAAGGCAGGAAAGCAGGCTGGCTAGCTGGTTGACTTCTAGTTTGTTTGTATTCGATTTTTGCTCTAAACACAGATGCCCCTGTGATTTCCTGGTGGTGGGAATGGTACATTATCCTCACGTTCAAGGACATGCACAACAAAAAATTAAAATATTGAAATCTGGACATTTCATCAAGTACGAAGGCTTACAATTTGACTTGATGTGAATTTTAGCTTCTGTAACAGCTAAGTTTCAAGGTTATACAATACTATCATGTAAAACATAAATTGCATACCCTTATTAAATGATACTTAACTTTATATGTTATATTTCATTCAGTCAGAAATTTCATTCAGCCAATGAAAAATGGGCTGACCAAAAATTAATATTAATAGTAAGATTAGACTATGTGTATTTTTAAGAGAAATGGTTTAGGCAAATAAATTAATAAACTATAGTAATAATATATCATAATATACAAGGAAAATAAAGCTAATGGCGTGTTTGGCTTTTTTTTTTTTTTGAGACAAGGGTTTCTCTTTGTAACAACCCTAGCTTCCTTGGAACTAGCTCTTGTAGACCAGGCCAATCTCGAACTCACAGAGATCTGTCTGCCTCTGCCTCCTGAGTGCTGGGATTAAAGGCATGTACCACCACCACCAAGATATAAGAATGAATTAAGAAGTAATTCTTAACTATCATGTCTGAAGCCAAAGATTCTTTTAGTCCATTTTCTATTGCTACAACAAAATACCAGAAGATGCATAGTTCACCTAGACCACAAGTTTGCAGGTTGAAAGACCAAGATCAAGGCTCTCCATTGATCTGGTCTGGTCTGTATCCCATTATGGTGGATGTCAAGAGGCAACAGTTACATGATGGTGCAGGGATGTAGGTTCAACAGTGACTAGACTGGCTCTAACTTAGGTAACAGCTCACTCTCTACGACCTTGATCCCTTCTGAAGACGGTGAGGACAGTGACTCCAGTGAGCTAGCCACTTCCCTTAAGGCTCTATGTTTTAAAGGTTCTAATACTTCCCTATACCACTATACTAAGCCCCGGGCTTCTAGTACATGAACCTTAGAGGTAGATGTTCAAGCCATGTCCGAACAATCACACACTCTTGATTGTAGTTATGGGTTTGTTTAAGGTTTTACTAATTGCTTCATAGGTCCCAACTTTTGGGTAATTTATGGTTCAACTACTTAGAATTAACATTTAACACATAGGGCCATATCTTAAACCTTCTATTTTAAGCTTTAAAAATTAATATTCTAATATTAAATAAAAATAATTTCTTACACAGTCTGTGGAATGTTTTAAATATGATACATTTTATAGAGAGTCAAAATTACTGTTTGGGGTCCATATCAGTAATGGTAGTGTAAGACAAAGAACCCTGTATTTGGGACTTGAGATGGATTAATATCTTAATCTCACTTTTTCTGAGCATTAAAAAAATACAGAACAGGGCCACAAATATAGCTCAGGTTTGTAGTGTGCTTGCCTGACATGTAGGAAACCCTGGGTTCAATCCCCAGCAACATGTAACCAGTTCCTGGTGGCCATGCCTGTAATTCCTGCACCCAGGAATGAAGGCAGGAGGATCAGAAGACCAAAACCAGTCAAGAGAACTCTGTCCACTTCACCTAAAAGCAAAACCAAAACTGAACCAGAACAAACAAAACCTCAAAACAAAATAAAAGAAAAAATATGAAATAAATGCATTACTGAATATAAAAATCCATGTGTCAATAAAGATTGAAAAAAATTAAAACAGGAGCAAAACTCATTACCAACCACGAAGGACTCCCTTGTCCCTTATGGACAGAGCTTGGAAGGGAAAGGTTAAATACTTATCCTTTCTTTTAAGAAGGTTCTCTGGCTTACGTGTTTTGAAGCTCCTCTTTAGTTGAAGATTGTTCCTTACAGTTTTACTCCCAAGAAGGATGCATTCTTTTGGAGAATACCAGTTAATTAATTGGAGAAAAAGGTAAAGCTGACGATGACAGCGATGTCACGGTAATTTACTGTGGCAGAGATTTCCAGTTAGAACTGAAACCATTAAGTAAGTACCTTTATTTAAGAAGCAGACATCTTGCCATGTTTACATGATGTCTCAGCAATTCCCCGATGAAAGTGCTCGTCACAAAGGAAAAGGCGTGCACACACGTGCTGCACAGACACACATGTAAGCAAAACACCCATATACATAATAAGTAAGTAACTTAATAAATCTTCAAAAAGAAAAAAAGAGCAGATGTATCTGTAGAAGGGAAGGGCCCTGCAAAGTCACCAAACTCAATCACTACTTTAAGTGATTACCATTGTTACATTTCTCTTAATTTGATGAAGTGCATATTGTCCCTTGTGAAATATTCTCACCAGAAATGTTTAACTGGAAGCTTACGGTCCAATATATACTCAGTAGGCATAATGAGATCTAATGAAGTAAGTTAGGCGATACTATGGAATGCCAGTGGGCAGGTCCAGAATGCACGGGTATTCTGTAAGACAGCATCTCTGCTTTGAGGAAACAATAAACAAATCTGTGTCATAGGAAAAAAAGAAGCATGACTAGGTTAGGTAGATTAAAAGGTATTTGGAGTCATAAATACCAAATGAAATTAAATGACCATTTAATTTACTAAGCTTAGTTATGAAAAAAAAACCTATGGGGGACATTTGGGTAATAATTACAAGATTTATTTGAGTCAAGACAAATCTAATATATAACATTAGGGAATTAATTGCTGTTGTAATGGAGAAAGATTTATAGGAGAATTTTCTAGATCCCTCATAATCTGTAAACATAAAATATCTGTGATTTAGTTTGAAAGGTTCAGCAAAAATAATCAAGAAGCTGAAAGAGTAACAAAATGTTGACAGTTGTCCCAGAACTGATCATTCATTGTAGTACATATGCATGGAGATCTCTTTGGCTCCTCTGTGTTTCTTGAACAATGCATGCTAAGCTAGTGCTCTATCGCTAAGCTACACTCCCTACTCCCTTACTATAGTATATTTTCTAGTTGTATATGTTTGAAATTCTTCATAATAGAAAACCAAAATGAAAGAATTAATCTCTGCCTTTTTGGAAGCTTCCAGATCTCTCTGGACTCTGCTCTCCTCATTGCAAAGGAAATATCCCCTCGCTTGCTGTGTTGTGTGCATTGAAAGAGTCAGCATTTTTAATGTGCTCGTTGCTAGGCAACTAATGAGGGCTTGGTCGGAGCGCTGTGTCCTCATTTCCCCATAAAGCAGCCTTGAATTTAGTCTCAGCTGCCAGGTGGAAATGTGATGATAAAAGCCATGCCATTGAAAACCCCCCGGTGCTTACAAGTCAGCCAGTTCTAATGAGAGCTATGTTAAAATTCAACTTATATCAGCAGACTGTTCCATGGAAGAAGCTATAGGAAGTTATATGAAATCACAAAGATACAACACCCATTGCTTATAACTTAATCCAAAATGTTTTGCGCAGAAGAAATTTACACTCTTGGTAAAATTATAATTGATGTACTTGCATCCGCAATTATGCATAAAGACCTTTTAAAATGTTTCAATGACACACACCTGTGCTCCCAGCACCGAGGAAGTAAGATGTTGTAGCCTAGAACCTAGTATAATGTTCCTTCTGAAGCTCTGGTTCATGGAAATATCCAAAATACAGATGCGCTTCTATGTACTGAGGTCCATAATGTATAAGTGCTCATGAGAAAGAAAGGTCTCCTAAGTATAAAAACATTAGAGGAACTGGAAGATGGCTCAGTCAGTAAAATACTTGCCTTGAAATCATGAGGACCTGAGTTCAATTCCCAGAAGCTACACTGAACAGCAAAAAATAAAAACAAGCCAGGCTTGGTGGCACATGTCTTTAATTCTAGTCTTTAATCGGGAAACAGAGGCAGGCAGATCTCTGAGTTTGAGGCCAGCCTGGTTTGCAGAGGGAGTTCTAGGACAGCCAGAGTCACACAGAGAAACCCTCTATCAAAAAACAAACAACAAAACAAAAAAATAAGTAAATAAACAAAACAGACTCAAAGCTGAAATGGCGGTTGCTCTTGTAATCCCACTACTGAGAAGGCGAAGACAATGGATCTCCCAGTCTTGTTGCCCAGGCAGCCTAATCAGAGGTCATAACATCCCGACTTGCTCTCTGGCCTCCATACACACTTTCACATCATGTGCATGTGCTTGTACACACATGCACCTGAACAAACACAGGTTAGAACCATGTTTTTAACACCAATCTTAAAAGCATAATAGTTTTATATAATAATAAGTTTTGTATTTTTAAGATTTATTTATTTCTTATGTATGCAGTATTCTCTACACATGTCCACAAGAAGAGGGCACCAGATCTCATTAAAGATGCTTGTGAGCCAGCGTTTAGTTGCTGGGAATTGAACTCAGGACCCCTGGAAGAGCAGCCAGTGCGCTCAACCTCTGAGCCACCTCGTCAGCCCCAAATGCGTAGCCCAGGCTGGCCTTGAGTTCATGATCCTCTTGCCTCTGCTTCTTTCAGCAAATCCTACCAGCGTGCACCACCACAACTGGCAAAAACAAGTTTTATGTGTCATATCTGAAGAACATACAAGCTCATTTGCAAAACAAACAAAATATGAAAATGTAGTTAGTCACAATGACTTAAAAAACCACAACTCAATATTCTAGTGGCATGCACCTTTTATCTCCAACAAATCAACAATTAGAACTTCATGAGGAGGAGGTTACTGAGTACGTACACAAAGCTGGGTATACAAGAATGTAATAAAACATGGCTATCTATCCATCTGTGCTTTGGTAAATAATTTATGATTGTCCATGTGCTAAAACAATATCTCTCATAAAAGATAATGCATTTTGAGATTAGTAAAATAGCTCAGTGGGTATGAGTACTTGCCACCAAATCTGATGACCTAAATTTGATCTTCAGATTTCCCGTGGTTGAATCTAGTCAACTCCACCAAATTGTTCTCTGAGGTCTACACACACACTGTGGCATGAGAATGACAGATGCATAGGCACACACACACAAAGGGAAGTAAATAGATTAAAACATTTTTGTCCAAATATTGAAAGGATGGGGTCATGATCCTATGGCAAATTTATGCCATTGTTAAAGTCACATTTTTTTTTAAATCCTGAATTTTATTGTAACTATTGTTGTTTTACATCTAAGCATTTTCAGAGTCACTGTTTGGAAGTTTGACAGCAGGACTCTTAGATTATGTCTGGCTTTTACTATTTTCCTGGAAGTTTCACATAATAAAAAGTTGTTTATTTTCAACCAAGGTTGATAGATACATTTTTAGTGTCTCATTTTTCCTGCCTACTTTTTTAACTTTTTTGGAGTGGAGATGCCCAGCTCGAAGATCTGTGGTGTGTTTGCACAGGCAAGTACAATTGGTTCCAACTTACGAGATTTTTTGGTGGCAAACTTTTCTCTTTTTAATTTATCCTCACAAAATGTGAAGATCATCCAAATGCTCATTTTCCCTTGAAATATTTATGGTTTAAGTAAATTATATAATAAAAAGTAACTTAATGTTAAAGGTTATTTTGTTTTAGTTATAATTCTCAAAAGGGTAAAATATTACTCTCAGAAAATATAAAGTAGACAAAAGTAAATGATTTTATCTAAACCATTTAATGTGGAAATCTTAATGTGACTATATGTCTGGTCTGGGAGGTGGTGGTGCACGCCTTTAATCTCAGCATTCGAGATGCAGAGGCAGGCTGATCTCTGTAAACTGGAGCCCAATTTAGTCTACAGAGTGAGTTCCAGGACAATCAGGGCTACACAGAGAAATTCTGTCTCACAAAAACAGAAAACAAAAACAAAATCATATATCTGATTTAAAAAATGTTTAAGAAGTAATGAACGCTTTAACAAGAAATACTATAAGATTTCTACACTTGATTTCTTTTGAAGCTTGTTTATGTTCCAACAGGTCACAGATCTTGGGAATTATACTACACAGGAATTATTTGTACAGTAACTGGACAAAAATTTACAAGTTAATAAGTAAACTTCTTTTTTTTTTTTTGGTTTTTCGAGACAGGGTTTCTCTCTGGCTTTGGAGCCTGTCCTGGAACTAGCTCTGTAGACCAGGCTGGTCTCGAACTCCCAGAGATCCTAAACTTCTATTCATGAACCTTTAATGGGCAGTAGATGTACTTTCCTTGAGTGGCCTCTGCCCCTGTAGCCTGTCACAATGATATGTCCTACTTTGTAGCCCTATTTTTAAATAGCGAAAATAAAATTTGGAGATACTGGGAATTGAACTCAGAATCTTACACACACTACACATGTGCTCTACGGTGAACAGCTATTTTCTCACCCCACACCTTTTACCCTCTTCCTGTTCTATAACAGTCTCATTGAGTTGCCCAGGCTGCTCTTGAATTCTCTCTGTAGTTCAGGCAAACCTTCAACTTCTGTCTGATGCTGTAGCCACCTCCACAGAAGCTGGGATTATAGGCATGCGCAACTAGATTTGGTTTCAAATTGTTTTTAAGGTAATGGATATGAAGAGCATTAAGCAATTCTGCAAGGATATATGTGAATTAATTAAGCAAATCAATATGATGAACAAATAATACAGGACAGTTATAATAAAATGTAAGGACTGTAGACAAGCAAATTTGTCTTGAGCAAAGTTGGAAAACTCACATTATAGTATCAAGCTATGTTAGACAGTGACAGTAACAGGCTGGAGCTGTAACTGTAGGATGCCTGCCTCTCATGCAACAAATGTAACCAGTGTAACAAAGAGAAAATGGATGGTACTAATGAGACAGCGCTACCTAGAGTCTTTGGCTTTATAGGTTCATAACTGATAATATATATGTAATGTAGTGGCATTTCACTTGTATTTTCAGAAATAAAGCTTGCCTGGAGATCGGATTGGTCAGCCTTACAGCCAGGCAATGATAACACACACCTTTAATCCCAGAAGCCACACTAGTTGCCATAGAAACCAGGCAGTGCATAGTATTAATTCCAGTAGTGCATGCATTTGATCCCAGAACTAGAGAGGATTATAAAGAGAGGAGACAGCTCTCAGGCACAGTGTCATACTGAGATTCCTGGAGGCAGGATCGCCCTTTTGGACTGAGGTCGAGGTAAGAACCAGTGACTGGCTGCTTTGCTTTTCGGATCTTCAGGTTGACTTTATTGATTAAAATACAATTGAAATGCCACTACATTATATTGTGGGTATATATGTATATGCACACTATATATACAAACACGCCTTGTGTTTCAATTTCCTGATAGATTTTTCAACCTACAAAACACAAGAAAATCCCCTTTCCCATTATTCCACGATCCATGCTATAGCAACAATATACTCGATTTTCTCATCTTACATGTATGCGCATATGGAGACATTAAAATTCTAGACTGTGGCACACAAATGTTGGGTTTTTCAACTAAAGATAATTTTTGCTGGGGCTGGAGAGATGATCCTGCAGTTAACACTTGTTTCTCTTGCAGAGGACCCAGGTTCAGTTCCCAGCACCCACACTATGGCTCACAACCATCATAACTCCACTTCAAAAGTTCAGACACCCTCTTCTGACCTCTGAGGGTGCCATGATGCACACACATATATGTAGGCAAAACCACTCATACATATAAAAGTAAATAAAAAATAAATATAATTTTTAAAAGATATTTTTATTTTCTTCTGTGTACATTTTGTTTGGTAGGACATTATGCCCTTACAATGCATTTGATTCACATCAGTAAGCACAAACATAAAACTATTTTGATCTTTCAGGACAATGAAAACTTAATTTCATGTCCTGCCTACCTGCAGTGTAACACCCTGCTTCCTCTTCATCTCCTAGGGGTGAAGCTGAGCAGCCTCCTGGGTAAAAAGGGGAACCTGGAAAAACTGCAGAGCTACTGGGAAGTCGGCTTCTTTCTGGGAGCCAGCGTCCTGGCCAATGACCACCTGCGCGTCATTCAGGCGTCTGAGAAGCTGTTTAAACTGAAGACACCAGCGTGGTATTTATCAACCCTCGCGTGCTTCTGCAGCTGTGTTTATTAGATAGCCTCACACTGTTCTGCAGTTTTACAACTTCTAGATTGTACGATTTCTTCTTAGGCTAAGATCCGGAATCTACAGGAAAAATAAAATTTTCATGAAGAAAATGCATTGAATTAAAAGTTTTGATGACCTTGATGATGTCACTTAGCTTTTCCTACGCTTTGGCCTTCCCAGCCAGTGTCACTCATGTGAACTGTGTAGAGGTTGCACAGTCTGTGCCTTCTGATCTGACCCATACCCCAGATCTGAGACCACATCTTCGTCTCGGCTACTCTGGGCTCCATTCCAAATGCATGCTCTTTGTTTCTTTCACGATCCAGTCTTGGTTTGGGAATTCTCGCTCTTGGTTTTCACTCCGTTTCACTCCTAGTGGGAGAGACACATTTCAGACTGTTTTTTGGGAGCTATCAAAGTCTCATCATTGTCTGTGTAGTATGAAATAACAAAATTCTTTCTGTACTGTGGACTACTTTAAAAGTAGTGCTAGTTCTGTTCTGTCACACGTGGTGACTGACTTTCAGGGTAAAGACGTGAAAAAGTGTAACAGCCATGCAGAGAAAGTCCCTTCCTAGAGCAGGTCTGAGTCTAGGCTCTGAGTACCCATGGCCCCAGAGCTTGCTGCCTTGCTAACATGGTCCTCCTGGTTCCTTACAGACTTCCTCATCTGCAGGTCTCTCTTAACCAGTGCTCCATAGCATCCCTGGCATTTCCTCTTCATCGAAATCCTTAGATCAATCCAGTTTAATAGTAGTCGCAGCTGAGAGATAAAGTCCATCTTCGTTTGGCAAACATGGTTCACCCTCTGCCTTCCCAAACCCGCTCTCGTTCTGCTGTGGGTTCACACTACACTCTCTGTCTAATGAACATACTGCACCATGGTGTTTGCACGTTTGAATTTAGCACTTGCCTAAAGATGCCTTTCCACCCGGGGGAGTGCTCATCCATCATGTTTTGAGGAGGATGCTGACTTCAGACCTTCGTGTCCACACCCCCCACCTCATCCCCATCCTGCTTTCCTGCTTCTGATGTTCTTCAGTATGTCTCTGTCTACACTGAGGTCTTTCTTTAAATATATCCCCACTGACTTTATCCAGTTTGTCTCCGTGGCACTTGAGGACAGGGGCTGTCCAACAGCCTCATGCGTGTCCACAGCAGGCTTTGGGTAAATGCCATGAACTAAGCGAACCCACGAGTGATGCACTCAGTCGTACGTGCCCTTTCTTTGTGATGACTCTTCTGATGGCAGAAGAGACTGAAGTGTGGATGCAAAGAGCTCTGCTTTAGGTGCCCTGGCTTCTGTTACCGAGAAAGCAGACAGCATCCTGTGCAGTAGTAAAGCAGCCACACAATGATGCCTATTACGTAATGTCAGCTTCCATGTCTGTGGTCTGCAAAGTGCTTACACAGCCACCGTCTTGCATGATTATCTTCTTCCTCGTTTCTCCTTTTTCTTTTGAGGCACCATCTGTCTTCTTACATTTGTGGGTATTCGTATGATTCTTAAGCTCAATGGCTCAGAGTAAAATAACCTCTTACGCAGGATCTATTTCAGAGACCTTCCTTGAAAAGGCATATTTAAACACAAATGTGTCCACCTTGTCCTCAAATTGAATATAGGCATTTAAAACTCACGTGTTACAAATAGTCACATATATGTATTTTTAAAAACGTGTTGCTGGGAAGGGAGCTCGGTTTTGAAGCATTTGCCTGGCATGCACACATCCTGGGTTTGAGCCCCAGCACAACAAATAAAAACGATTTAGGGAGATGTTTGGCCCCGGGCCCCATTTATTTAAACCTTCTAAACATGAGTTTTCTCATCTTTAAGAAACATGCTTTGCTGAATTTTTGTGAAAATCGAACATGTAACAGTACCTGCTATTTAGCACAAAGTGAAACATGTTTGGTAAATGTGGAGGCACAATTATAAGTACAGTTGCACTCAGAGAATGGAAAGAACACCTATAAAGTAAAAATGGGGTTGAGGGGAGTAGGTGGCCCTAACTCTGTCCCATTTTGTGTCCTTCCACTCTCAGGTACCTCAAGTCTATTGTGGAGACAATTTTGATATATAAGCATTTTGTGAAACTGACCACAGAGCAGCCCATGGCCAAGCAGGAACTCGTGGACTTTTGGATGGATTTCCTGGTTGAGGCCACCAAAACAGATGTTACTGTCGTTAGATTTCCAGTGAGTACCTTCGTTTGCATCTGCATTCAGTTCTGTGTTGCTTCCTGTCTTTAAGGAACGCCTGCCTGTTTGATTTTAACTGTGCTGTGTGAGTGTCCTACCATGCACAGTATAACTTGGTGACCATGCTGATTTTACACAGATTGACTGGTTTTGCCTTATTTTTTACTTTGTAATGCTTTACCATGGCTTTATATTTTGAGATATAGTAAGTATAGTTAGTATAGTTATGTTGCCCAAACTGGTGTTCCACTCCTGCCTCAGCCTTCTGCGTGCTGAGTGCTGGGATTACAGGCATGTGCCACCATGCCTGTTTTAGTTGAGTTTTGAAAATAATGACTCTTCAAACAAGAGAAATGAGATATAACTTGATGTTTGAGGCAGGGTTTTGAGTTGCTCATTCTGATAAGTCCGGAGGCTGCTTAGAAAGCAATAAAAATACTGTGACCTTGGCTAGGTCAAGGCAGCTCCTGAGCCCAGACAGAGCCCAGACGTTGTTGGATACTGCAGTTTTCTTGCCCTGTCCTCAGTGTTATCAGCATTGTTGTGACAAAATGATCAGCTCACTTGTTTGCAATTCTGTCTCAACCACTGTAAGCCAGGTAGGTCAGAGTTGCCCTGTGGCCACATAGACCTGTGGAACAATCACTGTTTTTATTGCTGCGACTCTAGAAAACCATGACTTGCAGTTTGGCCTTCAATTCATTTTGTCTGGTTTCAAATTCGTATGTGCATGCGTGCATGCATCTGTGTGTATGTGTGTGTGTGTGCACGCATGGGTTCACAGGCATAGACACAAATACATATATATACATATGGTATGTGTGTATATACATATTAGTGCATCGACAACTTTGTTTGTTGTGTATGTGTGTGCCTGTGTCTGTGTGTCTGTGTTGTGTGTGCAGCCATAGATCATCCTCAGTATTTTTCAAGAGCTGTCCACTTGTCTGGGATTAGGCTAGCTTGACTGATCAGCAGGGACCAGAAATTCGCCTGTCTCCACCTCTTTTGTTGTTGTTGCTCAAGACAGGCTTTCTCTGTGTTGCTTTGGCTCTCCTAGAACTAGCTCTGTAGACCAGGTTGGCCTTGAATTCATAGAGATCCACCTGCCTCTGCTTCCTGAATGCTGGGATTAAAGGCGTGCGCCACCACTGCCTGACCTGTCTCCGCCTCTTTCACAGTAGGATTATACAAGCATGTGCCAACATATATGACTTTTTACATGGGTGCCGGGGCTCAAACTCAAGTCTTCATGTTTACATGGCAAGTCCTTTACTTGATTAAGCTGACATGCTCGCGCGCACACACACACACACACACCCCTTTTAAAAACTGCATGGTTCATCTTCACAGCTAATGCATTCCCATCCTACAACACTCAGGATACACCAGATTCAGAGTAATATGACAGTGGCATCCATCCATGTCTTAGTAGCAACTGGCTTTGTGTGCAAATTATTTCCAATGTCAAAATCATACATCCCTTGTTTGCACTCTGTAATCTCAATCTTCCATATGCAGGGGACGTGACAATTCTCAATTCTTTTCATAAGCCCAGATTTCTAGTTTCTGTTGGTAGGATCATCTGCTTCATTTAATTCAATCCATTGCTGGAGTGAGCATGCTTTGCTCCGAGTTCCCCACGAAGCCTTGAGCTCAGCAAGAGGCCTTTCAAACGAAAGCGCTCTGCTCTGTTTCCTAGTGCAGATAATGTGCAGCCTAGGAAAGTCCGCACCTTGGGGTGAGCTGGCAGCGTGCCCCGGTGCTCTGAGGAGCGATAAATACGCTGCTGAAAGCAGAGCGCACGCCGGTCGGCAGAGTTTAATGGACTGCCGACTTGATGAGCTGACTGTTGACGGGATAGGCGAGAAACCCGCGGGAAAGGAGAGTGTTCCCGCTCACTGTTCCAAACTCCTTTACACACATTCAGTGTGAGCCAGCCAGTCTGTTGTAGTGTAAAGATGTGAATAAGAAATAAGGCCGGGAAATACTGAGGAGTTATGAGATCATAGACTCTAGGTCAAAAAGACTTTCTTTTCTTTTTCCCTTTTAAAATCTTTCCCCTATTTTAAATTTTCTCGCACTTTCCTTCCCCTCCCCCGCTTCTCTTTCCTAGACTGAGGATCAGCCACAAAGCTAAGCAAGTACTCTACCACTAAGGGACACCCCTAGCCCTTATCTGAAACAAAACATAAAAAGAAAATGGGGGTGAAGGTGACAAGTCCTCATTATATAACAGACTGGCCTTGAATTCTGTGTGTATCCTGAGCTAGTTTCCAACTTGAAATCCTCCTGCCTCAGCTTCAAAACTGTTGGTATTTTAGTAGGCATGTGCCACCACACCCATCTTAGAAAGTTTCTTAAGCAAGAAAAGACCCATAGTCCCTTAAAGAAAATATTTTCTCATCCTAATTGATTTAATTTTTAAATGGAGTCCATAAAGAATTTGCTGTGCAGGTAAGGGAACCTGAATCCCACCTGGATAACCCACATTTTAAAAAAAATCCAAATTCAGTGATATTCATCTATAATCCCAGTGCCAGGGTGACAGAGATTTACTGGCCAGCACGCCTAGTCTACTCATTTCCAAGTCAGTGAGAAGCCCTTTCTCAAACACCAAGGTGAGGGCCGGAGAGATGTATGGCTCATTGGTTTAAGAGCACTGGCTGCTCTTCCAGAGGACCTGGGTTTGATTTCTAGCACCCACATTATGGCTCACAAGGGTCTGTAGTTCTAGTTCCAGGGGATATGATGCCCTCTTCTGGCCTCCATGTGTAATGCACACATGTGGTGCCCAGACATACTTGCAAGTAAACGACCCACACATAAACAAATATGTATATATATATATATACATATATATATATATATATGTATATATATATATATATATCGGACAGTCCTTCTTAAGGAAACACTGCTGATCTTATCCTCTGGCCATATTCACACATGCACACAACACTTACCCCAGTACACATCTGGAACCACACAGACAGCACTAGTAGGTACATACACACACAACAAGATGGAGAGATGGAGGCTGCGGTGATGTAGAACAGTATAGAAGACTTCCTCAGCATGTATTGAACTGTAAAAAAAGGAAATATTGGTCAAAAAACCACCATAAACATGCAAAATAGACAACTATGAAGCAAGAAAAAATATTGAATGCAAATGCCGAATATGAAAGTTAAAGAAGGTGATCCTATGGAAAGCTAGTTAGCCTGATTAAGTAGACAAGAAAACACAAATTAGGGCAAGAAAAGGTTCTGGGTCTGCTGAACTCAAACAAGTAGAAATTTTACACTCGGCAAATATCCAGGGACAAGAACATTTTAGGTTTTGCTGGTGGACATTAAGAATTGCCAAGTGTTCTGAAGAATTGTCCAGGGAGGGGATGTTGAGAGAGACTGTGGAAAGGACCATGGGGACTTCAACTGTATTCGCAAGGTCTGTTTCTTTAGAAGCTGTCATGAATCAGGTGCAGGTGCAGTAGGGAATTGCCGGTGTGTTCCCTGGGCATCAGCATTGTGTTCCGTGGGCATTGCCATTATATTCATCAGCATTGCCATTGTATTCCATGGGTGTTGCCTTTGTATTCCATGGACATCAGCATTGTGTTCGGTGGGCATTGGCATTGTGTTCCATGGGCATAGCCGTTCCATGGACATCGGCGTTGTATTCCGTGGGCATCACCACTGTGTTAAATGGACGTGGCGGTTGTGTTCTGTGGGCAGAGGCAGAAGGGTACATGTTATCTTGCAGACTCAGTTATGACAGTTTGTTTGGCAGCAATCCCATTTCCTCTCAAAATTTTATGGTTTATTTGTGGCTGTCTGGTTTTGAAGAGACTAAAACAGAGTGTTTTGTGCTTATTTCTTCCACTCCTACTTCAGAATTCATAACTTGAAAACTCAGATTTGCTTTCCCAGGCTTTGTTGTCACACTGAGATCAAAATTGTAGTTTTCTAATTCTCATTTTACCCAACGCCTTGACAATGTGATGTAGACACTCTCAGTGATCCACATGCCTACACTCTACCACTGACCACACTCCTGCACTGTGCCACTGACCAGACCCCCCCGCTCTACACTGACCAGACCTCCCCCACTCTATACTGACGAGACCTACACTCAACCACTGACCAACTGACCAGATCCCCCAACTCTACCACTGACCAGACCCACACTCTGTTTGGCTTTTTTAAATTTTGAGACAAGGTCTTACCAAGTTGGTCATGCTGATCTCAAACTTTACATCCCAGCCCAGCCTCCAGAACAAATGTGCATCACTATCGCTAACTAAACTTTTCTACACTTCATTTCTATAAAGCTTGAGTCTACCAAGAAGTTCCAAATTTAGTAAAAACCGCTTTCCAGTTAATCACATGCCTATTTTCCTGTATTTACATATATGAATAAGCGTTGTAGAAGCTGCCAAGACATTATTTGCAGAAATAAGAAAAACATATGGTAAATACATAAAATGTATACAAGACATAGATCATAAAGTAGCAGAGAGGGTCGTGGGAGAGAGACATACGTACATTTGTACGTACACACGTTTGGTAGTAAGTTGTCACTGTATCTGTGTTCCCTCAGAGGGAAAGGTCCTTCTGGTGCTGTGGCAGTCACTGTAGTATCTCACTTATCCTCACAGTAAGTAGCATCTTCTGTGGCTCATGCTTAGGGGGCTTTGGTGGTCTTGATTAGGATGATCACATTATTTTACGGAGTTCATCCAAAAACCCAATAGAGAATGCAGAAGAAAATGTGTACTGGGATTGTTTCCATTTGTCTCATTTCCATAATTCCCTTCTTGTTATCCAAAGAAAACACAAACAAACAAACAAACATGACCAGAGATACTGGAAAGTTTGTGAAATTATTTGGATGGTCCTATTCATTTATACTCAGTTTGATTAACTTCTTCCTTACCTCCTTCAGGAGAGGTGTGGGGCGGGGGGTTTGCTTCTCACCTTGCATAAGCCTGAAGACCACCAACTTATCACCTAATGCCAGGAGCAAGAAGGGAGGAAGGGCCCGGTGCTCAGAGGCTTTGAGAGACTTATATATACACAGCCTGCTGACATCGCTATTCTGTAAGACCTCGCCCTGCTCTCCTGCTTCAGCAGTCAGCAATCATTGTAACGTTGACTAGTGTGAAAGACAGGGAACGGAAAGTGAGAGTATACACCTCATGGAGGCTTTATCCAGCGCAACAACTCTGTTGGGTTGCCTCCTTTTTAGGGGTTGATCCCTCTTCTCTTCTTTTCCCTCTCTTTCTCCTCCTCTCGTCTCTTCCTTTTCCACTTCCCTTCCTTCTTCTTCCCTTTCCCCTGCATTCCTCTGCCTGTCTGTGGTTCTTTTATGTATGCTACAGATTCCTCCTATTTTGTCATATCAAGGGCAGATCAAAGGGCTTCACAAACTTTAGGCAGCGATAACCTTGTTTTTGTTCCCTGTCCCAAGTTGAGAACACATAGTTCAGAGTTCATCTATTAGAAACATTTGGAATGACAATAAAGGCATAGTTCAACCGGAGAGGGAGTTCATAAGAGCCTGTGCTTCTCTGAAATAATGTACCCATAGCATTGGGGAACAGGGGCTCTCATTTGTAGGTGAGGAAACTTGAGAAAATGTTTTGGGGATCCTATCTTTTTTTCTCTGTTACTTGTTTTCATATCTGAAACACTGGGTTGTTCAGATGTAGCTGGAATTTTCTTGAGGCCGCCAACCAGCTCCCAAATAAAGACACCGAGACTTATTATTCATTATGCGTGCTCAACCTTAGCTCAGGCTTATCCCACTAGCTCTTTTAACTTTATTTAACCTGTTACTATTCATCTATTTTTTTTTCCTGTTACCATAGGAGTATTGACTTTATTTACTGATAGTTACAGTGAAATTTGTTGTGGATAAAGTAGTAATACAGTAAGAATGTAG
Source organism: Neodon shergylaensis (assembly GCA_025134845.1). Taxonomy (NCBI): domain Eukaryota; kingdom Metazoa; phylum Chordata; class Mammalia; order Rodentia; family Cricetidae; genus Neodon; species Neodon shergylaensis. Next base: position 11,403,490 of record JABTXL010012406.1, read on the forward strand.
CTATTATCCTAAACACAATCTCCAAGATTCCTGATATTTAGGACATGCTAGTCATTTAAGGATCTTTTTTTTTTATTGAAAAAAAAAATCCCTGCTTCCTCCCAGCCTCCCATTTCCCTCCCCCTCCTCCCGCCCCTCTCCCCCTTTCCCCCACTTCTCTCCCCCTCCCTCTCCAGTCTGAAGAGCAGTCAGGGTTCCCTGCCCTGTGGAAAGTCCAGGGTCTTCTCCCCTCCATCCAGGTCTAAGAAGGTGAACATCCAAACTGGCTAGGCTCCCACAAAGCCAGAACATGAAGTAGGAACAAAACCCCATGCCATTGTCCTTGGCTTCTCATCAGCCCTTATTGTCCGCCATGTTCGGAGAGTCAGGTTTTATCCCATGCTTTTTCAGTCACAGTCCAGCTGGCCTTGGTTAGCTCCCAATAGATCAGCCCCACTGTCTCGGTGGATGGGTGCACCTCTCGTGGTCCTGACTTCCATGCTCATGTTCTCCTTCTTTTCTGCTCCACATTGGGACTTTGGGAGCTCAGTCCGATGCTCCAGTGTGGGTCTCTGTCTCTATCTCCATCCATTGCTAGATGAAGGTTCTATGGTGATATGCAAGATATTCATCAGTATGACTATAGGATAGGGTCATTTCAGGTTCCCTATCCTCAGCTGCCCAAGTAACTAACTGGGGACATTGCCCTGGGCACCTGGGCGCCACTCTAGGTTCATGTCTCTTACCAACCATAAGGTGGTTCCCTTAATTAAGTTATGTGATTCCCTGCTCCTCTATCCAACCTTGTTTTATCCCCAATCATCCCGTTTCCCCAAGTTCCCCCCATCCTCCCCTTCTCAATTTTCTCTCCTCCTCTCCCCTTACCCCTATCCCACCCCACCCCCAAGGTCCCAATTTTTTTGCCCAGCAATCTTGTCTATTTCCCATAGCAGGGATAATAACTATATGTTTTTCTTTGGGTTCACCTTCTTATTTAGCTTCTTTAGGATCACAATTTATAGACTCAGTGACCTATATTTATGGCTAGAAACCAATTATGAGTGAGTACATCTATGTTTTGCCTCAAGGCTTATATTTTTTTTTCATTCTGTATGTCCCATTTTCCTGCTTCTTCTGTGTCTGCCTGGTATCTCCCTCTATGTCCCCTGGCATGTCCAGCATGGCCTCTATGTTCCCTTATGTTCCCCTATGTCCCCCTATGTTCCCTAGCATGTCTGGCATGTCCCCCAATGTCCCCTGACATCTCCCTGGTGTCTCATTTTCTTTCCTTTTTTACACACCTAAATTCCTCCTCCTACTTATTCTCTCTGTCCGGAAGTCCTGCCTATACCTTCTCTCTTGCTATTGGCTGTTCAGCTTTTTATTAGACTAATCAGGTGACTTGAGCAGGCAAGGTAAAATGGCAACCCATCTTTACATAATTAAACAAATACAACACATCTTTGCATAGTTAAACAAATATTCGACAATATAAACAAATGTAGCACATCTTTCTATAGTTAAACAAATGTGGCACCTCTTTGCATAGTTAAACAAATATTCTGCAACCTTCAGCTATGACAGCACCATTTCTGCAGTGTTGCTTGAAAATCGGTCTTCTTCAGTCTTAATCAGTAGCACCGAGCTTGACTGACTAGAATTAGAGCCTTGGTTTACCCAGTAAGGGGCATAGTCCTGAGTCAGAATGCAAGCTCTCGTTGTGAGGAGATTTGTGGAAAAGCCTCTTATTTCATAATAAAGGCCTTATCAAGAAATAAATTGGTGAGCTCTAAAAGCTTTGTATATTCAGAGTAAAGGAAAATTTGGGGGTTCACCTGCCCCCCTCTATTTCTATGTATAAATTAAGTTACATACGTGCTGTGTTATGGTAACCTTAGAGGGGAAAGAATGTATTGTTCTTGGTATGTGGCAGTTTTCTGGTCCATATTCTTGACCCTCCTTGCTCAGGCTGCATTGTATGTTTTAGTGTATTGGGAGTTTGTTATTTCTTGATGACAGAGCCGTAGGAAGGCTTTTCTCCACAGTTTTATCTGGTAAACTTGCTTGATTCATGATTGCTTCTGAATGTAATTTTAGTCAGCAGAGCACAAAGAAGCATGCCAGCTTCTCTGTAATGAAGTAATGGCTTTCCTTCCTTCCTTCTAAATATCCTAAACATCCTAAACAAAAAATTCAGGTCTTAGGTCTCGAGATATAGTCCACTTGATAAAATGCTTGCCTAGCATGCACAAGTCCCTGGGTTCAGTTCCCAATGCCTCTAAAACCAGTAGTGAAGGTCTGTGATCCCAGGTTCTGGGAGTTAAAGTCAAGATGATCATAGTCAAAGTCATAGCAAGTTCAAGGTCAGCCTGTGGTACCCACAAGCCTGTCTCAATTAAAAAAAATGGTCTTTAAGGGTCTATACAAGAAATAACTATCACAACTTAAAAATTAGGGAGCATATGGTATATTGATGTTATTCCCTCTTGGTATGAAATAGTAGTAATAATTAAACTCTTTCGTGTAACTTTTCCATGTAGATTCTCAACTTGCTTATCATATGCCCTTCATAACATCTCTAAATAAAATAACAGGAAATTTTATTTCTCTTATTGAATATTCCAGCTTTATGTCAAAGGCATTGCAAAGATAATTTTAATATTTCACAGAGCTATATCTGATCCTTTGGTTTATATATAAAACTCTTTCAACAAAACCCCAAATTATTTATAAATCCGTTTTCATGGGAAGAAGCACCATACTCCTAGCTCCTTAGGATAAAGTGTGACAGCAGAGATCTGGAATTTCTATTCTAGAAATAGACTCTTTTCAGTGTATAGAAGTGTTTTATCATGTTTCTTCCGTTCTTTGACACGTTTATTTTAATAGAAATAGCATATGCATTACAAGATGATTAATTTAAGCTTTGGGAGTGAGGTATGTATATTGCTTCATAGCTAAGCTGGCCTGAAACTCACGATGTAACCCAGACCGACTTTGAACTTTCAGTGGTCCCTCTTCCACGCCTCCCGAGAGCCTCGGGTAGAAGCAAGAATTGCCATGCTTGCTGAAGCTTTCCAAGATGGACCAGTTAAGTTCTCCAGGGATAACCGAACTATAGACTTTGAAATATGACTTCCGGTCCGTTAGCAATAAATGCTGATGTGTTGCTGGACCTTAGGATAACTGTATATCATGGAAAAACTCAGAAAGCTCCTAGGGACTCTTTAGAAGTTAAGGTGATTTCCGTAGCTCATGCATCTGTATCCTCTTCTACATGGTGTTGGATTTACTGTAGCAGTTGTCACTAACGCAGGCTTCTTCGCCTTTTTTCTTTCTAGGTATTAATATTAGAGCCAACCAAAATCTATCAGCCTTCCTACCTGTCTATCAATAACGAAGTCGAGGAGAAGACAATATCTATTTGGCACGTGCTGCCCGATGACAAGGTAAACTGCAATTAAGATAAGACTTTCTGCCTTTCCAGTCTCACTTCAGTAAATGGGCTAATTAGGAAGAAATAGTTTGACTGTGTTTGTCTTGGCATAAGAGCATGCTGCCGTATAAACATCACTACTTTTGGGTTATGAGTTTCATATTAGTTGGATATACTTGAAATAATTCAGTTTTTTAGTAGAGACGGTATAACCATTTCAAGTGTGCTAAAAATTGGGATATTTCTTCATTTTAGAAATTCATGCTGTAAGCTCAGCTATGCCCCGAAGAGGTAACTTTTCAAAATTATGCCAAAGAAATAAGTTTTAAAACTGAGGTCTCAAATGACATGTCTCTTAATTCTAGGAAGCCTGTTAGGACAAAGCCCCTTGTAAGCTTACAGCGGGCTCGCTCTTGTTATCTTTGCGTCTGGCTGCTTGCTTATCTCAATAGCTGCAAAATTTCAGATTAGCACTGACTCAGTGTGGTCTGGATAAAGTAAGATTGGATGGACTTCCACTTGGTTCCTGAAAGGTCTTAGACCCCCCACCCCCAGCCCTTATATGCTCCTTGGCAGTGTGCGATCAACTTTTGCATGTTGGTGGTTTGTTCAGATTTTGTTCTTTGTTTTGAGACAGAGTTTCTCTTTGTAAGGTAGGCTGGCCTCTGCATTTCAGTCCCCAGCCTCAAGTACTGAGATGACAGGCATGATTTTGTCCGTTCTCATGTGCATTCCACAACTCTTAAAACACAGAAAGCATGCCGGATGACCTGTCCAAGCAACAGGAAAAGGTGTAGATATTAGAGAAATCTTAGGAGAAAGTTTATTTCAGGGTTTTTCCTAATTGTTTTCTAAAATACCCTTAATTTTCTTTAAACATTATTCATTCACTGGTTCCATGTGCAGATGTTGGCTGAGCACCTGCTGTGTGCCAGGCACTTATCAGGCCCTGTATTTTTTTTTTTTTTTTTTTTTTTGGTTTTTCGAGACAGGGTTTCTCTGTGGTTTTGGAGCCTGTCCTGGAACTAGCTCTTGTAGACCAGGCTGGTCTCGAACTCCCAGAGATCTACCTGCCTCTGCCTCCCGAGTGCTGGGATTAAAGGCGTGCGCCACCACCGCCCGGCACCAGGCCCTGTATTAAGCAGCAGGAAAAGCACTTTATACAGGATGAGTGAACTCCGCCTCTCATGGCACTTTCTCCCTTGGGAGGCAATAAACCGAGGAGTGAAACCTGCAGGTGTACGCAGAGGCGATAAGGGTGAAATAAAGCATGAGCTGGGTATGAGTTTGTAATACTGCTTAAGTTAATAGACCTGAATTTGTTTAGACTTTTGTCACTGCTTGTGTGCAACATGGATTCCCTAAGTTACAGTGTCCTTATCTGTACAAAAGACAATAAAATAATAATAATAACAACAGCGACATCCACCTCCAAAGACATGGCACTGTTGCCATGTCTGTAATCCCAGGATTTGGGAGGTTTAAACAGAAGGATCATAAATTCAAGATCACTTTCAGAAACACAGTGAATTTCAGGCCAACCTGAACTAAAGGAAATCCCACCTTGCCCCCTTTGAGTTTGTTGTGAACAGTGTCTGAAGTTGTGTATATAGGGTGCATCTCACAGAGCCCTTTACTATACTGAACACCACAAATACTTTAAGGATGATAACAACAAACACTATTTAAATGGCTGCTTTTTGTAACTTTTTTTTTTTTTGGTTTTTCGAGACAGGGTTTCTCTGTGGCTTTGGAGCCTGTCCTGGAACTAGCTCTGTAGACCAGGCTGGTCTCGAACTCACAGAGATCCGCCTGCCTCTGCCTCCCGAGTGCTGGGATTAAAGGCGTGCGCCACCATCGCCCGGCTGTAACCTTATTTTTAAGACCCCAGAATTTAACCTTGTTTCATTCTTTAAACAATATGAAGGTATCGTTTGGGAGAGTGTAACTATCAATAGGTCACAAATTGAGCTACCTGTCTTATAAGCCTACAAGCTAGCCATAGGTTGTGATCTTTTGTGTTATGCTCAGAGTGAGTCCTGGGCACACATGCACATTGTTGTTATGAAAATCGCTGTATGATTCTGATGTGTGGCTGTGGTTGAGAACAAGTTTAATAATGGGTGTGGGCATACTGAATGACTCAGTTGGGGAAGAATCATTACGTCCTTGACTTTATGGCTCAATTGGGCTCTTAGGGGTTGTAGTTTCTGAAGGCTATCTCCTGGAAACCTCAACATTTGAGTGACAAGAAGTGGCTTCAAATCCGGATTTCCACTCTATGTCTGATCTGGTTAGCAGAACCCACATGCATTAACCACCGCTGTAGGAAGCTCCGCAGGCCCATCCATACAGCGTGTCGGTAATACAGGAAGAGTAACTCATGCTTTGGGGTAGTCACATCAGCTGGGCTGAGCCTTTCCCAAATTCCAGGTCGGGCCAGGTCCTGTAACCTCGATCAAAACAGCAACAAGTCACCTGTCACGGAGCTGTCATTTATAGAAGAAGGGGTACCTTGTGTTTAAAATGACCAGGCAGCTCCCCAGAAGTACTGACATTGGAAGTTAGTGTATGTCTGAATGCACTTGGTGGTGTGATGCCTGGTAAGGTGTAGTGCTTTGGCAGACGTACTAAATGCCGGATAGCATGGAATCACGGAACGAGTGTGCATAGGAATCTGTCTTCAGAAGTAGGTCTGCCAGCTGCGTCTGAATGGCTTCTTTTAGAACTGTGGTCTTTCCAGATCCAACCTGTGGAACCCTGGCCCCGGTATTACTTTCCTAGGACAGCTATGGGCTGGCTGTGCTGGAGTTTTATACTTTGCCCACTAACAGGTTATGATAACTGTGGGATCGTCACCCAACAAAACACACCTTACCCATGTTAGGGCCTGCCACTATGAGCAGTATTACTGTGAGGCCTGGTTGTCTAGCCCTTAATGAAGATAGTCCCAAAAGATAGTATTGTCTTTTCCTATAGTATTAACTTATTCCTAAAGGAAAACTGCCTTGATAAGGAACTTTATGACAGCTAAGACATTCTCTGCGTTCATCACTTTGTAAGGGGAGAATGGCCGACATCCACGTCAGTAACATTTCTGGTACATAAGTGAATTTGCCCCTGGAGCGTCATGCTACCTGGGAGGAGCACACTGTGACCAGTGTGACACTCTTGTTTCCTGACTATAAGGACTTCGGTGGCTCATGGGACCATGCCGGGTTGTGAGGAGGACCTTTGGAACTTTTGGTCTCTGAAGTTCAGTGAGGAACAATGAGTAGGGCATGATGTCTTTTGGGGGGATACAGTTAGGACTGGGAGTCTGGGTTTTGGTTGTGGACTAAGGAATGATTCAGGTGGGGAGAATAGAGCAGATTCCAACAGAGACAAAGAACAAATGCAAGCATGGGATGCCCAGGGGTGGTGAGCGGCCTTTTTGGCTCACCAGGGGGACGTGATGCTGGCGGTGGCAAATACACTGGTAGGCAGGATGGTATAGATTCACAACTTGTTTCCTGAGTGAGAAAGGAGAATCTGGACATGTGCTGGTAGGAAACGGTGCATCACTGAAGCTACTTAAAATCTCAGAGCTGTCAAGAGTGCAACCCAGAGTGGCCAGGAACAGGGTCAGAGTGAAGCCCCGCAGGTGAGAAGGCCGCTGTTATCTATTGCTTGCGGGTGACCTGGGCAGTCTATGTGACTCTTCCTGTAGCCTCCATACATGGAGAAAAGACGATGATGGTACCTTAGGGAATGTTGTGGAGAGTGCATGAGATAGTTACCAGGAATTCTCCAGCAATGGGCTAAAGGCACAGAACACGCGTTAATCGTATTTCCGCTGTAGCTGGAAGACTTAGCACACCTTGACGTAGAGTTAGGGAATCTTGGAACCTGAAAGGTCACAGGAAAGAAGGAAACAGTTAGAAATGAAGTAGCTAGATGTTGTACTAAGACAGTGGGGTCTCAGCTGCGGAGTGACGGGGCATTTGAAGAGGAAAAAAATCAGTGTATGGTTCAGCCACTCATTAGGAGAGACACTAAAAAGGAGTATTAGCAGGCTCAAAATCGGCTGGGGGGGGGCGGTCACTCCAGTAGGGTGTTGAGAAGGAAAAGATGAGAGGTAGAGGACTTTTATTTTAGACCCGGGCACTTGGAGCTGGTGACCTGCAGGCACCTACAGAGACGAAGCTGAGCGTGTGTTCTTGTCGTGTTGCGTTAAAATGCAGTGCCTGCTCGCAGCACTTTGACGTGGACGCAGACATGTTCTTATACTGGGGCGAGAGCAAGACGGGAAGAGATTTTTCAGAGGCTTGACCGGAAAGCGCAAGGTTACCCAGGGACACTTGGATCAGAATGTGGCTAAAGGAATTAGCGACAAACACGATCCTGAGAATGAGCGCAGAGCCAATAGAATTTGGAAGACAGGAAAAGAGCAAACAGCGAGCCAGAGATTTCTGGAAACAGTGCTTTAGTTGTTTTTGTTTGCTCTTCCAGAGAGGTTCTCTGATCAGTGGACCAGTGGGCCTGGTGGGGCGTTCTCAACCCTGTGACAATTTTAGGAGCAGCTTTTACATTGTGCTAAGAACTATGTATGTTGTGACATTCACTGAGTATATGAGGAAGGGTTATTTATTAGTTAAGGCATGAATTATCTCTGTGCCTACTTCCACTGTCTTTTAAAAAAAAACACTACTATTTTATGAGCATTTTGCTTGCATGCATGCATGCACGTGCACCATGTATGTTTCTGGTGCCCACAAAGGTCCCCTGGAACTGGACTTACGGACAGTTGTGAGACACCATGCAAGTGCTGGGTCCTCTGCCAGTGCTCTGAACTCCTAGGCCGTCTCTCCAGCCCTCCCACTGCCTTTTGGCGCTCATGGACTGCGCTTGTGGCATCCCATCCATATAATCTTCATATTAAAATGTCCTTGCCAAATGTCCCTTTGGTTTGTAAGTTGATTTTCTGTAAACTGCGTTCACTATTGGCATCATTCTCTCCACCTTTTACCAGCGGAAGTGGTAGGATCTCAAGAATGACAAACCTTTATTACCAGCCTTAAGTCTGTAACTAGTAGGTAAACAACCAATTTAATAGATTGTTTGGTAAGCAGGAAATGGATTATGACCTAGAATGTCATGATTTTCCTAGAATTGAGAATATTGCTTTTTATTTGTTATGTTTCTTTCTCTACGTGCTCAGCAGTTTCTAAAATGTGGGATGAGCTATTGTATTGTCTCCAGACTGCTTCATACTGCAATTTTCCAAAACCTTCAGACGTTGTACACCAATTCCCGGGACTCTTGGAGAGCTACATTTCATTTGTGGGGCACAATTCCTTAATCCGAGCTGTGTCCCTTTTCCCCATAGATGTCTGCTGTTTAGAGTCAGCACTTGAGAAAAATCTGCACAGGTCCCGTGGAAGAAAAACCTAGATCCAGAGAAGCCACATGCAAGATACTTTGTGGGGCTGTTTGAAATTCCTCCCTTTTAGGGTTGAATTTTAAGCAACTGTTGGCCTGTGTTGTGCTTCTTCATTGCAAGTGTGGCTGGCAGGGACCCTTCAGCACTTTGAAGGCTGCCTACCTTCTCGGATCCCAGCTCTGGCCAGTGGCTGGGTAGATAGAATATGTAAATTGTGTGAAGGAGCATTCTTACCCAGTTCCAGGTAGACACACTCTCCCGTTCATGCTGTGTTCAGCTGCATGGCCAAGTAAAATATCTCATACACTCAGAAAATGGCGAGGAATTCCGAGATGGCTTTCTAAGGGGGATTTGTGTCTGCGTTCTGACCTGAGTTCTCTGTAAGCTGTTGGCTGTCCTTTCATGGTCTTAAATTCTGCTACAGGCATTGCCTCACATGGACAGCATCCTAGAAAAGAGAGCCCAGCCCTGCCGCTCAGAACAAAACTGCATCATGCCTAAACCAATCACCAACATAGAAAATGAGCGTATTGTGGCCAGTTTAAATTAAATTCAATGTCCCAGCAGAACCTGAACAACTCCAAAATCAAAAAATGAAACAAACCAACAACAACAACAATAAACCTTTGCTGTTGCTGTTGTAGCTAGGGAGGAACCGCTGTTACCCCAGATAGCAATAAGGTCTGACAGAATATAATTATTAAATTATTACTGTCATCCTCATTGTTAGCCCCTCGTTCTTATTCTTGCTCTGGCTGGGACATGGGATCTAGAGTGGGCCAGTTCCTACAAAGTGGAGCTGTGTGGTGGTTCAAATAGGTGACCATGGTGGGGTCTGCTGGGCCTCCAACTCTGCATCTTAGACCCTTGTAATTCACTTTGCAGCTCAGCAGTGCCTCCCTGTGGTCAGTCCCTCTCTCCACGCAGGCAGGGCCTCTTGCAGTGCAGTGGCTGCATCTTAGGCCCTAAGGTGTCCTGGCAGGGTGGATCAGCCCAGTCTATCCAGGAAACCCTTCCTTGGTTTCTCCCAGAGCAGGGCTGTTGAAAAGCTTGATTTGCCGGTATCACCTACCTGTGTTAATGTTTGCTGTGTTCAGTGGCTGCTTTGCACACTCCCCAAGCCTGCTCTGCTCTCATCCCCGCTTGCAGTCCTGACCACGGTCTTGGGGACAGCTCAGTAGCAGGCTTTAGAGGTAAGGATGCATTGTGTGTGAGCAGTAAGCAGGTCAGAAGTGAAGCCTCTAGGCTACATAGTTATTTAGACACTGACCATGGTTATAAGCATTTTCATGTGTATACTGGTCTACATATGTGTGCAGGCAGGTACACATGCATGTATATGTGTGTGTGAAGGATCCTCCCAATTCTTAGTTATTTTATATGTGGCCCCCTTTTATGTACATGTATATACATACACATTTTCATGTGTATACCAGTCCACATATATGTGCAGACAGGTACACAAACATGTATATGTGTAAGTGAAGGATCCTCCTTGGTTATTTTATTTGTAGCCTTTCTTATGTACATGTATGTACACATTTTTATGTATATACCAGTGCACGTATGTATGTGGGTACACATGCGTGTCTATGTGTGTGTGTGAAGGCTGGAGGACAATCTCAGGTGGCATCCCCCTGAGTGCTGTCCACCTCCTTTTCGACTGAGTCTCTGAATGGCCTGGCACTCACCAGTTAGGTCAGAACAATGGTAGGATGGTAGGGTTCGGGGATCCTCCTGTCTCTGCCTCCTCGGTGATCCCTGGCATTTTTACATGGGTTCTAAGGGTCAAGCTTGCGTCTTTGTGATTTCAGGGTCAGTGCTGTGGTGACTCGGTCACACCCGTGGTCTTCTAGGCCTTTCTACACTGTCTTCCTTCCCTGGATCTTATGACAGTAGAACCTGTGGTGCTAACTCAGCCCAGATCCCAGTAAGGTGCTCTGACGTTGGTTTTAGAGTATTTTGCATCAGACTTGAGAGGATCTGTCTGCACTCCTGGTTGCATGGCCCTAGCAAAGACTTAGGCACTGTGGATAGAAAATGTAGCTTTTTGAGTTGCTTTTGTCAAGAGAAGAGTTCTAGGGCCACCTCAGAGCTACAAATTTGAACATCCATTTCACCAGCCCATCCAAGACTGCAACCTCATAGCAGCGGTAGGAGCTGGCTTTCCTGGTGGTTTTACTTTAGCATGATATTAATTTTATGTCATAGCTAAACATTTTTTTAATTTCTATTCTGCTTTTTACTGAGGGAATGGTTAAGAAGATTATTAGGGTAGTTTTATCCTTATTAGAGGATGAGGCCAGGCGGGGAAACCATCTAAGAATCCCAGGTGGCCTTTGTCATAAATATTAGCAAGACTGAGGACTTTCGTCACTGTTGACAGTTGCAAGATGGGAAGCCATTGGTTGTCCTGAATAATTAGGCAAACTGTGAGTATCTGGCAGCCTTCTTTAATCAGGGTATCCAGGGTAAAGGGCATAGCCATCTGGACTAGCATGCAGTCCCTATACCAGTCGGGTTAGGTAGGCTTAGGTATAAGACTCTCCCATTCATTGCTTCCCAATATGTCAGTTTGGGAGACGTCGAGATTTCCAAACATTTGGATAGAGAAAATAATCTGAGGATAATTATCTGATGGTTATTATGATATGCTTAATCATAATTGAGAGATAAACTTTCAATTTTTTTAAATATGGACTCGGTGAATCACCCATATCTGTCTATCACATAATAACCCAATTTTTATGTTCAAACACTATTAGCATATTAAGCTTTTCATAAATTAGGTAATAATCCCTTAGAGTTGTAATAGGCACCCTGTACATGCATATACAGTTTCACACACCACACACACACAGTTTCTGGAGAAAAAAAAAACACACCAGTTGCCAGTTTAATTGAAAAGTTTTACCTTTCCCAAGCTGGCTATGATGCTATGTGTCTGGAATTCCAGCAATCAAGAACCTTGATGTGCCAGCCTTTGCTGGCTCTTCATAGGAGGCCTTACCCTGTCTGAGAAGTGGGGATAAGGTGGGGGGGGAGTGAATGGTGGCAAGGGAGGGGGAACTATATTTGGGATGTAAAATAGAGAAAAAAAACTTTTAAATAAAAAAGAGGCAAGAAGATGGCAAGTTCATGGCCAGACTGAACTACAGAATCTGCCCCTCTCTCAGATTCAAAAGGAAAAGATAATTTAAAGAGAATTATTTTTAAAACCTTACAAAGACTTTATTCAAATTAATTGGATTTTTTTTCTCAGAAAATGAGCATTGTCTGTGGAGATAGCTCAGGCAGTATAGTGTTCTTCACAGGTGAGAGCTGAGCTCCACTCCCAGAACCAACATAAGAAAACCAGGTGAGGTGGTGTACTGTGCTCCCAAACCTGGGGAGCTGGAAACAAGCAGATCCTCAGGTCTCAAGTGACAAGCTCTAGGCCAGTGGAGAATGAATGGCATCAGAGGAGCCGCACGTGAGGCTGTCCTCTGGCCTCCACATGTGTGCTTCCAGATGTGTCCTCAAATGCACAAATACATACATGCATGGAAAATCATTGGCAAGTATACAAAAAGAAAATAATTGCTGACTACAGCAATCTAATTGTTGTGATCACTGATTTATTTTTGTTTGTTTTGGTTTGGATTTTACTTAAACTTAAAGCATAATAGTTACAACTAAAATTAAGGTTTACATTTAATGACAAGAACGTTCAGGTTTTTTTGAAAGCTGTAGTCTTGAAGTAAAAGAATTCAGTAAACATCACCCTTGTGAGTTCAGAATGAAACACAGGCTCCCTAAGATAACTTGCTCATGAGGAAAAATGGATATACTATTAAAACTAATAAAACTCAATTATTTTATGATGTTATTTTTCATGCGGACAACTTAATATTTTTTGTCATTGCTCTTCTTCTCCTGTGTTCCAGAAAGGCATACATGAGTGGAACTTCAGTGCGTCCTCTATCAGGGGAGTAAGGTACGTTTCCCTGGGACATTCGGTGTGCTTAGAAGACATTCCTCTGAGATATTCATAGCCCAGATAGAACTCTAAATCATAATTTAAATTGGGAAAACATTTCAGGGATCCTTCTTTGTTGTCAAGAGTCAGCCATCAGCTTCTCTGCCCCTGTTACAAAGAGCACCTTGTCATCGTGGGTCCTCCAACTGATATCATGCTCATTACTCTGGGCTAAATGTGAATTGATGTGGCAAAAAGGGAATCATGTGGAGGTCCTCTCCTGCTGGCTGACCTTTTGGTTAAGGCTGGAAGATGTCTTTCTGTCCTTTAAATTACCAAGAGGTCTGCAGGACATCTCCCAGATTATACCCTGGATCTTGTATTCATGTTGATGTATGGTAGGGAATTCATGAAAATTTCCCCCAAGGTCACTGCTGATGCAATTGTGTTGTGAGGTCACAGTGACAAATTCGAGTCCAGTCCTTAAACCTTGTCATAATGCCAGTGACTTGAGGGGGGGCGCGGGAAGCTTTCTCCTGGGAATTAGAGATAAGGTCAGTGGTCAGAATCGGGTGTCAGTGGCTGAGTGTCCGGAACTTTGTCACAATAGAAGCCTGTGCCACACAACTCATTCAGCTTGCAAACCGAATTGCATTTACTACTGTTTACCCCCACATAATGGGAATGGGAGACAACAGACTTCTGCGGGCCACTTGTGCAATATCCTGTTGCTTTTGCAATAGCTGTAATTGGCTTTGTTAGAGCCTGAACTGGCAGCGCGGTGAGTCACTGATAATTTTAGTGTGCCCGGTAGAACAACTACCTGTTACCTCAGAAATGATCTGAATAGAAACAAGCGCGATTACGAGTCTGACTCACAACTTTCCAATCAATACCTTCTCAAATAAAGCTGTCTGCTCTTAATATTTAATCCTTAAACCACTCATTAGCGAGGTACTCTTTCTTTATTGCTGCCTTCTCCGGCAATCCATTTAGTACAGCAACAGTGTATTACACCTCATCAGCTCTGTTTTACGGTGATTTAGCTCTTATTAATTAGGCAAGGCAGGGCCTTGCCAACACTTCTTATGACTCAATGTTGTGGATAGAGAATGCCTCCCTCTGGTGATGGCTGGTTTACATGTTGGGAAACTTGAGTTCTGGTCTGTGACTTCAAAGACAGCCAGCTTTTCCTGGCTTCCTCCTCTATAAAGAAAGGATGACAAGCCAAGGGGCCATCCAACTAGGTCAGCAGTTTGCCTTGCGTCACCTCCGAGTGTGGCCAGCTCAAGCCAATGGCATGTGTTGAGCACCAGCTGTGTGCCATATTGAGTCCTGTTCTGCTAAAGATGGAGCAGTGACAAAGACCTCTTGAATAATTCACAGTCAAGTGGGAAGGGGTAGCAAGCGCCTAACAATCAACGGCCACGTGATGCGAGATGAGTAGGCTAGGAATACATCCAGAGAGGAGCGTCACGAGGAGTCCTTCTGTCTGGAGTAGAAATAGTAAAAGCTAGAGGGGAAAGGGTCTCATCTGGGCCTTAGATGATGACTAGAATCAGTGTTATAAGATTAAAAATATAAAGTCTGGGCATGCTGGGACGTGCCTACAATCCTTGTACTCATTGGGCTAGGGCAAGAGGATCATGAGTTCAGGGTCAGTCTAGGCTTTGTAGTGAGCTTGAAGCCGTCCTAAGGCACACAGGAAGACCATGCTCAAAAACCCAAATGAAGCTGTGCATTCTAAAAGGAAGAAATAGCAGGTGCAGCGGTGATAATATGGCCTGATAGGTTATGTTCGTGGACCAAGTTGGGACCTTGGCTTGTTTTATCAATAAAATGTCTTAGACAGCAGGCAGAGTCTCAACAGTCACAGGCTTCCATGCTCCAGTAGCCGAACTGAGTGGTTTGGCCTGTGAAACTTGAAATAATTTCCCTATCTGACCCATTACAGAAAACATCGGCCAACTCCTGACACAAACTAGTATGTCCTAACTCACCAACTCAGAACCGTTCACATTGTTCTAAAGCAATGATTCTCAACCTTCCTAATGCGACAACCCTTTAATAGAGTTCTTCATGGTGTGGTGACCCCAACCATCAAACGACTTCATTGCTAATTTCTGTAATTTTGCGACTGTTATGAATTGTAATGTTAAGATCCAATGTTTTCCAATGGTCTTAGGCAACCCCTGTAAAAGGGTCGTTTGACCCCCACAGGGGTCACAACCCCCAGGTTGAGAATTGCTGTTCTAAAGGAAAGTACTTGCTAGGGCCACACCAAGGGCTGGGCCACATTGCTCTGCTCCTTCAACTCTCCAGCTAGTGCTGCGACTCTGCCACCTGTACGAACTGCCTCCCTAGCTCTGAAAACACTTCCCAGAGGCCTGGAATCACCGGGGCTAGCCAGCCAGCTGGGATGTGTGCTTCCCTTTCAGCACAGATCAGTGCTATGCCAGACAGGACTCGTGTCCATGCCAAACCCAGCGTGTGGCACATGTGAACTTCAGCACCCCAGAGCAGCCTGTTATGCACATTTGTGTAGGAATAATACGCAATTTTAGTATTATGGTCAGGGGACTATCAGTCTTGAAAGTGACTATCAGTGTTGTCATAAATGTCAGTGACGTCAAAGCAGGGTTGGCTATAAGAAATATCGATCTTTTCTTCGGCAGTAGAGATGCGCGGAAGGGCTGGCATCTGTCTGAACAGAGTGGGGTTTGTTTGTTTCAGTATCTCCAAGTTTGAAGAGCGCTGCTGCTTTCTTTACGTGCTTCACAATTCGGATGACTTCCAGATCTACTTCTGCACAGAGCTGCACTGTAAAAAGTACGTATCTGTCCTCCAAGGGAGGGGCTGGTTTCACATGGTCACCGTTTTCAGGTAAAACGGAGCATGTGGCTTCTATGGAAAACTGATGGTGGAGCGGTTGTGCAGGCACTTTATTATTATTATTATTATTATTATTATTATTATTATTATTATTATT
>JABTXL010012406.1:11428908-11449415 GCA_025134845.1 Neodon shergylaensis
TAGAGATAGAGATAGAGATAGAGATAGAGATAGAGATAGAGATAGAGAGATAGATAGAGATAAAGAGGGAGGAGGAGGAGGAGGAGGAGGAGGAGGAGGAAAGAGGAGAGGGGAGAGAGGAAAGGAAAGGATAAGTAGGGAGAGGGGAGAGGCTGTTGTGGGCTTTTGGAATTTTAAAGTCTACCCCTAATGGCTCAGCTCCTCTAACAATGCCATGCCTCCAGCAAGGCCAAGCTTCCTAACCCTTCCAAAACCAGCTCATCAGCTGAGGACTAAGCATACAAATCTATGCGCCTGTAGGAGTCATTCTCATTCAAATCACCACACATGGATAGTGGGAAGACCACAAAGTCTTGATTTTGAAGACCTGGCTTTAGACCACAACTCTGATATTTTCACTGGAAAGAGACTTCTGGCCATGTGTAAATTAATGGTGACCATATGCCTTTCTCACCATGAAACACAGACTTCTGGAGCGCAAGTGAGGAAGGTGATTTGAATTTTTTTCTTTTGAGTTTTGTACGTAGGTACTTTTTATATTAGGGGCATAGATATTCAGGATTGAGACTTCATCCTGATAAACTGTTCCTGTTATGAGTATAAAATGCCCCTCTCCATCTCTTCTGATTGATTTAAGTTTGAAGTCAACTTTGTTAGAGATTAGTATGGCCACACCTGCTCTTTTCTTAGGTCCATTTGCTTGATAAGCCTTTTCCCAGCCCTTTACTCTGAGTAGGTGCCTGTCTTTGTGGTTGAGGTGTGTTTCTTGTAAACAGCAGAATGTTGGATCCTGTTTTCTTATCCAATCTCTTAGCCTGTGCCTTTTTATAGGTGAGTTGAGTCCATTGACATTAAGTGATATTAATGACCAGTGGTTGTTAACTCTGGTCACTTTTTTAGTCGTAGAGTTTGTGTGTTTCCCTTCCTTGAGTTGTGCTGGTGAAGGGTCTCTAGATGTCTGAGTTATTGTGGTCATTGTTGGACTCCTTGGTTAGTGCTTTTCCTTCTGTTACTTTCTGTAAGGCTGGATTTGTGGCTATGTATTGTTTAAATTTGTTTTTATCCTGGAAAGTTTTATTTTCTCCATTTATAATGAATGAAAGCTTGGCTGGGTATAGTAGTCTAGGCTTGCATCCATAGTCTCTTAGTTTCTGCAATACATCTATCCAGGACTTTCTGGCTTTCATGGTTTCCATGGAGAAGTCAGATGTAAGTCTGATAGGTTTACCTTTATAAGTAACCTGGCCTTTTTCCTTTGCAGCTCTTAATATTCTTTCTTTATTCTGTATGCTTTGTGTTTTGATTATTATATGGTGAGGGGATTTTTTTTTTTGATCCAGCCTATTTGGTGTTCTGTATGCTTCTTGAACCTTCATAGGTATATCTTTCTTTAGGTTGGGAAAGTTTTCTTCTATAATTTTATTAAATATATTTTCTGGACCGTTGAGCTGCACTTCTTCTCCTTCTTCTACTCCTATTATTCTTAGGTTTGGTCTTTTTATTGTGTCCCAGATTTCCTGAATGTTTTGTGATGAGAGTTTGTTGGACTTGCTGTTTTCTTTGATCAGTGTGTTTATTTTCTCTATGGTATCTTCAGAATCTGAGATTCTTTCTTCCATCTCTTGTATTCTGTTGGTTATGCTTGTTTCTGTAGTCTCTGTTTGTTTACTTAAATTTTCCATGTCCAGCTGACCCTCTGTTTGTGTTTTCTTCGTTGCCTCCATTTCAGTTTTCAAGTCTTGAACTGTTTCCATTATCTGTTTGATTGTTTTTCCTTGATTTTCTAGGGTATCATTCACTGATTTATTCAATTCTTCAAACTTTCTGTTATATTTCTCATCCATTTCTATAAGGGCATTCTTTACATGCTGTTTAAGGGCGTCAATCACTTTCGTAAAGTCAATTTTTTCTACTTCTTCTTGATTAAGGTGTTCATGTCCTCCTGTTGTGAGGTCGCTGGTTTCTGGTGGTTTCATGTTGCTTTTCAGATTGTTTGGTGAATTCTTGCATTGGCGCCTGCCCATCTCTTCCTCCAAATGCTCCCCTATGGACTTTCTTTAACAGGATCAGGTCTTCTTGCCTACTGATGTACCTTCCCAGTGATGGCTCTCCCCAGTGATAGCTCTCCTGGTGCCGAGATCTGATCTCCGTGCCCAATGATGGCTCTCCCCAATGCTGGCTCTCCTGGCACCGAGATCAGGTCTCCGTGCCCAGTGCTGGCTCTCCTGGCGCCGAGATCAGGTCTCCGTGCTGGTTGAGTAAACAAAGCACCTACCTTGCTTGGTGCAGGCAGGCTATTGAAACAAAGGAACTCCTGCCCTCCTGGGTGCCCTGAGGATTCAGACCCAGCGCCCAGACAGGCTGAGCTGGGTGATGTTATGTGCCCACAGAGGGCAGAGGGGCCGAAGAAGGGAGGGTTCTGGATGCAAGCTGGGTGGGATAGGAAGAAAGAGGCAGTATGCAGGGAGTAGAGGCCCTGCAGAGAGCCCAGGAAGGATAGGGGGTTGAGGACTTCCGAGTTCCCTGTCCCGGGCTGATGCCACGGGGTCTGCAACTCACCCCGTGCTGGCTCTCCTGGCGCCGTTTTGAAGCCCTATAATAATACAAACTATTGACGGTTCTCAGGCTGGTGTTTAGGTTTGTTTCTCTGAGAGGGACAGTGGCAAAGTCGAGCGTCTTTGTTAGTGGGATCCCAACCAGCACAGCACAACGTTACCAGACTCTAGACCACAGGAACCGGGTGTGGTGACGAACTCTTTGGTTGGTATTGTTGAGCTAGTCTTTTTACACCTTTACCAGATCCTGTTTCATGTTCCAAGTCTGGGCGGATGGCTTCATGATACCTGATGCCCGTCACATGCCCACCCTCACATTTGTCTTCTCTCAGGCAGAGCTCCCTGATCATCTTTAGAAAGACTATTATCCTTCATCTCTACATTGGGCATTTATTCCTAGCATGGGAAGGCTCTTTTATGTAGCTCTGGTACCTCAAGATGGATGCTCAGCGTTGGCATCAAGAGAACAGACACCTTTCCAGAATTTGCCCTATGTCCAAGAGATATGACCCAGCTGCCTTCAACGAGGGCTTTAAAACCTGTCGGAAGCAACCTGGGGCTGATGCCAGCATGGGCAGTTGGGTCACCAGAGTCTGATTACCCTCCTGTCTTGGTCATTTGTCCTTTTTATTTTTGCCTTTATTTATTTAAGACAGGATCTATTTAGCTCGGAATGACCATTGATCCTATTTCTGAGGATGACCTTGAAGTTATGATCTACCTCCCAAGCTGAGGATTGGAGAAGCATACCATCCTGCCTCTTTTTAATATTTGTTTAGTGTGCATATGTTGTGGTTAGAGTTAATATTGCTGTGATGAAACACCATGACCAAAAGCAAGTTGGGGAAGAAAGGGTTTATTTGGCTTACACTGCTACATCATAGTCCATCACTGAAGGAAGTCAGGACAGGAACTCAAGCAGAGCTGGAACCTAGAGGCAGGAACTCATGCAGAGACTATGGACGGGTGCTGCTTACCGGCTTGCTCAGTCTGCTTTCTTATAGAGCCCAGGACCACCAACCCAGGGATGGCACCACCCACCATGGGCTGCCTCCCCCCATTAATCAATAATTAAGAAAATGCCCTCCAGACTTGCATACAATTTGATCTTATGGAGCCATTTTCTCAGTTGAGACTCCCTTCTCTCAGATGACATTAGCTTGTGTCGAGGTGACATAAAACTAGCCAGCACAGTGTGTATGCCCAAGAGAGCATGCAGCTGCCCCCAAATGGAGTTCAGGAAAGAACTGGAGTCCTTCTATCACCTTCACCATGTGGGACTGAACTCAGGTCACTTGGGCCTCCACGGTTAAGTAGCCTTGTTCCCCAGATCATCTTGCTGGCCCCATTGCTTCTTTTTATAATCTGTTCTGTTATTGGTATTTTATTTAGTATTTTATCATTTTCCTGTATACCTGAGTCTGAATTTATTTATCTCCTGTTTAAGGCCCAATTTCTAGAAGTTGCATTTGATTGTTACAAATCTCTCTAGTTGGTTTTATTCTTTCTTATTTTTAAATGTCTCAATTTATATCTTTGTTGAAATAAGAGCGGCCAGGGCTGCGTCCCCAACACCCCAGCCGCCTGCTCAGCTAGCTTATGCCCGAAATAACAACACACAAACTGTATTCATTTAAATACTGCTTGCCCATTATATCTAGCCTCTTCTCAGCTAACTCTCGCACCTGGACTAGCCCATTTCTAATAATGTGTGTAAGCACCCCAAGGTGCGCTTACCGGGAAGATTCTAGCCTACGTCCATGCTGGGTCGGAGCTTCATCGCATGTGCCCCAGAGAGCAGAGCTGTTGAGTCTGAGCTCACTTCCTCTTCCTCCCAGTATGCTATTCTGTTTATTCCTCCCACCTATGTTTTAACCTATGAGGGCCAAGCAGTTCCTTTATTACTTAACCAATGAAATCAACAGATTGATATATGACACTCCCACATCATATCTTTATGTAGTATTTTTCAGTTTCTTGGCCATTAGAGTTTCTACTTCAAATTTCTGTGCTACAATTAACCAGGTATGGTGGGTAGCACACACCTGTAATCTATCCCAACAGTCAAGAAGTAGAGGCAGGGGAATTATGAGCCCCAGGCTAACATGAGCTACATAGCAAAACCCTGTCTCAAGCAAAATATCTGTTAGCTATATGCATTTTTAAAAGTTCTGTTAAAGCCTCATTGCCTGTATTTGTCTCTTTTTCTTTATAAGTTTGTCAGCTGTGCTGTGTGTATTTCAAGGCCATTTTCTTAATGAACATAAAAATACATGACCATAATCATCTTCATGAACAATGCATTGGCATTTAATGTTAAATGTTCTGGCTTTTATGAACAGTGGGAGCTGTTTCCTAATGCTTTGGCTGGCTTTTGGGAACCTGTTCCTCAGATTGGTTTGCCTTGCCCAGCCTTAGTACAAGGAAGGTACTTAGTCTTACTGCAACTTGATATCCTGTGTTTTGTTGATACCCATGAGAGGCCTGGCCCTTTCTGAACAGAGAAGGAGTGAATTGGGAGGGGAAGGTGCAGAGGGGAGTGGGGGGAGGGAATTCGAGGACAGGAGGAGGGGAAAATGTGGTCGATATAAAATAAATTTATTAATTAAAACCTTTTTCTGGCTTTTAAATGTAAGAAATTGTTTTCTTTTTTAAAGCAGACAGCAGAAATCACTCTATAAGGCAAGTCTGTTGCCAAATCTGCACTGCAGATAGCTGTAGACAGCAAGGGGCTTTCCCCTTCCTGTCTGTAGCCCCTTTCTGGGTTCCCCAGTGACACAGCTTGATCACTGAAGGATCCTAAATGCTTCATTTCCTGTCCAGGGCTTGAGTCTTGCCTTTCTGCAAGACTTTCTGCACCTTTTGATGTGCCACCTCCAGGTCTGAGGTGGCCTCTACATAGTGTTCTCTGTCCCCATTAACTTTGATTCAGTCTCCATGACCCTTAGGAGCTCGGGAGTGTACATGTTTTATTTTTACATAAAAGATCAAAAATGCCCTCTATTTTTCATTTTTAAAATCCCTTGGGGGATTTTCAGTCTTGCTTCTGTCCCGGGTCCGTGGCCTACTTCCGTTCCTGGGAGTGCTTCTCACTGCTTTTGTCTCATTTTGATCCACCAAACAAATAAAAACAAAAAGTGACCTGGGAAGAATGACTTTTCCATCACTCACACCTCCAACTCTTCTCCTCCTCCAGCCCCTTCCGGTGCTTTTATTGCCCTGGCACAAAGGAAGTGCTTCTGTAGCACCCTCAGCTGAGTACCAGGGACAAGATTATAAGAGGTGGTAAACATTAACGGATGTAGTGCCAGGCAGCTGGTGAAAATCGAGACCCAGTGGGGGAAATATTGTGGCGGGCTCCTTAGAAAGGCACTGACACTCTCAACCATGAAGCTACATGGTACTTGTCAAGAACACGCTACCTATGTTGTGTTGACAGCGTCTAATTTTTTATCCTTACAGGAGTTGTTACTTTTAAAAAATAGTTTTTGGAATTTTTCCTATTTTCATTAATTTTTAATTATCATGCAAAATAATGGGTTTCATTGTGACATTGTCATCATTAAATCATTGTACTTTGTTTCTGAATAATCCCAACCTTCCTCTTCCTACTTTACGGTCCTTTTCTCCCCGCTCACAGTTCTTCCTTCTGCTTCCATGGCATCTATATTGTATTGCTCACTCTTGTTCCCCTGGGGATTCCATCTTACTATTTCACTTGTAAAGCCATGTTAAAATAAGGAAAGTATTTGTGAAAAGACGTGGTATTCTCTGGTAGTACCTGAAATCCCAGCACTTGGGAAGTAGAGGCCAGAAGATGGTAAATTCAAGGTCAATTCGGACTATAAAATAAGCCCATCTTTGAAACAAACAAATTTTTTAAATGGTGTTTCGAATGTCGCTTCCATTCTCACTCTTCTGCCCCCATCGCCCTTTGCAGTATGACTACGAATACGATGAGAACGGTGACCGAGTTGTGCTAGGAAAAGGCACGTACGGGATCGTCTATGCAGGTCGAGACCTGAGCAACCAGGTCAGAATTGCTATTAAGGAAATCCCAGAGAGAGACAGCAGGTATGGTGATGGTTGCTAATGGAAGCTGTATTCTAAGGTGCTTGGGTTGTTAATAGTGTGGCAGAAAATACTTGGTGATAGTCTGATTATTGGAACTGTCTGAAAACTCTACTGGGTTAGTTCTATCCCAGTTTTTCTGTTCATTTAGTGATTTTTTTTTTGTACAAGACTTGGCTGGGGGAAAGAAAATTCCCTTCTAAGGGAAGGGAATGGCTTTCAAAAAGCAGAAAAGAGGATGTGGTCCTATGTGTGATGGCCATGGGTCTTGTTGGATCAAGGTGGTTCATAACAAAAGAGATGGAGAAGCCAGTGCAGCCAGAGTTTCCAGTGCCATGTAAGGAACTGCAACATCTTGCTCCTCCAGCAAGCAGATCAGTGAGCAAACTGAGAAACCAACAGCCCCTTTAAGCTCCATCAGGGAAGACAATCAACTGCTCCCTGAACTAGAAAGGTAGAGAAGAGGCAAACGCAGCCAGTCACAACTGGAGGAGAACCTCCATGGGAAGGGAAACAGTGTGGGCTAGAGAACCCCAACTCTGGATAACAAATTGCTGGAGGCTCAGTGTGGAGGAGTCCGGAGGGTTAAGAATCTCAGGGGATGCCTCTTGGGCAGCCCTACACTCTGAGTTTTATTCTATAAAGTTTTTACCACACTTTCATTTTGAATATAGGAGAAAATCCATTGTGTTCCTTTCAGAGGAAAGGAAATTATTTTAAAATATGTCAGAGGATTTTAGTCTTTTCTTCAAGGCCCATTCTCAGAGAGCCTGAGCAAATGTGGAGAAAGAACATGGTAGAATCCAGCCCAGCAGCCTGGGGACACAGTGACTGAGTCACAAGAGGAGGGAGCATTTTTTTTTTTTATTGAGAAAAAGAAAAGAAAAAAAAGTTTCCGCCTCCTCCCGGCCTCCCATTTCCCTCCCCCTCTTCTTAACCCCTACTCTCACCCAGCTCTTACCACAGGCCACCACTTTACATAGCAAAGGCCTGTTTACTGTGATTCTCTTGCCGAGAGCATCTCATGTACCATTTAAAAAATACCTTGAGACGTGCTAAAAGTAAAAATAGAATCTAAGAAGATTGACAAGTACAAGAACCAGAGCCTGATATGGCAAGTTGGAGTTAGCAAACTGGGAATTTAAAACAACTGATTAAGAAGAGTGTAATAGCACCAAAGAGTTCCACAATAGCCTTGAATGAAGTATAAGAAGGGTTTATTTATTTGGGGATAAACTCACAGTAAGGAGTGATCCACAGTCCTCTGCATGTGCGCTGGGAACTGGAACCAAATCCAGCAGAAAAGAGGACTGCCCATGCTTTAGCTGTCTGCACTTTATAGTGCATGAGACCATGCCCAAAGTGGGCCAGTATCTTAAAGGCTGTTGGCTGAAGGACTTCCCACAACACTTCCCCCTTTTATCTAAATAAGAGAGTTCTAAGTCTAACACAAAACTATATACAGTAAGGGAAAAGAAGAGGGGAAAACATACATAAAATATAGAATCAAAACCAGTAAACAAGAAACATACGCTAAATGTTTCAATAGGTATTCTATCCTAAGGAGTCTAAGTCTTATATTAAAAATGGCTTGGAAGTTACTTTGACTATCTAGTCTTCAACCCCATGAAAGACCTGAGAAGGAAAATAATATTACCTGAGTAGACAAGAAATTCAATCAAGCAACTTCCAAAAGGTACAAGAAATGACAGAAACAACCGGCTACCAAGAGTATCTGACAGACCATTTTCAGAGGCAGGCAAATTTGAAAACTGTCTTTACCCTGTCTTGGCAAGGTTTATTAGTCATTTTTGCTTGTATCTGCTTGTCCAGTTTGAACACCATACATTTTGTCAGTAGTTGAGGCAAGGTAGTTCTTTGCCCAAAGGCCAGTTGTCCAAGAAGAAAACAAGCTCCAAGTGAAGTGTCTTCAGTGCCCAATATTCTCTCAGGAATTGATTGGTGCTGCCAGGATCAGTTTGTGTCTCATGCCAACAGAATCCTAAATTATTTAAATGCTATATTCTGCAGTTCTTTGAAGTGTTCGAAGATTACCTATTTATGCAGAATACAATCTCTGTGCATCTAAAAACCTGATTACTCTTAAGTATGACAAACATGGATGACTATTGACCTGTAATTCTTAATATCTATATAGCTTAAAGACTGAGGCTTCATATTAAAAAAAATTAAACAATCTTTACTAAATGTACAGCAAATGAAATCAGTGACCTCAAAATGTAAACAATATATATAAGTATCTTGGTCAGAGGTAGAAATGTATAGTACAATATGATAAATATATCCTAAAATTGCATCAATATACAAAATATATTAAGCAGAGATATAGACATGCATGCATACAACATGACAAAATAACTTTGCATAGGTGCACAAATATTAAAAACAGGAGCGTATTCATATATTATAAATAGGAGCATATTCAATATAATGAACATAATTTGAATTTGTATCAATATACAAGAATCTATATCAATGTTAATTGACTATAAATAATAGCTCACGAGTAATACACTAATCTACCTGTTATCCCATCCTTTCCCTTTTTTTTTCAAAAGAGATCCCTGAGCCTACTTCATTTCCACCCCAACCCTATACCAGTTATAATCAACCCCTAAATGATGTCCCTAACTCTGAGGACAAGCTTTGTTGGGAAAGGAGATGTCGTTTTCTAGAATTACTTCCAGCTGTCATGGGGGCAATGTTATTTCTATGGGATCCTGTAAAAATAAAAATGATGGCTAAGTTTCAAGATTACTCTCTGGTACAATTACATATAGTCTCTGAGTAGTCAATAGGGTTTTTCTGAAATTCTTATTTGAAGTTCTTCCCAGAATGTTGTAAGAAGGTGCACCATCTCAGATAGCCAAGTTGAAATCATCTTGAGCAGTTTGTAACCCAAAATCAGTCTTAAAGTGATGCTTTTAGCATAATGGCATCATATCTACCAAGTGGAATCGCCGTTGTGGGGCCCCATCTTCTTTCTGAGGACTTCAGAGATTACTACAGGAAAATTTATTCTTCACTGTAGAAAACTTAAATATTATTCATATCAAAACGGAATGTTTGAATTTCTATAGACATATATTCAATGAAAGGTACCATAGATAGAAAAATAGAAAGGGGAGAAGTAAAATGTTTTGAAAGCAGAGTTTTGACAACAGTAGTTTCTAGATTTTATCTCCCTTCTGTACCACACCAGGTGGCTCCTGATATGAGACAGAAACTCTGAATTTTTCCTTTAACAACATTCTTGGATTTAGAGAAGGATAACCACTGTCCAACTCTAAACCAAGTTTGATTTTTAATAAGTGATGACTACCATTATATGCCTGTTTATACCTAAACAGAGGATATTGGTATCATAAGTTAGATTTCTCTTTGCTTGGTGATTCTTTCTAGATAGCTATCTTAAAGGCTATTGGCTGAAGGAATTCCCACAACAGAAGAGACTGCAGTTTCTGGCTTAAAGAGATATACTTAATGGGTCACCAGAGGGAAGAGAGGAGCAGATGGATTATTTGAAGAAACATTCTCAACTATACACAATAGGTCCTTGCAGAAGATGGAATCACTTGTAGGAAAACAGTCATCCTGGGAACTGAATAGCTCCAATAGCAGGATTTCCTTTCTCTCTACCCCAGGGGTACTACATGAGACTTTGTGTTTGCAACTGGTGATTCCTCTCTCAACCTTCTATTTCTGGCTATGACTTCTTTTAGGTCTTCTGGTAGCACTCCTACAATCATGGAAGATAAAATTGGATTATTCGTTAACCTTCCTTGACCATATTTTAATGCCGGCTCCATCATGAATTTGTTTTGGCCATCCTCCTTGCCACCCTCCAGTGATGGTGCTGATAGGTCCCATGTTCCCCTGAACTCCCTGGATAACCTGTGTACCAGCTCCACTTCTAAATCTACAGGCATCTCAAAGTTAACGTGGCCAAAACAACATATTCAGTGAATTGTCGCTGCCCAATTGCTACAGTACTCTTTAGCCACATCCCTTCTTTATTCCACAGATGGATTTAATGCACTTTTCAAATTATCTTGCACATTAGGTTTATTCAGATGCTACTATACACACAAAGCATACTAACAACAAAATAAATCCCCTTGGTTCCTGTTCGCAATGGTACAGTCAGTACAATTCTTTGAAAATGCCTGCAGGGTGGGCCCTTCCCTTAAACAGTCAGTGCAGGGCAGCTTCCTGTTAAGTGTGCAGAGATTGCAGGGAAGTGTATGAAGAGATAGCAAACAGGTACTTCAGTCCATGTGCCCTAGAAGAAATCTGGATATTCTTCTGGGAAAGACGGTCAGTCACCACCAAATGTGGTGGCTGCAATTGATGCAGAGTGGAGTACACTTGCTCCCCGTCCACAAAGAGGGAATCTAGCAGCAACCATGAATAAGGAAGTTCTCTCCACCTTGGCACATGCAAGAACAATGACCCGAAGTCAGCCAGCTGCTTTTTACACCACGCTGTTTTCTCATTCCTGCTTAAACTATGTTAAACCTGAGCTGTTCTGCCATGGCCAGCAAAGCTCCTGTCTGTTTGGACCAGATGGTGTCACGATTTACCAGCGAGAGCCGGTTAAATCATTGCAAATTGATTTGTTGAAATCTTATTATTTGATAAACTGTGTAATAACTACACAAGTACTCATTGATCGTGGAATTCTTTGGCATCTATTAGATTTATAGCACTTCATATAGCTATCAGAAGTACGGTACTCCTCCGAAATATAAAATATTAGAATTTGATAGTCATCTAGAATAAGCAAATGATTTTGAACTCTGGTTTACACCTGGTCAGGCAGAAATGATGACATTGTAGGCTTTCTGAATTCGGAAGGTAAGGGTTTTGAATCCGTGAACTGAAAGACACTGCACTATAAATGGTTTTGTGGTTTCTGCTAAAAAGTTTGTGGGCTTTTGGGAAGTTTCGGATGAACATTAAAGATACTGGGAATTTTTGCCTTCCTGAACAAGAACCTCCTGAAATAGTAGTTCTGTTGCTGAAGCCAGTGGAACAGGATGCCATGCTGATATGGAAAGTCGGCTTTGTGGATGGTATCCAATCTCCTGGATTCATGTCTTAAGTCTGTCACCAGCTTTATGATCTTGGGTAGTCCTTCTCTCTATGTGTTACTTCTCTTGTCTGTAAAATTGGCATCCCTAATAGTACATTTAGTTAAAAGAAATGAGTTAGCATATACAAGGAGCTGTGAACAGTGTTTAATACTTTTCTCCTTGCCCTGCCACAACTGCGTTGCCGGAGTTCATGACTAATAAAGACCTTAGATGGCCTAAGGATTAGACGGTCATTGATTTTGTTTATGGGAGCAATTTAGCTGCCATTTTCAACGTGCATTGCTTAAATTAATACTCTAAAGTCTGGCCCAATGCTTAGCCTGTTGACATTTACACATCTTCCAGATACTCCCAGCCCCTGCATGAAGAAATTGCCTTGCACAAGCATCTGAAGCACAAAAACATTGTCCAGTATCTGGGCTCCTTCAGCGAGAACGGCTTCATTAAAATCTTCATGGAGCAAGTCCCAGGAGGTAAGGTCCGTTCTTCTTGCTTTCGGAAATGCAAATCTCTAAGGCCTGGGAGAAGGCTTAACTGCATGGAATTATCATGTTGAAAGAAGGTTACACGGGTGACATTACCTTATGCTTATTAGCAGATATTAAAGAGAATTTGAAACTATTCAGCTTCAGTCATCGTGACTTGGATTAAAGCTAGCAATTGAGCATCCTTTTACTTAGACTGTGTTGCTGATGACTGCCTCCAGAGTAGGGATATTTTCATATTCGTGTTTGAGTCCAGGTAACTAGAGTAGTTTCTGCCCTGCCGTGAAGAGCCACTGCAGTCTGGGTCAACTCGTGTCCCATTATTAATATGCAATAAGGAGCTCGGATGAGTTTTACCCACAATTTTCTTATTTTACAGGAAGCCTTTCCGCTCTCCTTCGTTCCAAATGGGGCCCATTAAAAGACAATGAGCAAACGATTGGCTTCTATACAAAGCAAATACTGGAAGGATTAAAATACCTTCATGACAATCAGATAGTTCACCGGGATATAAAGGTAGGGTGATCCGTGATTCATCCTCCTGGGGTCCTTTCTGGGTGATTGTTGTATTTGAAAATACTAGGTTGTGTTCTGAGTGTGAACGAGGAATAAGGAAATCATGGTCATAGCAGAGCTGTCAGTTCTGGTCCACGCTGCAGGTATGTTCGTGTTATCGTCTTCCATGAGGAATGGCCAGCCTTCTTACCCAGGGAAGCCAGTAGACTTCTAAGAGTGGGGTGGAATGCAGTGTCCCCAAACTAAGCAGAACATGTTCTCTTCTGGGACAGCTGCCAGGCCTATTAATCCTTATACAAATTTCTAAAATAAAAACTTTAGCGTCTAAAAAGAAAATTCAAAACTAATAAAACTTGTTTGGGTGGGCGGGGACTGGAGAGATGGCTCAGAGCTAAGAGCACTGGCTGCTCTTCCAGAGGTCCTCAGTTCAATTCCCAGCAACCACATGGTGGCTCACAACCATCCATAATGAGATCTGGTACCTTCTTCTGGCCTGCAGGCATGTATGTAGGCAGAACACTGTATACATAATAAATAAATAAATCTAAAATAAAAATCTTGGTTTTTTTTTAAATTAAAATATAATTACATCATTTTTTTCACTTTCCTTTCTCTCCAAGCCTTCCCATATACCCTCCATTGCTGTCTATCAAATTCATGGTTTCTGTTTCTTTAATTGTTGAGATAAATATTCCTAAATATATAAATATATCTGGTTAGTATGTGTACTGTTAATTGATTTCAGGGTTGACCACTGGTCTTGGATAACCAATTTGGGGGCTCTTTCTGGAGAAGACTTATTCTCCTGCTGTCGCTCTTTAGTTGCCTGTAGTTCTTTGTTTGGAGTTGGCACCCCATGAGATTCCCTGTCGCATGTCTAATAAAAACACAGAGACAGATATTGAGGTTCAACCTGAAGATCAGAAAAGCAAAGCATCCAACCACTAGAGAAACCTTTTACCTCTACCAAATCTTCAGACCGAATGGGCAAGATCCTGTTTCCAGGAATCCTCAGACTACACACTCCCCTGAGTTCCTATCTCTCCCCCTCATATTCTTCTCTTAGCACAATCATATTGCTTCTGTCTCTACCTTCCTGATGCTGGAATTAAGGGTGTATGACTCCCAAACACTGGGATTAAAGATTTGAGCCACCACCACCTGGATCTGTTTCTAGATTGATCTTGTGTGACCCAGGGTAGCCATGAACTCAGAGATCTGCCTGCCTCTGTCTCCTGAGTCCTGGGATTGATGGTGTGTTGTTAGCGGAGACCTCTAGTTTGTTTTCCAGCCACCCAACTTGAAATAATCACACAGAAATCTGTATTAATTGCAATACTGTTTAACCATTAGCTTAAGCATATTTCTGGCTAGTTCTTACATCTTAAATTAACCCATTTCTATTAATTTGTGTATCACCATGTGGCTGTGGCTTTTTGGCAAGGTTCTGCCGTGTCTGTCTCCAGCAGTAGCTACATGGCTTCTCTGTGACTCTACCTATTCTCTCTATATATCTTTTCCAGTCTAGCTATATTCTGTTTAGCCATTAGCCAGAAGCAGCTTTTTTATCTATTAACCAATAAAAGCAGGACATAAACAGAAGGAATTCTTACACCATTTTCTTTTTTCTCTTTAAATAAAAAGGAAGGTTTTAACTTTAACATAGTAAAATTACATATAACAACAGGTATCAAGCAAGAATTACAGTTACAATATTTATGTTTTATCTTTTATCATAAATAATGAAAACTATAATTATAATTATCTATTCTTCAACTCCTTCAAAGACTCCAGAAGGATATAATGTTACCTAAGTAAACAGGAAGTGCATTGTAAGCAACTTCCAAAACTCTAAAATTGGCAGAGACATCTCACTGCCTGGACAAATCACCCAAAGTAACATTTCAGGCAGCCATCTTCAGCCTACAGGCCCATAGTATCCAGCAGATTTTTCCATGAAGCAGGACATTTCAAACACAGTTCCACCTATATTGGCAGTTTGTCAGTCACTTTCTTCTGTGTCCTGCAGAATGTCTGGCAGAATCTTTTATGAAGCAGCAACCCCGAAGGACCGTCTCACCTTTAGGCAAGTTCAGCAGTCATTTTTCTGGGTCCTAAATGTCCAGTTTATACATCATACCATCAAGCAGTCCAGGCAAGAGCAGTTTCTTGCCCAAATGACTAACAAACTCCATAAAGAGCCTCTTTGATGCCAATCATCCTCTTGAAGTAGATTGGTGCTGCCGGGAGCAGATGTGTCTCATTGTCATGAAAATCCTTAGTTTTTAAACATTTTAAACGTCATATTCCATAGGTCTCTGAAAGATTTGAATAATACCTATCTAAATGAAATATATCTTTGTGCATCTAGAAAACCTAACTAAAATGACTACAAGCTTGACTATTATAGATGACTATCTATTAACCTGTATTTCTTAATTATACATTACATTTTTAAATGAGCTGCACAAACACAATACTTTCATTAAGAGCAGAAGTATACATATAACAAAATTGACCTTAAATTTGTATCAATAAACCAAGATCTATACCAGTGCAAAGTATTCATCTCTATAGCATATCACCCTTTGAAGGTAAACAAACATTTATAAACAATCATTTAGGGAATTTGGGCATAGTTCGCTTCTTGACTGCTTCCTGCTTTTTGTTGGGCAAAATAATTTTGGGGGGTGTTCATGGCAACCTTTCAGTGGGTCTTGGTATATCAAACCACATTAGTCTGGAAGGAATTGACAGGTTCTCATCTTCTGTGGAAACAGAAGAAGAATCTTTTTTCCAAAGCAACATATCCTTAGACTCAAATTTTGAAGTCAAGATGCCTTTAAAGTATATATGTTGGTTTAGATTAGCAGTCCCCAGAATCAAATATCTCTCTGCAGTCAAAAATTCAAGCGAAACACAATAATATACATAATCCAGACTGTCTGTGTATATTCCATCTTTATGTGGCTTATTTTTCTTTCTCTATTACTTCTATAAGTTACTCTGTCTCTTTAAAGACTTTGTTTTATTTTTCAAAAAAATTACTTCTTTTTATAACTCTCTATACTCTTTTTCTTCTCTCGCTGACTATATTCTGTTAAGCCATTGGCCAAAAGCAGTTTCTTTATTCATTAATCAATAAAAGCAGCACATATACAGAAGGTCTTCCCCTACCAGTGTGCACCACCCCTACTTGGCCTATATGACTGACTGGTATATCTGCTTTGCATTCTGATCTACAGGCAGGCTTTGTTTATTAAAACACAAATAATATACTACTGTATTTCTCCTTTTCATGTCAGTGTGTCTATTGGTGTCATACGTTACAGGTCTTGTTTAAGTGACCATATTGATAAGATTTGCTAGGTGTAGCTTCTCTGACATTTTTAGAAGAAACCTCACAATAAACTTCCTATTCCTCTGGATTTGACAATCTTTCTGCCCCCTCTTCTGCCATGACCCTTGACCCTTTGGTGAAGGAGTTGTACTATAGATGTGTCCTAGCATGATTTCCCTCTTGTTGAGTTGGTCTTAAGTCTCATTAGAGAACTGTTGGTTACCAGCAAATATGCCACTATGCATCCTTAAGGCTATTGTACTGTGCTGGTCATTGCTTTTGTCCAGAGGCATCATAGCTGGCTAGGACTATTGGTTACTTCCCTCCCTTGGAAGCCTGTGTAGCATCTTCTGGTACAATGAGGAGGCTCTAAAGTCAGAACCAATTTGGATCCTCCAGGTCTTGTGTCCAAATTAAATGGTATTATGTTCAGCAATAGAGACTTACCTTCAGTCTCTGGGAGGCAACCAAGGGCAATGGCAATAGTCATGCATTGGGAGTCTCTTGAACAACCCTGACCCCCAACTCAGAAAGGTGCTTCTCATGCCATGTTTGGGTTTTTGTTAGGTTTGGCTTTGGGGGAGAACACTGTCAACCCAGATGTGAAATTTTCATATACATGAAGTCCTCTTCAGAAAAATCTGTCCCTGCCCCTGTATGTTGTAGGGTTCTGCCTGTTT
The DNA here is from genome assembly GCA_025134845.1 of Neodon shergylaensis. Lineage (NCBI taxonomy): Eukaryota > Metazoa > Chordata > Mammalia > Rodentia > Cricetidae > Neodon > Neodon shergylaensis. The sequence continues at coordinate 11,445,673 of JABTXL010012406.1, forward strand.
TCTCTATTAGCAAAAACCAGTGAGTTTTTGACAGAGCGTGGCTTTCTTAAAGTGTGTTCCTTTTGTAAACAAAGCCAAAAAGTACAACCAGCAAGTAAAAAAAAATGAATCATATTTTATTACATTTCTTAGAGTAAGCAAGGAGAGGTTTTTGTTGTTATTTGATTTACTTTGAGTAAAGGGGTGTACCTCCTGAACAAAGAGAGGACTTTCTTAGGGAGCCTGTCCATACATATTGACATTGGAAGGGGCAAGCACGTGCCTGAGCATGTGTGATTTAAGGTGTCCATCCTAACTGTGTTTGCTTTAAAGGCAGAGATCGCATGTTCAAAAGGTTAAAAAGCAAGCATAATACTGAGACTTTAGAATGGTGGTGGGCAGAGATTACTATGGATGAAAAGAATGGGTGTGACAGCGGGACTGTGGTGGGCACAGACCTTTAATCCCAGCACTCGGAAGCAGAGGTGGGCGGATCTCTGCGTTTGAGGCCAGCCTAGTCTGCAGAGCGAGTTCCAGAACAGCCAGAGTTGCACAGGGAAACCCTGTCTCAAAAGAAAAGAAAGGAAGAAAGGAATGGGAGTGACTGTGTAGTGGTTCTTCTCAACGTGAGGTCTCTTAGATGGGCAGCAGCGTTCTCCAGTACTGCAGGTGATGTCCAGAGTGATGTAAAACCTGTAAGAAAACAACACAGGAAAGAACATAAAGTGACTGGGACCTTAAGAAATTATCAGTTATATCGGTGTTGTGCACAGGTAACCCAGGCGGACTGTAAGCAGCGGTGAGCTTTCCCTCAAGGCCTTGTTTGACCTTGTGACCTGAACAGGCAATTATAAACAATTGATAGCATACCAATAAAAAATTATATCAAAAATTCTGTATTGAGAATTCTCTATTGAGATCAACTAGTAACAAAGAACACAGTATGAATGTTATTGTTTGTTCTGAGGGCATTTATTTTTTTTTAATTAGACTTAAGCCAACCACAAACAGCATCTATAAAAAGATGACATTTTGATTGGAGCATTCTTTCCCTAGGGTGACAATGTATTGATTAATACCTACAGTGGTGTTCTCAAGATCTCTGACTTCGGGACATCAAAGAGGCTTGCTGGCATAAATCCCTGTACTGAAACCTTTACAGGTAGGTTTTTACACTAATGATACAGATCTTGGATAATTAAAGATGCAATTGCTGAGCCCGAGTGTAAGGTGAGAGATGAACTGAGCCAGGGTTCTCACGGAACACTAATGTCGGATTGCCTGGTGCTCATGGTAAGTGTTTTCTGGGGTCCGGCTTGCCCTTCCTGTCTTCTGTGAGTGTCTCATTCTTCTGCTTTATGCCACCAAAGATTACTTTCCACTTTCAACTTTATTTGTTTTCTTTTATTTGTTTTGCTATTTATTTTGTTTCCTGTCCTTTTTCTTTTCCCGGTTTATAGCCACTCTGACCCTCACATGCTATTTTTTCTTTAAACAAACATTCCCGAGCCCAGCCTCTCTTGAGTCTTACTCATCCCCAAATCACTTCCTATCTGGGCTCCAATTTCCCTCTTTCCTAGTCTGTTTTCTCCCAGGAATCAATTCCCCTACTCCACAATATAAATAACCTTAGGATTTCAATTCAGAAAGAGGAAGTGACTCATCCCAGAGGAGGCGGAGGATGACTAATTAGGCAAGCACAGGGGCTGAGCTGCCTGCAGTGCAAAGTCCTGGGAGGGCAGGGACAGCAGGTTCTACAAAGGTGAAGCCGGCTGAGAGGGAGCTGGAGCCCAACAGATGGGTGACCGTTCATTAGATCCTGGCCTGCAAACTCATCTCTGCTCCATATTCATAAGCTGACTCTTTAGAAGTGTTCCGCTCTGTTATTATTAGAGAAGGGAGGGGAGCCAGGGCCAGAGACTGATACAACAAAAACAAAAACATGCATGTTGCCCATAGCAAGGTGCATCGTATGAAATTCCCAAATAATTAATAAAAATATTATGTTGGGGGGAGAAAAAAGAGAAAAATTAAAGAGGCAATGATTTATCTTTGATTTAATGGAAAGCAAAATGGCCAGATGTGCTCATTTCTCAATCCCCTGGGGTAGGTAGAAAAGCATCCACTGTGTGCATAGGGACATTGATGGAGAGAAAAGGGAGGTGTCCGGTAGTGGTGGTAGTTTGTACATGATGGGGCTTAGGATTTCAGCCCACTCTTTGACCTTCAGCCCTCCAAGTCTTCCAGTCTCCAGCTAGCCCTGTGCCTATGCTGGTGGCCAGAGAGGCAGAAGGATGAGGGAGACATTCTCAGTACGTTTCTCAGATTCCCCTAATCAGCACCACCTCCTACACGCCACACGGTGTATTCCCGACACAGGATTACCCATATTTACAATGTATTTTTAAAATGTATCCAAACCTACCAGCAACTCCCATGTTTGCGTTTCTTTCCTCGTTCTCTATCAGCTTGGCAAGAGGCGGATTAGATGCTGCCCAGACCTGGAACTTGGGAGGTGATAATTTTAACTTCCGTGCTGGTTTTGGGCAGGATGCTGTTTTAATAACCTCTTCTCATCTTAAAAACTTGTCTGGAATCCCCCAAGGCATTGTAGGGAAAGAGTCCTCACCAGGGCCCTATGCCTGTAGCTCTCCCACTGGCCACACATGAAGGTGACATGTAGGCCAGTGACTAATGATTTCATATCTTTCTCTAGTGCTCACATTGCAACACAGGGGCCTTTTTAGTCCCAATTTGATGCTCTTAAGGGGTCACGGCATCTCATCACCTCTAGTGTATGTGGACTTGGCTCTGTTTCACCTCTTGGTGATTTGACCGAGGGGAAAGGCAGTGGTGGTCTTCATTTATAGAGTACTGACTGTCTACTTTGCTTGGGTGCATAGTGTATTATACACACCAAAATTTGTATATGAACCTAATCCTGAGGTATCATTATCCCTATTTATGGTGAGAACATCAAGGTTCAAACAGTTTAAATAACTTGCCCAAGGTCACAGAACCTGTTAGTAATAGATCTGAGGTTTGAACAAGACTTTACATGCTAAGTGGAATTAATTATCTTCGCCTCAAACCTTTCCCACCCACACTCTGCCCTGTCTCCATGGAGGGCCACTCTAAACCTTGGCTGTCACTGACACCTTTTCTCACGCTCCAGCCCAGTCATCCAGGAAGCACGTCTGCCGGAAGTGGATGGGTAGTACTCTCCTGGCACACCGGCCTTGCACAGCCTCTGGTTCTCTACTTCTACGTTTGCCCCCTCCTGGTCCTCCACACTGCAGCCAAGTGATGATTTAACATCCGCCAAAGCCCTCAGTGGCTGCAGTTCAGGGTAAACGGAGCCTAAGCCCGTATGTGGGACAAGACATGACCTACTTTGGAGCCCAGTTTCCAAACCCCATGTCTTACTGACGCAGCATCACAAACACAGACTGCCTGCATTTCCTCATAGTGTCCCCTGCTTCCCTGGGCTACTGCACAAGGTCGGAACTAGGGCCAAGGGCTTCTGCCACTCCCCGTCCATACCGTCCATACCCTTCCAGCTGTCTGGCTTTGCATGGCCCCTCATTTGTATAACCCCTCATCTCCCTTCTCAGTTGATTTGTATCCACGCTTACGGTTTGTCTTTAATAATAGCTCTTGACCTGTCTTTGAGCCATTAAAACACAAGAAAGAAAGAAAGAAAGAAAGAAAGAAAGAAAGGAAGGAAGGAAGGAAGGAAGGAAGGAAGGAAGGAAGGAAGGAAG